>OX403623.1:10535539-10868206 GCA_948107755.1 Campoletis raptor | reverse complement strand
GAATATTTTTATGAAATAAATAGAATTAAATGTCAGGTACATTTTAAAAATTGAATCGATATTTTAGTTTTATTTGAAATACGTGTCTCAGATTATATGTTTACATAAAGATTCCAAACAGGGAGCAGTATTTCAAAGCATTTTCAAAGAATACACTTTGACATGTCAAGGATTATAGTCATAAATGCTTCGCTGATTTTCCAAGTGATGTCTGAGAGCTGCTTTGACGAGAGACAAATTAATTGAATAAATTCATGCTCCGGGGTATCAACAAAACGGTATTTTATTACTGTAAGACGACAGGATCACCCGAACCAATGAAGAATGGAGTAATGTAATCGGATCGAAGAGAAAGGATACAAACAGAAATAACATTGAATGTCACAGAAGAAGTAAAAAACCGTCAGTAAATTATCAAGTTTGATTCAGAGATAATCCTTTGGCTAGAAAGAAGGACTATCAGAATCAATCTCTAATGGATTGTGTTCCAGCCACGGGGATAGCGACGAATATAATATCGCAGCACAGTATAACAACGAACAAACAAGGAAGAGAGGTAGATGGAGCATTATTAAAGGATCCAGGCATTATGTTTCAGAGTTCAAGCTCTCGTTTCAATGGAAACTTAAAGCTTATCTCTCGTACTCGTTTCTTTCTTTCTCTTTCTGTGTCATGCTAAATTTCAATGTTCCTTTAATCCGAGCTTAACGAGAGCGGAGCTTCTCACCCTGCCCCTTCCATCTGGCTTTTATCACAAACTTTCAATGAGAAGGTACAGCTCTGTCGGCTCAGTCGTAACTTTTGCAAGTACCAATGCACCGGATCTATAGATCTTACTCTCTGTATAACAAGAAAGTCGAAAGAATTAGATAAAGACCGAAACGAGGAAACAAAATATTAGCGTGACCTCCAAGGCAGTTATTGAGGATTAAATCAACAGTTAAAGTTCTTTTGTCAGATTAATCTCGTCGTTGGTGCTTTCTCATATTCAATATTACGAGATTACCTGCATTTTATTCATCTCTCCAAGGAACTTGTAGCTATTCATTTTTTTTTCTCTTTTTTACAGAGATTGTTGAAAAATAGATGTGGTAAAGTTGTCTCAGAGCCATAACTCATCTAACGGAAAAAAATAACTCTACATCACCGAGTATACCCGAGAGATGCGACTACTCCCTTAACGAAGAAGTGCTCGCGTGTTCACACTCACCGTCAATAAGTGCAACTGTGTTCGAGGGAGCAAGTCAATCAGGTGGACAACTCCGGTCCCACCTGACCCCTGAGACCCGAGAAATACATACCAACAGTATATCCTCCTATACTCGTGTTATATACCAGAAAGTCCACAAGCTCACATATCCACCATCTCCTATACATTGCCACGCTTGTGCTGAGTTAATTACTCGAGCTTCGACAATGCAATACCATCACGATTGTATACCTATACTATCGAGCCTTCCATAAGAATATCCGATTTTTATTTTTTTTTAAATGTATTTTTATACGTAAATTTATTAAATTTTTAAATACTAAAATTAATTGAATTTTGTCAAATTAACATGTTCCGATACTCTGCCGAATTTCTTTATAATTGCAACGTTTTTCTAAAAACGGTGTTATGCTTTTGACAATGTCTTACGTATACTGACAACATATAGAAGTTTCGTCTACTCGAGAAACCATTCAGTTGTACGAATCATTCATTTTATTACGATAAGAAAATATATGTATTGAATAAACCAATGAATTTTGTTGGATCAACGTAAGATAAGTGAAGTTACTCAACTAAATTCTTTCCTCAGTGGATCTTACAAATATCTAAAAATAGTGAAACGATTGAAAAACTCTTAACACATTCAAAAAATAATGTAAGTACGAAAATTTATATAAATTTAATGATCATTTTCGATAAATATATAACAAACGGTGTCAATACGTCTGATAAAGTGTGTTATATTTATTACTCACAATCGAGCTATTTACTTATTTACTGGCTATTGTTTCTCAATTATAAAAAATAATTAACCAACGAATTTTTAATTATTTTTCAAAATGAATAGGTGCCTGGAAAATTATGAGAATAAATAATTTAAGGATATACGATTCTATACATAAACGATAATATTAGTATAGACGGTGCGTGAAGCACAGACTCTCTTGGTACACGAAGAGAGTGAGCAAAGCGATCCTCGTTGTACTCTCTTTTGAACACAAGAGGAGCTTAATCTCGGTGAGCTTTAGCTATGTGTGTACACATAGTAGCGGTCATCACGTGAGAGAAAGCGAGTGCGGGTGCCCTGGTTGTTCGCGCAAGCCGATCCAGTCTCTAAAACCGAAGGTTCTTGTCGTGTGTTTCGTGTGTAACACGAGCCTGCTGGAGCGTCGTCTATTAGCTGTGACGAAGCTTTAAACGTGTTTACGTATACCGGATGACCGACACTTTGCACTTGAATCAACGTCGCGTTTTCCCGAACACATAATTAATCTGTCACTTGGCTGTACGAAGGAGAATCGACGCTCTTGCATGCTTTCACACACTCGAGTACCTTCCTCTTTGTATCCCTTCGATTTTCTCTTGAATACGATTTTTCGCTATTTTTTTTTTTGTTATTTACTCTTTTTCTCGATTTGTCGCTCGCTTTATGACGACATAATTTTCTCTACAAAAGACCAGAGGCTACTCTTAGCACTTCCGGGTCTTTTTCTGTTCACGTTTTCGGTCGCCAGCGACCCAGCATCAAATTGCATAGCACCAGTCGCTTTTCCTACACTCGTATATACTTTACTTCGTGTCTCCATACATATATACATTTATAACGAGCCCCCGTCCATCCGTGATCGCGCCTAACACACTCCGGGGACGATGGACGTGCAAGATTATATTACCGTCTACGTCATGATACTCGTGACTCGCTCATGTTTTTTTATCGAGTTAGCACGTTTCGCCAGGGGGAAAACATGAGGGTAGGAACCAGTCAACCCCGAGCATGAAAATAAATCGAGCTAGCCCGTGTCCACCCTTGTATACCCCGTGACCAAAGCTCGAAAAGGAAACTCTCTCCATGAACTCTGGTTTCATAGCATTAGGTACTGACTGTCCATTTATTTGCATATTAGCCATGGAATGTCATGTCCCATCACGCTGCAGCTATTCCTATAAAGAAGCTCCTTTTCTATCAAATATCGTAGAAAAAAAAACAAAAATCAACATAAACCATTTTTTGTTTTTACCAACATAATAATTATTCCCTGATTACAATAATTTCGATGTGGATTCTTATAGCAAAGAGTAATTTTTGTTTCACTTAAAAGTCAACGGCAGGTATCGTCACTGCGAAAAAAAAAATTATAATACCTCTGCATTGAATTTATTTAATGAATTTCTGTGAAAAAGAAAAACTCATTTGAAGTTCTCGAAAAGGTGCGAAACATGTGACAGATTGACCCACGGAGTTACACATTTTTCCTTAGTTGATCAGTGTTTGTTACGAAAGTTTCTATACATTCTTAATATGCACTAAAATTTGCATGGATATATAAAACTCTAGAGCGGTGAACGGTAAGTGCTTGGCAAGACCATCAAGCGAGAAAGAATGAAAGACTGGTGTATAATGACAGCGGGAAAAGAGCGTGAACAACGAAGAAGGAAAACGAGTGGAAAAATGTAGCGCGAAGAGGGAAAGCAGCAAGAGAGAATCGTTTCGAACACTCCGGTAATTCGAGACAGGACTCTCGAGTGAGAAAGCGTCGACCCGTGGACTATTTTTCCCGAATCACATCTCATCGCGTCGTGGGGGTTCGTGTTCTCAAAAAAAAAAAAAAAAGAAAAAAGAAAAAGAGCGACAGAGAGTAAAAGAAAAAAGAAACGATCGGAAGCAAAAAGTTCTGACGAAGCGAAGAACGATGGGACGATGAACAAAATTGGGACGGGGCTCGTTTCCCGGGCAATCCCAGTTAGATCGAACGTCAGAGCGTCGGTAGTGAAAACGTCCGACACTGGTCAGACGAGAGACTATCTGCGATTTTATTCCACGAGGATTTCCTCACATAATCCATCACCCATGCAGCACGAATCAACGTGCACTCGAAATTGATTTGTTTCGTTTTTCTTTCTTTCTTTTTTTTCTTTTCTATAGATTGTAATGAATTTTTTACATCCAAGTCATAGAAATTTAATTTTTGTCAGATTTATTACTATCCCATCATTCACGCGATGCCCATTGTCTCTTCTACGTTCATTTTGTAAAAGTTGGATAAAGGATTACATTCCAACAAGTTGAATAACAAAATCGCATGAAATCAAATAACGATCACCAACGATCCACATATTTATACGATTCTACACAGTTACAACAGTTCTACAAACACGTTTCTCGCCAAAAAATATTATTCCATTGGAATTTCATGGCAATTTGCCCAAAATCTTAAAATACTCAAACCGTCTTTGAATATCGATTCAGAACAATAAAAATACTGCAAATTTTGTTTCCCTAATAATTTATTCTTTTTTGCTATAAAATCCTGAAAAATGATGGTTTTGGCGAACCAAAATGTGAAGGAACAAGAAATATAAAGTTGTCGAACATATGAAAGGGAAACAAAACAAACATCGCTAATTGTAAGTTTTTTTTGTTCTGTTTTTCGACGTGAGAACTAATGATAAAAAAACATTAAGGTTGTTGAACGTGTCGAAAGAAAACAAGAAACTCGTTAATAGAAATGATTTCGTTATAACGGTGAAAATTATTATATTTTCTAGGAGATACTCCCCAGCAATTTGGCATTTTAGTGGCTGGGCGTGTTAGAAATATTTCTCGCTGGTTTAAAAATAGACCCTCTTTGTTATGTTGGCAAAGCTGCACAGAGAAAATTTGATGTTTAAGGATGAGTTAGGCGGCTGGGGAACGGGATCAACCTCACGACGTCATTGGCGTTTAACCTACATCGGGACACACGGCATCACGGATGGAGGGCTCAAATGCATGCCACTTCGTGTCTGGGGATAATTAGAGTCAGTCCCGCTGTACGTTCGAACTCAAACGTGTTTCGCTTTACGATACATTCACTCGCTCATTTACAGGCGTCGAGAAGATTAGCAAATGTCCTTCTATATATACAATCACGTTGCATCCACTCGATTCAGGTTAATTCTCATATGATTGAGAACAAATGTTATTTCATTCTTTACATTTTATTACATACGATTTTACACAATAATAAATAAAAAAAAAAAAAACCAAACAATATTAATGATGAATATTATGTGCATCTGTTATTTCCACGAACCAATTCTTTTCTAAAAATAACTAGTGATAACCGAATCAAAATATCATTGCTTAGCTGTCAGTAGATTGTCGGTAGTAGACTGTCATTTATTCGGACTAACAACGGATTGAAAATCTAAAATATTCGGAAAAATCGCAAACTCAAGCATACAGAAGTGTAGGAGAGCTCGAGCTCGATCGAGCGTTCGTTTTTACATACTTAGCGTCAAGCCACTGCTGTCGCTCTGCATTCATTAATTCTTGAAGATTTTTTGTTTAATAATAACTTCATTAACTACATGCACGAGAGAAAAAAACTAGAGTTTTACATAAAAACACTTCTCCATAAAATCAAATGATTACATATATTTCACTCATTGTAGTAATTAAAAACTCTAACGGAGTAATAATAATAATTCAATTCGCATTCTGGGAAAATGCTTTGAAATTAAATGCATTAAATGACCATAAGTAACCAGAATTTGAAATAAACACCACATACAATATTTTAATGTAATATAATTTTTTGACGTATCAAAAATTGTTTGTTTTTATTGAGAAAAAATAAAAGAAAATAAAAGAACTGCAACTACGTATGTTCGCACTGTGTTTCAGCCTCGCTGTTTATAATCTGCCCTTTCTCTCTCGTCTCTCACCGCTTGAGGCCATTTCGTATCGATCAGTTTTTCACCGCTCTCACAGTTACCTGGCGTAAAAAATGTAACAGTCATACCGTATGGACGAAAAAAACTCTCCTGTGCCATCGTCACTTTGATAATTAATTGTAGTCGCTTTTCTCGACAACTAAACGAAAATAGATTTTAACCCTTACTTTCCACCTTGGGGTACAAAACTACCCCGACCTATATTTCTTTTTTTTCATCATTTTTCCAATTTTTTTGGCGTTAGCATTTTTTTCAGCGTACTTTAATTTAATTTTCGGCTGTATAAAGTGAAGAATCTTTTAAAAAAAGCTTTTAATATGTTCTAAAACAATTTTCAAGTTGAAATATTCCGTAGTTTATTTTTTATAACAATTTTTGTTATAAAAATCAATTTTTGTTATACAAATCTACCCCATGGTGGCAAGTACGTAATTGTACAGAGTTGTGGCAAGTAAGGCGTTAATAATGATTCGCTAAAAATGTTTGAAAGTGACGTTGATCGGGTGCTTTGAGTTAAATGAGAAAGAAATTTTCTTCAATTTGATAATTAAGTTTGAAAGGTAAAAATCAACGTATTTATATTTATAATTATATTTTAAAGACTTCGATTTTGTATAATTGGATAAAAGTTTAGGACAAGTTTTTCACGGAAAATGGTACAGGCATTTTTTGTTATTTTCTCTCGCAGACGAATAAACATTTCTTTTTTCTTTTTCATTGTTTTTGTTTTTTTTTGTCCCACCTGAGGTATTTCAGCCAGTGACAAAAACAAAAACATGGAGAATACGAAATGAGTTTTCGGTGTTGATTTTTCTTTGTAACCGTAAATTCAGTGAAACGGAAGTAGCATTTCCGGAGATATCTGTATATCCCCGGAAGCAATAGTGCTTTTTGTGTTTTTTCGTTGTTGGAAAAAAGAAATAATCAAGTGATTATCAAATATTGTGTGTATCTGTCAACACAAGAAATAAAATAAACTCGAATAATAATAAGAAAAATACTAGAGACTAGAATAATAAAGAATAGAAACAGTTTCGATAGTCAACAACAACAAAAAAAAAGTAAACAACAGCCTCTCCTACGTTACAACAAAACGCCAGTTTATGAAATGTTTTAAAATTTTACATTCACCGTCGTCAGCGAAGGTAAAAAAAGTTCTATCCTTTAAGCCTCACCCTTTACCGACGATAAAGGCGCGAGATCGAAAGTTTTCCAATACTCGACAGTTTTGACTTGTATGTTCCGTTAAAGCAACCTGTTCGGGGAGAGGGAAGAGTTTCGTTCCGGGGCTTGTGTCGTTGGTAAAATGAGATTACAAAAGAGCAAGGCATACCGGCAAAATCTTTAATCCGCCCCCATAAGTGTGCTGATGTCGATCCCCTGCTTCGAGCTTTTATACACGATGTAATTTTCGCGTCGGTTCACACACGACTCACCGCCCTCGGTGTGACGTGTTTGACCCACAGTCAGTCCCCTCCGCATGTATACATGGTCAACGCTTTTCTTAAACCATAGAGTTCACTCAATAGAAGTTACGGAACAAGCTGTATATATGTTAGTCCTTTTTTTTTCACTTTTAACCTGTAAAAAGCGCTCCCTGTTGAGAAAACGGACCGAAAGTAACCTGAGCTAAAAATGTTGGTCGGGACGATTGGTCCAAAAGGTATGGACCAATGTAACGCGACGGAGACGAAAAAAAAACCCCGAAACCATATCATTTAATTAATTGAAAGAAGATTCATAATAAACCAACGTTTTCGTTTGACGAAAGTTCCTAAAAACGCGAGTAAAAACGTCAATTTACTTTATAAACAATGTACAATATATTCGTAGATTATGAGAAAACATTTTTCATTTTTTCTTTCACTTAGTTGTCTTGAAATTCTAGGAAAAACAAATGAGCGAAGAATAATGCATTTATATAAATTTAAAGACACGAGACGTGACTATTTTTAAAATCCCTTGAGAAAGTCACAAAACTAATTCTAACTATGAAACGAAGGAGGAAAAGAGAATGAGAGAACGCATGGTTTATCTTCCTTACTGTTAATTTCGTTTTTCTTTCACCCCATGGGCTCTTCCTCCAGGGGTGTACAATTTCTCTCGCTTTGGTCTAGCCAGCTGCGAAAAGCCAAAAAAAATGAACAAGAACACTCAGAGATGTTTGTAACTCAATTGACTAAATAATATGAGACAAAACACGATTTGTTTTGTTGCAAAAGTATTTTCGAAAAGCGAAAAACCTGACAAACCATCTTTCCTTCCTTGTACCAATGAATTTAATTATAAATAATAAAAATATAAATATTTGTGATTTCTGTTTTGGTTCCGTATAAAAAGTATTCCTGCCTCGAAATAATATTCTGGAATTGGCTCTTGCAAAAAGACGTTTATAAACACAAGTAGGAAATAGCAAAAGAGAAAAAGTACGACAATCGTTCTTCTACAGCTAGCAACTTTCGTCTCTTTCGACCATCAGTTTATTTTTCTTTTTTGTTTCCTATTGTGTCACCTCAAGCTTGCACTGTTTTTTGGACTCTAGTTCGGTGGATAGAATAAAAAATTACGAATAATAAGTCATTGAGTGCAAACGGCCAATGCAGCAGATTGTGTTACGAAAACGTAACCTATTATTTTATAATTAGAACGTTATTGTTGCCAAACAAAGTTCTCTTGATTATTGCAAGGTTTTGTTGAATAAAAAATTCCTGTCAAGAATTCTATGGTATCGCACTGTCGTTGTTTCACACTGTCAATTCTGATTACTTTTATCCCAAGCATTGTGATTTTGTATTCGAATAAAAAATTGTAAATTATGTATTCTACTCTCGAAGCACTTTAAAAAGTGGAATTTTTTTAGACGAATCTTCATTGAAAAACATGATAAAATGTATTCCGACTCCGATATGAATAGCGAATCATCGTTAATAATATCGAAATAGGTCACATGTTCTATAATAAAACACATTCATTTTTAATAAACTCGAAACTCGTATAATACGAACGTATGTTTAGCGTAATGAACATTGAGTCCACGGTTAAAAATTTCAGTACATAATGAAATCGCAAAGGCTCGCGAGCAAAAGTGATACGACAACAATATTTATCGAAATCTATACCAAACAATGGCCAGAGGGGCTCAAAAATGGTGAAAAGGGAGGAAAAACACGAATGGAGAACAATCGGGCGTACGATAAAAAATGGCGGCAATGGCGCCCAAAAGGGACGCCACGCGAAGTCCCGAGCACAAAAATACGAAAAACGACTTGCCACTTCGTTGAAAAATCTCAAACATCGCCTCGTCGAGTTCTATCGCTATGGGTAATCGTCATGGAGGGAAGCCGGGTGTTGTTGCGCTTTATTATTTTTTACTACAAAGAAAATCGCAAAAAGGATCCGGTACGATCGAAGTGAACCGGTGTAGTCCGGTGTACTGGCGAAGCCCTCTCGCGAGCTTCCCCCTGTTGCCGTGTTGGTGGGAGCGTCGCTTCATGCAGCCGTGAATCCGCCGACCAATCACAGCTGTCGTTATATTCGAACTCAGAGTAGTTCCTCGTAAAGGGGGGCGGAAAAGAAAGGGGAGGTAGCAAGTCGAGCTTCGCGTGGACGCTCCGTTAGCAGAGAGGGCGTTGGTTTCCGGCCTGTTGCGGCCTGTTGCTAAGGAGCTAGCGCCATGTTTCTCGATGTTTTGCGGAGACGACGTGCAACTTTCAAAAATTTTCCAACGGTTGTCTTCGATGTTATAATTATTGTCGAAGGCGTTGTGACGTCGTCGTTCCGAGAACTCAACAGTGACGCGAACTTAGTGAACGTGTTGTGTGATGTTTCGCTCGAGGATTCGCCGAGGAAATAGGATGTGGATTGTGGAACAACGAAATATTTCTTTCAACGTCGTGGGACTCGATGTTTTTTCCGGGCCTTCCGTCGTTTCCGGCGACCCCGAAGCGGCGATGTGTTGTTCGGAAGTTAGGTCCTCCCGCGCGTCTTGACCTTCGCCTTATGTTCTTGGACTTCGGTGGATTCCAGTTTGGTAAGAAAAGTTTTCCCTTACGATGGTGAGTTTATTCATTTTCTTGATTTTATGGGACTTTACTCGGTCTCTAGGGGATATCGGGAATTACGAACGATAGGATAGTTTTTTGGAAAGGAAAGATCTTTCCGAAGCACGAATGGTTTGGATAGTTTCAAAAGGAAGAATTTCTTCGGAATTTTAAACGATGGGATAGATTTTTGGAAAGAAAAGATATTTTCGAAGCAAGAATAGTTTGGATAGTTCCAAAAGGAAAAGTTGGTTTGGGAACGGAAGATTTGCTTTATTTTTGTCGTTCTGCTGTGACCTTGATTGGTCTTTGCAGATTTCCTCTGTTGTGTTCGTTGTTTGATTCCTTTCCGATATATTCCAGGTGCCGTTACTGCGGCCAGAGGTCCTTGAGATCTTAGCGGACGATTTTCAGGACGGTTTTTTGCTGGCGTGGAAATTCTTCGTAGCCATAGAACAGCTTTGGGCGGAGAGGCGAGGAAAAAAATCCCGACGATCGGTCAGGTACAATATTCAAATATTTTCAACGTTACATCGTAAAAGTTGATAAATCCTGATACTATGGTACGATAGTTATTTTTGCAGGAATTTTATTTTGATATTGATTATAACGTACTAAATACGAGAAACAATTGTTTTATTTTTTGAAAGACTAACTTGTGGTAAATTTTACAATCACGACAACATTATTTTTGATATTTAAAGAGAATGAAAATGATCCCTTCGGACATTGACTATTTATATTATTCTCGATCGTTCATGACCCACAACACTTAACTATGAAAATTTTATAACGCCCTGTATCTACGATATCAAGTTCGTTTTCGGAATATCCTCAGAAACGCCAGCCAACATTGAAATCTCACTTTGGTTAGAGCAACGATGTAAGAGCTGGAAGTGTAGGAGAAACGAATGAAAGAGAGCGCAAACGAGAAGGAGAAAGATTCCATCGCGGAGACGTTGCTTGCACTTATATACTTAATCATTTAATTGACCAGGGAATGATTTTTCGAATTACTAGATCATAAAATTATGAGTACCACTCCGGATGGTATAAGCTTCCGACTCTGGGTGGAAGGAGAAAATAAATATATATTTCTCTTCCACTCAGGAACCAAAGACCAGTCGAGACTTCACTTTGAGTAATTACTCATTTTCCACGCTCCACCCATCAGTGCTTCTTGGGAGGGCAGAAAGATATATTTTTCTACTACTTTGCTTTGCTGCATTTTTATTTATTTATTTTTCCGTTTGTTGACGGTTGATGTTATAAAATTTCTCTTTTCGTACCTTTGTAGATGAATGATGAGTGAAAAAACTAAACAAATAGTAAGCGTTGAAAGCAGCTTGAAAATAGTTGTCGTATAAGAATTGGACCCTGTAAATGTAGATTTCGATGAATGTTATTACGTACCTGTTGAGGCAAAATTCATAAAAATGAATTTAGTTCAGTTAAAATCTTGGAAAATTCATTTAATACTTTCACATTGCCATTAAATTACGTCCATCAACTCATGAACACGTTGAAATTACAAAAATTTCATTAAAGGCTTGTAAACACCTCGGGAGATGAAAAAACTCGATCTTTTAATTAATATTTTTATTTAATAATCACTTTTTGAATGAAATTCGGTACAGAAAGTTTTTACACAATTATATAATCTTTGTCAAGCGATTTATTTAGACCGCATAATAGTTTTCGTATTAAAAGTAAAAAAGAGAAAAAAAATAGTCAAAATTCTGACTTTATATAAAGATTTTGCGTTTGTCGATTAAGAGGAGAAAAAACATTGGTTTTATTTTTAGATTCAAGTTCAAAGTACCGTGAATAGCATTTTGCAAGAAACTAAAATCTACTCTCCTAATTTTTTGATCAATGAAGGTTTTCAGTCAAAAAAATGATTGAAATTTATCTTTTTTTTTAGCAAATCTTGATTTGTAAGCCCTTAAGAGAATAAAATTCAGTGTATCTCCGGACTTTTTACAATGAAAAAGTTCGTTTTGAAATATTTCTAGTGTGTCAGTACGTGAAGAGTGTCATATAATACACGGTCTTGAATGTTAAAAATTGCGAGTTTGTTACACCAAGTCCAAGAGTCTTACCCACCCTCGTCGGGTGAATTTATAACGTAAATCCAGTTTCATGACACGTTCTTAAACCAACCCTGACCCGGGTCACGCAGACCGGAGGGATTGTCGGCGAGTAGTACATCCTGGAATGCCACGGATGCACTATAAGCTTAGGGCTGTCGAGTTGACGAGTTGACGGATAATTTTTTTCGTACGCTTTTAAATTCTTACGAACGTATATAGAGAAATAGAGAACGTGTATAGAGTTTGCGTCAAGTAACGAAATAGAAGATTGTGTGGTGTGCGAAACTGTCGAGTGCCTGGACTTTTTTGCCGCTTAAATTTATGGCGAGGTAATAGAGGGCAAATTAGAACCACATGACTGGCTTCACCATGAATCGACGAGCGAATAAACCCCCTCGAGTTCGCTTTGCACGTCCAATGAGCTTTCTCACGAAATACCGCGTGTCTCACACGTTCTTCTTCTGTCTTTTTTTATTCTCATCCTCTGTCGACATCCCGATGCTTTTCTCTTTTGCTCTTATCCTTCTGTTGCTTTTACACCACATTCGCTCTGCTGTGTCTTCTCTCTTTCGCGAATAAACTAAACTCGTCGTTGGCGCGTGCCGCACGAGACAACAACGCGATATAAGCTTCTCGTTCACGAATTCCAGGCATAACTCTCAGCTCCCCTTCACTCGTACGCACCCACATGCACAAACACACATAAATACACATCTGGTGCTGCGTTTAACTTTTCCCCAAAGCAACGCTCGAGCTCGTGTACCGGAAAGTCGGTTGGGTTGCTTCCTCGCACATTCGCATGGTTTGCTTCTTCTCTCTCAGGCTCCCGTCCTCCAAATTTCTCTGCTTTCTCAGTAAGTCATTAACGCTGCGGTTGAGCGTGATTTTCCACGCAGGAACAGCTCCAAATTTGCACGGTACGAAAGGAAAAAAAAAACTCCAAAAAACTTCAGTTCCATTCTGTATTTTTTTTTTTTTTTTGCACTGTGACAACGTCATTACCAATTTTATTGCAAAACTTTTCCTTCATCTTTGATGGCGTTTATAACGATGCAAATAATACTTTAAAATGTCGTGCCTCTGAGCTGCGTTTGAGTACTCCGACTCTGTCCGTTTTTTAAATTCACAGGGCGAGCAAAAAATCGTCTATTTCGTCGGAACAAAGTGGTCAGAAGAGACAAAAAAAAAGTGAAGAGTTTTATCAGAAACTTGGTGCTCGAAGAATAAAAATACCAGTTAAATTCGTGGATGAAAGGATTTTCCTGGAAAAAAAATGAAAATAAAGAAAATAAATACTACCGTTCGTTCGAGTTTCTCGTACAGAGTTATAACGTGCAATCAGATAGACCAGAGGCGTTTTCTGTCTACAGACTGCAGCTATGCAATCGGAAGGAAGAACGAGTAAGAGAGAAAGCGAGAAAAATGTATTGAACGAATATACGGAGAGAAGGAGAACATCCGTGGGCTCCCGTTCCTGTACAGAACATTCTCGTGGTGGTGATGCTTTGTTTTTTACAGCTCTACCGTGGCCGGCTGCTTTAGGTATTCTGAAAATTTATAGCAGAACGAAATCAGAGCATAGTCGAGAAAAAGGTGTGCAAGCATAGTTTGAACTATATGCACCGTCGCCATCGCTCTAATTCTCTCGGCCAGTGTACGATGTCTCGTGCTTTCGTCGGGATAAACCTTGGCAAATTCTCGAAAGTAAGGAAGTAAGCGAGAGAAAGAGAGGAAGTGAGAGAGATATAAAGAAAGGTGCGTCGTGGAAAAACTGTGGTTGCTAATTAGTAAGGTCACGGCACTAGCGCGGCGTATTCTTCGAAAACTTTTTAATCCGAAAACTTTAGAAAACTTTCTGTACCAATACCCGAGAGGAAACTCTCATGGGTCGTACCAAAGCTCGCTCTGCCTCGCTTTTTCAACGTCCTTCTCCAATTTTTCTTTCAACTTTCTCTCTTCCTCTCCCTCTGCATCTCTCTCTCTCCTTTACTCACGTACGATCTAAGTATTTCCCTCTTTAGACGCAACGATTTTTTAAACCATCTTTTATTCTGGGAGATTCAACCATTGCTTCAACAATGAACTGAGTGAACCAAACCATTTTTTCAACCCCTGGATATTGTTTTGTTTGATATGAGAATTTATAGAAAAATTGTATAGATCCATGTCGTTCCAACAAGTGTTCTACTTTTCTTTCTATTTTTTCAACATTTAAATTAATTTTTTTTCAATTCTTTTTTCTTTATCGTATCTTTTTGATATATTTTTATCTTTAATTTCGAACATTTCTCTCTTTCATTTTGTTCCTATAACAATTTGAGCGAAAAAAATCGATAATCACTTTTTCCATATTGACGTGAGGTATCTTCGTAATTTTTGTGTTTGGCCTACGGTCTCCACAAAAAAAAAAGTTCAATTACCTATCCTACGGAATGATTGCTACTTTCTTCATTTTTAAACTCAAATTGAAAAAAAATTCAGAGTTTTTTGAATCCCCGTGAAAGATGTTATTCTTTCTGGCGCCTCTCCGGCCACGTTTTTGTCGAATAGTTTTGCCCTCAGCGTCAGCAAGACACGAGAAGCTACTCCGTCATAGCAGTTTTGTAAAAGTGATGTGGCAAAGTCGTCAAGACGAAGAGTCGTCGTGTACATTTGTAATTTATCGCCGTTGTGCAACGGCAACCGTCGAAAGGCGAATCACGAGAGACGCCATCAGATCTGAGCATCTTCGTGCATATTCAAACTATACATATGTATAATCTATATTCACTTGTCAGAGTATCGTAAGTGTAGGAAAAGCTCGAGACGCGAAGGGACCCTCTTTTTCAGTGTCTCAACCTTTTCGTTCTCGTATTCTCGGTTGGGTTCAATGGAAGTCTCGAAATAGAACTTTACGATGTTGGAAAAGTTGAAGCAACGCTCGTGTGCCCTCGGTAAAAGCTGCTTTCGTGAAAGACCGAGAGAATTCGAAAGATCGGAGCTTTACGAGAGTGAGTAACGGGCTGAGCGAACTCCGCAAGGCTACTTTACAATAATATATACGTAAGCTTTATTCCTTGTGAAAGGTGACACTTTGATGAATTTATGAGGAAAATACGACCACAAAGAAATATGTCTTTACAGTCTATCGTAATGATTTTAAAGAATATTCGTTGAAACTGATGCTATAAAGATCATTTCACAGCATTGCGAGAGAAGCTGTTTAAAACACTGAATATTATCGTAAGCTAACCGAGATATCGCACTAATTTACTTCTTAATGTCACATCAAAGGGGAAATGTATCAATGATGAGATAATTATTCATATGCCATTTTATTAATTCCATCTCCTGTTTTTGATCGTCAATTAAATTTAAGCTTTTGGGAATCGAGAACAAATGTCAGATCGTTGAGTCCTTTTTTGCCCACTTTTCTCCATTTCTGTCCCTTTCATGAAACCTCTACGTTTTCAATCCCGGAGGAACCCCCAGACTGACGTTCAATAAGTAATTACCGGGCTTTCCGCAAACCCCGTTTCGCAAGCAGATCAACCTCCCTCGCCCCTATGACCCACTCATGCGGTACACCATTCCCAAAGCCTTCAACGCACACATTGCATCAACCCATTGACGTACCGACAAAAGACCGTCGTCCCTTCCTGCCGTACGCTCTCTCTCTCTCTCTCTCTTTCCTTCACTTGCGTTTGCGGTTGAAGATTATGTCCGTGCATTATTAGTCGATTTAGATTATGAAAAGAGGATTAATCGCTAAACCTTATTTGAAGTACGTGATAAGAATTTAATTTTTCTATATCAAGTTTATTTCAATTAACCCATAAATTATGAAATTTTCGATCAACACATATCGCAATGAAAATAAAAATAAATATTTATGAAATCAAATATTTGCGAATAAAATAATTGCCATATAATTTTTATCGATTCGCGCCGTTAACTATAATGTTTCTCACATTAAACACGTACGTCACGATTTTATAATTTGAAATTGACTGAATGAAATTTTTCCAGTCGCTTTAATAATATCCGTCACTTTTACGTTCGATTTACTGTTCATAGATCCTCAGAATTATGAACAATATAACGTCGCAATATTTTTCTTGATATTTCAAGATGATCAGAAATAGTGCCACGGTAACGTTCTTCGCTCTTTACGAGTCTGCACGTTAGGAGGAAGGAGAGATAGACTGTTGCTGTTGTACTTGGCCTGAGCACCATCGTGAATTTCAACGCTAGAGTGCGCGACGGAGCTCGGATCATTCCGAGTGGATATGGCAACGAGCTTTTCATGCTTTTCTCTCTTTCCTTCCCTTTATCTCTTTCGTTTTTTGCTTGTTCCTGGGTAGTTTGTTCTATTCAAACACCACACTGTACTGAAAATGTCAGGACGCGGACTTTGGAATCACGCCAATTTGAAGTAAGCTAAATTGTCAAAAAAAAAAACGTTATCTTTCAAACAGCCCAAAGGGCTGCATTTTTGAGAGTGTGGTTTGAATTTTTATCAAAGATTAAGATCTTCTTTTGTTGTAGAGAGTCATGTCAACTGTTTGAAAGTTACAGATTTGCAAGTTATTGTCTCTAATTCAAATTTACGTCTTCGGTGTAAGCCTGCAACAGTACAGCTTTCCACTTTGTCAAAAATTATAAAGAATCAACTATTTGAGACATATTTTTTATTTTCAATTTCAAACACAAACCATCAAGGGGTAAATTTGGTAAAAATTTTGACCAATTCTTTGTAGTGTCTTGAGTTTGTGAAAGAATAGCCATCACTATCAGAAAGTACGAATTTCGACAATATGTTTAACCATAATATTTATGCGATTGATAAACAATGTTGATCAAAAAAACTACAAAAACTATTCGATCCTGAAGAATTCGCACATGCATTAGAAATTCATCAGATCATTATGAAAACGCTTAAAATACTAAAAATATGGATAAATGGGAAGATCACATACGTGATCAAAATTTCCAATAAAAATAATGACTGAATAGACGATCTGATGATGATGAGAACGATTCAAATCTCAAAGCACTAAAACAATGAAGAGATTGAACCTAATGGTTCACTATTGTTTTGCACCATAAAAAAATGACGTTATTGAATTAATTCATCGGGTTGATCTGGAACAATTGAACTGTAAAACAATCCCGGTAGCACAGATTATATTTATCATTTCAACCGATGAGTTCAACGTTTTTTCAATACTAATATAAATTGGGTGAAACCTTCTAGAGATAAAATGAACATGCGTATAAACGTAGATAATGAAAAAAAAAAAAGCGAAATAATATAGTTTTCGAACCGAGAGGACAACGATCCCGGGACAAACGATGATGGGACATCATGCGAAGTCATTACGGACTTCAATGACCGTGTAGCGTCGATTTTAACACACTTTGTGAACACATAGCTCTCTGTGTACTTTTATAAACATTTACCAAACAGTTTTAACCCATTAATTTATGTTTTGCAGTCAAAAGGTTGTATGAGCGGTTTACAAGCCAGATTTTTACGTTCTTCTGACACAAACAACAAGTAACGAACATGCATTCATGGTAATATTATTGAGTGCGTATGAGGATCAATGATCAATCGTATATTCATGAATAGAAACGCGTATTAGCCGCATGGCATGTGGTTAAAAGAGTGATTTTTCAATCTTTATACATCTGGACACGTGCGTGTGTGTGTGTGAGTATGTTCGTATTTATGCACGAGTATAAATGTGCACACGTATAAAAACTCGCCAGCAGGAGCAGTAATGAAATATGCTTTTCCAATATTTCAATATTGCGGAGGAACAATTTATCTCCTTGGCGGCCTGTGCACGAAATCTCCCGTATTCCATATATTTGTCCATATGGAGCATTCCAGAACAAATCGACAGGCTTCTGATCTTACGTTTCATTGTTGGCCACCTGTTTCAAAATTTTCTTAAGTCTTTGACGGTTTGTCGATTCTTTGGAAACTTAATACGTTGCTTAAAGTTGAAGACTTTTTGCTTAAAGCTATTGTCAATGTTAATGCAGTTGGAGGCTGGAGTTTTTTTCAGAAAAGGCTTCAATTTTCAACCAAACTCGAGTAAAAAAAAGAAAAAAAAACAGAAAAATCGAGAACTTAGTTGCTTTTAACTTAAATTTAGATCAACTGTCAAATATTGAGAAAATTTGACGTAAATTATGATCAAGTACGTTTTGAAAAATACTTCGAAAAAACTAAACTCAATTTGAAAGTTTGAACAATGCGTATATGAATTTTCCGTTAGATTTGTGTGTCAAAACTGAAAGTATCCTCATAGCGAATAAAAATGATGTAAATTGATGTTTCGCAACGTCCGCATCGGAAAAGGTCAATCAAGGGCTTTACCTGACCTTCCATTCGTTGAGTAGTCATGTTGACTCCGAGTTTACGTCGTCGTTGAAGTAAACATAGTGTTAGTAATTTTTACGATATTGAGGTGTTCCAATTTACCTGCATTATTGCACATTTGTTGCACTTTCTCTAAAATCGTCAAAGAAACTAAAGTTGTGAATGTTATAGTGTAATGTGTTTGAGAAAAAATTTGAATTTTCGGGCAAACCGATATAAGAAAGTCTTTGGATAACTTCTGGAATGTCCTATGCGTTTATATATATCACGCATTCCACACCTCTTTCGTATCCACACGATTCCAAGCCCTCGCCCACAGCAGCGGCACGTCGTGCGTTACAATAACGGAAAATTTGTGCTCTCGGTCTCTCGTTTTCACTGCAGCCAACGCTGAATATATAAAATATACGATTAATCCAATGGTATATAGCTCGAAGAGAGAAAAACATGGGCTAGTATGTGGTCTCGCTTCGCAGTTCATGAGTTATAAGTTCCGTATATACATACATACGTTCAAACGCCCTATCCACTTTTTAGATGCTTCGATCCTCGCCATCTCCTACTGTGTCACCTTCGTTTCGTTTACTTTATTAAAAAATATTTCTATCTAAAGCACTATATCAAAGAATAATTCAGACAAATTGAAATCTTCATTGTGTACAAACCGATGAATTGAAAGACAATAATAATTCACATGATCCTTAAAATGAGTGAAAAAAAATCAAATAACAAGGGAGTGATAAGAATACATACGAAATAAATGAGCTTACCACAAAATCATGTGCTCCGGATGATGTTTTCTAAGTCATGCGTACATTTGCACTGTAAAGCTTTTTTTTTATGACAAACATCATAATTTGAGTTAAAAAATTTCTAAGAAGGCGATTAACGATTCTAATTATTCATCAAATTCTTTTTATTTATTCTTTTATCATATATTATAAATGTTTATTTACTCGTACATCCGGAGCTTCTGCTTTAAAAATTGGGTTTCCAGGAATGGACTTTACTCTACTCCTATAGCAGTGAGGCAAAAGCCCAGAAGCTTACAGAAAAGGGATAGAAGAAAAAACGTTAACACGTAGCGTACACTATAAATCTGACGCAAAACAGGCGAGTGCACTCAGTAAGGGATGCTAGAGCTGTTCGAAGAACGAGAGAGAGAGAAGAAGAGATCAAGCTAAGGATGGAGAGGGTAAACGAAAAAATGAAAGGAAGGGGCGTAAAATTGGTGAACAGGGATGAGAGGCCACCCCTTAAGCGACTCGTCTCCACTCTCTCACCTATAACCTTTTCTTACAACCACACTCACTTTCTCTCTTTTCTTTTGATACTGAAACTCTTACTCTCTGATCTGACGTGGTGAGATTACCCGCCCAAAGAGGAAATACACGTTCTCTTTTCAGTACATGGAGGATGAATTTACTAAAGTGGAATAGGTCTTGTGGTTCTTCTCTCTTTCTCTCTCTCTCTCTCTCTCTCTCAATTCCTCTTCAGCTGTCTGCACCAACATCGACGTCACAGAGAACCGTTCAAGGTAGCTCGAGTATTTTTTCCTTCCTCTCTACATTGTTCCGCAAAACGAAAGTGCAGGGATAAGATCCAAATGGAAAGAGAACTAGGTCAAATGATTCTTTCGCATTCGATAGGAAACTATCATTCGTAGTAAACACCACTCTACAACTGCGTACAATATAAATATATATTTATCTGTCTCTCAGCACTTTTTGCAGTGATCCACAGCCATCACTTGTTTCCCTCGTGTTTTGTGCCTCTCAATATTGATGTTGACGCCGAGTCATTTCAAATGAAATGGGTAACCCAGTTGTTCCATACGCCAGAAGAACTTTCCGAAAGTGGACGTTTGCGATTTCTATAACTGCTCGAATGGTTGCATCTTTTTATTATCAAATATTGCAATATGTCATGGAATTAATTTTGACTGAATTTTAGACTTTTTCATGTTACTTTCTGTCAATAATATTTCATAATACAAAATGAATACGGAAATTTGAATGAGAAAAAAAAAAACAGAATGAAACAAGACTATGGAAATGGAGTTAAATTTTGAGAAGTAAAAAGAAATAAAAGTGGCTTACTCATCCATGTGTATATGAGGCAAACGTGAAAAGCTATGGTATATGGATGACCTCGTTTTCCAAGCGATCATTGAGAAGTTTCGGGCTCGAGAATCTCGGTTCTGTGCACGCTCTCACTTCAATGTATATGTGGCTGTGCGCCTGTGTGTATGTGGCTTCTCTGAGATTCATCCTCTCTAGCAGCCACAGCTCAGCTTCCGCTTTTACTCCTTCCCCAGGCCGTATTTCGCCCCAGTCCTGACTCCATTTCCCATTACATTTCCAACATCGACGAAAACTATATTGTCTTTCGGTATACTATATGGAAAGCCTTGCTATATGCTCTTCCAGTTCTTGCCTCCTTCCAACACCACATACAGCGCACCACTAACGACCAGCTTTAATCTGCTTTTACCCCATCCGGCCTGCGTGGGAATCTCCACTTGCCATTTCTCTTTCTTTCTTTTCTCTCTCTCTCTCTTTATCTCTTTTTTTTCAACGTCAGAGAATCAAAGCAAAGGGTCCGAGTTTTTGAATAGCACGCCGCTTGAATCTAAAATCAAAATATCCCTCCGACTATTCTCTCGAGATTAAAAAAACAGATTGATCTGTTGAATTCTTTTAATTACTATGAAATTCGACTAATTTACATGTAAGTGTATTCTTGGGGAGCATAAATATTTGCCGTTCGACTCACCGAAGCTGATTCAGTACATCACTAAACTTCCAACACTGATCTTTTCAGCAAAGATCTGATTGTTCCAACCACTTAATTCTCTGGCTAAGATAAATGTCATCACTACGACAAATATTACTGTTGGATTAAAGACTTCAATTTTCTTCGCCACATTTTATTAGCACAACGAATTTCTCTTCCCAATGTATATCTTTTCGCAAATTTTCACTTTTCGTCTCGAGTTGACTACGAAGGAAATGGTCCAGTTTTATACTTTCGAATCGGGTCCTAACGAACTAATTTTCATAATGTCAACATAAACTCTTAGACATTTGTTATTCAAGCAAGTAGAATTTTTATTTGTCAAAAAAATTTCACATTTTACATGTAGACGATTGTCTAATAATCGAAAAACCTAGAACAAAATACAGAAATAAGATCGAACGGAATGAAGAGTGGAGAAAAAAGTTCGACCACTTCCTGCCGTGATCGAATACATTCGAAGGTGCAAAAAAAAGTCAGATTGATGTGACATGGAATGCACATCAATATTGGTGGATCGGCAAAGTAAGAGAAAGCTCGAAAGGGTTGGAGTAACGTGCACATGTGTGAGAAACATGGTTTCGTGGTTCACCATCGCGTGTGTAAGTTACGTTGCGAAACTCTCTCTCTCCCATTGCATCTCTACATGAAGAGGAATTTCATGAATCGCGTACCGTTCTCTTCGCATCCGTATTGGGTCGAGATAGGGGATACAACCTAGTTTCCATGTGTATATATACCCTCTTACTCTCCCCTTGAAAATTCCATTTCCCGTTCGTGTAAATCCAAACTTTCTCTCTTGCTCCGTATACTATCGCGGTTCGTTCCAAACGTAGCGTTCTTACTTGAAGTTACTGTCACAATTTTCACTGTAATTTGTTTGGTCACATTGTCGGTTTGTCTTGAAGGTTAACAGAAAAATAAAAAACACAAAAAAACTCAGACTCACTGTTCACTGAAAATCCTTTTGAGTAGATGAAACACTGATTTTTTTTTTTTTTTTTGTACAGATAAATAATAGTTGTCATCATTACGATTATTATTATTCTTAGAGTAAGAAAGTTTTCTGACGGAATCGTTTTTATTGTTTGGTATGAACCGTGGGCTGAAGTATAAAATTTGAAAAAGTATATTTTTCTACGATCAAGAAAATTCAATCAGATTCAAAAATTTTCTCAACCTCTGCTGTATAATATTTTTCAAACTAATCTTGTGTACAAGTTGTTTTCAGTGTAGCTTGAGAAAAATATTTTTCTTTTCCAACATATAGACATTGGAAAAGTGGTTGAAATTTCCTAGAATCTTTTTTCATTGTTGGGCACTTTGGCGAACGATTCTTATTGGTATTATTGAGTGCCAGATTCAGGAGCTACCCTTCGTTCTATGTCAACATATATATGTATATTTTTTTTGTCAAATAAGTATAGATGTATATGAAAGGAACTGTTATTTCCGGGTGGTTGGGGAGTGACTTCGAGGCCACGATGCTGGATGTCATACCGTATCTGTATCGATCATCTCATTTCAATAAAGTTGAAGACTGTCGTGTATCGGAGGTGACCCGAAGCAGTCATCTCTTTTTTTCTCTCAAACACCCTTCAGTCGTTGATGTTATATAAACACATAGAAAAATGCGAATACACACAAAAATATATACATACGAAGGCCTACACGTTTTCGTATATACGAGACGGTTTTTCTGGAGAGTCAAGCTGCATTTCTCCTTTGGGAAAAATAGAGTGAAAGATATATGCATGACGTAGACCAAGAGAAGGCGAGATACGATAGAAATTCGTCTTTTAAGTAATGCTCTCCCCGGTCTGTATAGCTTTCTAGCCGAAAGACTTTTGCCTCCATTGGCGAGCAGTCCCGAGGTATTAGATGCACCAAGAGCCCACTCCTTCGAGTGCAAGTATATTGCCATTGCTTATTATGAAAATGGCCTTATTCGTATACATTCACAAATGTCTGATACGTCCTTTTGGACGTCAGTCATGAATAAACGTACGAGAAACAGCAGCAGAAATGGAGTAACGTCACCGGTCTGTACCACGACAGAATGAGGTCATGCCGATACGTTTTCTTACGTCTCCTCAGTGCCAGTGAGAGTAGTATGGAAACGATATCGTGCCGAGAATCGTCAACGAACCATAAGAGAGAAAAGAAACAGAAAAATAACGAAACTGCGATGAATAGTTGAAGAAAAAAACAAACAAAAAAAAAGGCAGTGAAAAATTCTAAATAAACAATTCAGAAGTATCTAATTAGAATAAATGAGAAAAAAAAACAACTCCTGGAGTTCTTTTGATGCTTCATTAATTTATTAAAATCGAGAAAATCTCTTCGGACATAAATATAAATGAATTTGCACTTTATTTCATAATTTTTGGCGTTATGACGTTTTTTTCTAATACAATTATGATGCACGATTTTACATTGCCTTGATCGTTTATTTTGCGATAAACGTGCAACATATTTCATCCGAAAGATCGCTCATTAATTTAATGATCCGTGATGAGCTGAAATTTTCCGTCTGACGTATTTCGTAGGCTTGCCTCTCTCGATTTCGTCCTACCCTGTGACTATATATCTATGCGGTTCTGTGAACAATTAGTTCGATGTCGAACTTGTTGAAAGTCTGTGTCTGTATAGGAGCGGCAGTGGAGATTTACCGGAGAGAGAACGAGACAAGAGACGAAAATAAAACTGGATGAATGAGGAAAAGTTTGCGAAAGTAGTGGAACGAGTCAGTATCGGATGATCCGAGAAGCGCGCGGCTCCTCTGGTTCTTTCTGCCTATTTTTCCATTGCCCCTTGTCCATGGCTTATCCGCAATATATATATATATAAACATATATCTCTATATTAAAGTCGTATTAACGATGATGCAGTTTTTCCTGAAGGGTACTCCTCTCTTGAAGAATAACGCTACAGTTTCATGAATATTTCGAAAAGAGTGATTAAAGGGCACGACCTTTATCACTTTTCTTATTGAGCCTCCTCCGTTACGCCCTTATTGTCGAAAGTACTGTACGTGTACATGTGTTTCATACATATTTTCATCTCTGTGCTGCACCAACTTGCGACCAAAGTTCCTCTTTCCATTCTCGCAGAGCCCGGACGATTGTATTTTCGTTTTTTTTTGTTCTCTCTTTCCCTGTTATTTTTCTTTTTTTTTTTCCCAACCGGTGAAAACCACAATGTTGGCAATGTAGAAAGAACATAATACCAGATGGGGCTTATCCAAATGCTGATAGAGCTAAAGCGAGAGCAAGCTAAAGCCGCGGAGAAAGGTGGATAGGAAGGAGAAAGAGACTAACCCCCTTTCTCTCTCTCTCTCTCTACTGGAAAGCTCTGAGAGGCACAACATGCAAGAGTACGAGAGAAAATACTCGGTGAACGCGCTCACAGTCATAGTAGGCTTATCAAGGCTTAGGTCGAAGTCGCTGGCAGTCGCCGCTCTATGGAGCCACGCGAAAGCCACCATCGGTATAAAGGCAATTCGCCAACGAACACGTATATCCTGTGCTTCCTCTACTCTCTCTCTCTCTCTCTCTCTATTTCTCTCTCTCGTTTCCCTCGCCGTGACCACGTATGTTCCTACGTACATATATGTCACCGCACTCTCTCTCTACTTTTGCTTCGTCTCTCTCGCACTCATCTCCGTTTTTCCATATACGAGTGGATGATACGCGACTCAAAGGAAAAGAGAATTTTTCCAGAGCGGAAAAATGTTTTGTCAGATTACAAAATAATAGCGCGCTGAGGGGTAACAGCGAAAGAACAAGGAGAAGGAGAACTCACTGGGCGTGATATGGAAGAGCTTTAGCGGAGGGTTAAACCGTGGCCGATTTTCGGTCCACCTCATCCTCTCATCCACTCTTTTCCTTGCCCGCTGTGGTCAACGTATGTTTGGATATTCATACGAAAGAATTTCTAACTATATTCCTACGATTTTTGATCCCCTGAATTTCCATATGGTTCATAATCTCGTGGTTTTATCCTATGTTTCAGTTTTGTTTCAATTTTAAATCAACAGATATACGAATTTGTTACTGTGTTGTACACTTAGGTAGGACTTTCTAGGCAAAAAAAACATCGTGACTCGAGAGTTTTATTTGAAAATAAAAAAAGATTTATCAAACGGGGGAACTATGATGAATAATTTATGCGCAGGCATATGACTGGAGGTCGTGTCATCCGTGAATGGGTCATCCTTCAAACCAAAAGTCAACGAAACATCGATGAATTTCGTTCCATTCATGTTCTTCGATATATTTTTTTCCACCCCTGTACGATTTTCCGATGTCACGATGATAGAATCAACCTGAGTTCGATATTCGTTCCAGTTTATTTTTTATTACTCTTTTTTTTTCAATTTTTTTTTTTTTACTACACCGCCTCTTTTCCTTTTACCACTGATTTTTCTCAATCCCGCTTTCTCTCAATCATCATCTGTGCCCGGACGAATATCCGAGATATTTCCGCGCGCATACCGCAGAAATCCATCGACTCCACTCCTCACCGACGACCACAAAGAGGATACGTGTTCAGATGCTCTTATACCACTATCCGCAATGAATTTCCCGTTCTACGTCTAGTTCAATCTTTTTTCCCGGGATTCACGATCAATCAAACACGTCCATCCACGCATAAAAATGTAGAACGCGTTTTTAACTTTTCGTTGCATTTTTTCCTGATATAACAAAAAATGGCACGATTGCATTTATTATAAAATGCAATATTAGAAAAGATAGTGTGATATTTTTATTTTTACATTTTTTTAGTCCGACATGAGATTAGGCACGTAGCAAACAATACATTTCTATACTTTGAAACGTTTGTTCTTTCGAACTTCGATCTCTTTGGATGACAGGACGAAAAACAGTGTGCAAGAGCGTGCTGACAGAAGGGACGGAAAAAAGAGAGAAGGAAGAATAGAGAGAGAGAAAGAGATAGAGCCCTCGACAAGATTAATGGTAGCGGAGAATATGGGACGTACGAATTTACACTCGATAAAATTCACCCCGAGACCATTTGTACGTGTATATTCGCAGAAAATGTAGCGTGTGCAATGAGTCGCTCGGTCTCCGTAAATACGCGTTCGCACCTCTATGTATATATGAGGATTTATACAGATATAGAGCATCAATAAGTAAGTGCATGGCAGTCTTTCATGCGCCATAGACTAGTGAGGAAGAGAGGGAGAGAGAGAGAGAGAGAGCAAGTGAGATGGTAGAGAAAAAAGTGATGGATATATAGCTCGGTTTATCGAGAAAAACGTTTTGGTTGCGGGTTCCACGTCAACGAACGTTCCCTTCGTTCATTCCATTTATGCATCGACGAAGAAACGAAACGATATAGCAGTATACACAAGAGAGAAAAAGAGAGGTAACGCGAGCTTTGCATCGTCGAACGCGAGATGTGTCCCCGTAGGAAATCGCAAATTCGAGAGCACTTTCCTATTTCTCTACGTATGTACCGCAACATAAATACATATGCAAATATATATAGACCGAGTACGTAGTACATATAAGCGTAAATGTCCTCGCGTATTCCCGGTCACGATTGCAACGCGTTCATACTGCGTTCAACACACTCTATACGTTACAGACGCACTCGGCGAATGCATGGTTCATCCACCGACTATCCACACATTGTGTGTATGTGTGTGTGTTGCACATATACTTTTTTCCATTTTCCCAACCACTGGTACCTATTCATCCGCAATCCTCTACTTTTACCAACCGGTTTTTCCAGGCATTCAACTCTGAAAGCGTTTTGTGGACGTCAAAAATAAAGCTTTGGGGACTCAAAGAATAAAATAGGTTGAAACACACACAAAAAAAGTATACAAATCGACTTTTTTTTTTTTCATGCAAACAATATCGACGAATGAACTAATTCCAATGATTGCAAATAATTGGACCCAAATTTTAAAGAGTTGCCTCACTCTGTTGATCCATTATTCATCTTATCGATATTTATTTATGACATATGATAATGAGATTTTACAGCTGTTTGTCTTTGTCGGTAAAGTCGATATTTTTATAGAGGTTAACGTCCGTTTTGGACGCGAGATATGAACGATTGAAACATCCTAATATTCCAATGGCTTGTTCTTGCTTAAGTAAACCAAGTCTCTGTTAGAGCTCCTCGTAACAATCATATATAGACTCGTGGGAACGGGTGTAAATATTCCGCAAGATCCAAAGTAATATTAGATGAGAGAGGAAGACACGGAGAGAAAGAGAGAGAGAGAGTGAAGTTCTCGTAGCCCCAGGACAGGGACATAATGTACGTAGCAAGCAGTAGAACTATTGGTACGGGTCTGCCACACCTTCAACACCGTCAGAGCCAACGAGAATGTTCCGCTTTTACCTCGTATAGCATTTACTCGATCCTACTCGATTTGGCTTCCCCGTCTCTCTACCTCTCTCTCTCTCTCTCTAATGCTATGAGTTACCGAACGGTGGGTTAACTCTGTTACATGTGTGCGTTAAGTTAATGGAGGGATCAACGGTGCGATCGAGTTATGGCTAGTTGCCGTCGTTCTATGCATATACCCAATCTATATCCCAAGAACGGAGAGCCTGGATTAGACCGTTGCGTCAAATCGTACTTTCAAAAGCGACCCTCCACTCATCAACTAAACTCCAACATACTGCTTTAATAACAAAGATAATTCATTTTTACGCATTAACCTAACGTTACGGAAGCATCAAATTGAAAACCATATGAAACTTTTGCAAAAAGATCAATTCAAGGAACGAGAGAATAAATATACCACCGCTATAAATTAATTTTTAATAGAGTTTATCATGCTTTTAAATCGTTATATTTCTCATTAATATTTATCTCTATAAATATCTCGTTCTCTTGATTACTTTCCTCGTTTTCCCGAACTTGTGACGTTGGCCGAACAACAGAACAAACCTGAGACTTACTACTTCGATGGGTTTATGATTTTCAAACAAAGCTATCATAACGGCCGAACGCCCAAAGGGGAATACAGCTAAAGGTATAAGAGATAGAGAAGGAGATAAAATGGAAGGTGAATTGTTGGAGCTAAACGGCAAATCCGATATGACGAGATTTGCTGAGTTGGACTAAAGCAAAGTCTTCGAAATCGAGTAACTATAATGAAATTGATCAAGATGCGTCTGTTCACGTTGTTTAACCAAGCATTTCTCTTAATCGTCTAGTGTTTACAGTACTCCAAGTTTTCCCTACACTTCAACAAGTAAAGTGGTTCTGACCACTCATGAGTAAAGTTATGAGATAGGACAAGATGGAGGAATAATAATCGATAGAAAATTAGAACAACGGATGAAAATAAACTTTGTTGATTATTTCAGTATTTTGTTATACAAATCCATCGAAATGAATGGCAATAAAACCTAAATGAATGCTATTATTCCAATAGATTATTTCTGTCATCGTGTACATTAGATCTCTCTTTGTTGTCATTATTATGCCACCATTTTATCGCCCAAAGAGTAATCGTTTCTGCTTTGAATCATCCGTTATATAAGACCATATTTGTATGGAGGTAAATGAGAGGATATAGGAAATATAGACAAGAAATATATATGGAAGTGCCTTTGTTCACCTCGGGTATGGAACGATCACTCCACTGCGAAAGCTCGGTGTCTTCCACAGAAGCTTAATATCGCACCCCGTCACCGTGATCATTTTCATGCGGTGATGTGCTTTTGAGCTGAGAACGCCAGAAACACTTGCGAAGAGCAAGACATGCCTTCGGATAGATATTTAAGTAGCTTAAGCCTCGGAAGCTTTGTTAAATGGCTGCTGCGTTATATAAAGCGATTGCTATGGTTTTCCCTCGTCGTTTTATTATTTTTTGATTCTTTTTCTCTAGCTTATTCCTCGACACACGCCTCAATAAGCGATATAGCTTGTTGCGTTGTTTTATGAAAACTTTGGGGCTCATTGTTTCTTCAAGGGTTATTAATATTGCATAATAATTATGTATACGAGCTCAAGAATTCGATAGAAAGCTTGCAACATCGTTCTATACTCTTTTCATTGGATGAGAAAACGACGCCTGTCTCATGGTTCAATGAGCTAATAACAAGCTTGTTCTATCGACTGTATAAATGAATTTTCCAACCGCTTCTATATCTTTATGTTTTATACATTGCTACACGACTCGATGCTCATAACTTTTAGTCTAAACAATAAAACGCAAGAAGATCCCAACCGGTTTCGTGATAATTTTGCCAAATTTTATTCAATACAAACTTTCTTTGAAGATGATAGTCACGTAAAATCGTCAGCACCCCATTTTACTCTTGAGTGACTTCATTTCAAGGAAGTCTAAGGTAAAGTTCTAAGTTGAACGACTTTTTGACAAACCAACCTTATACTCCCCTCTTTACGCTTCTTCGATCTTGCTGAAATTTTTTTTCATCAGTCCTATGGGATTTCAGGGATCTTGTATAAACATCACAGTGGAATTCTCACGGAAGAAAATAAACTCTCAACCTCCCCGACACGAGGCAATATGCCCGCCAAACATTGGCACCACCATTTTTAGAGATCGAAAAAGAGAACTGGAAAGAGCATACGCCACAGACTCATTGGTGCATTTCACCCTTCGAGCGCTATTAAATGTAAAAGGAAAGCCGCAGGCTACGAAAGTCTCGGTCCCGTTTGCCGCCTCCAACTCTCTCTTAAACGCGACAGCCCGAATTTCATCGCCTTCGCGTACCAATACGACTTTCCTCTATCCATTTCATCGTCGGATTTCTCCCGAGAGAAGCCCAAATGGAAAGAATTCATTTGAATCAATACACCTTCTGAGAGAAAGAGAGCGAGAAAGGAAAGAGTAGAACCAACGAAAGATTTACTCTAGCCTGAAGCGTCGACCCAAAGAGACCTCACCCTCGAGTTGATTGACTTTAATTTGCAAATATTGCCAACTAAACGGCGAAACACTCTATAACGTCGATTCGCCATCACCAGCCAGCGATAAATTAATTCATTTTATCTCAACTTACTAACTATATACATACATCTTGATCAATTTTAAACATCGCGAAGTTTTCCACAGCATTACAGTCCTTCAAAGTTTATTTATTTTATCACTTTGTTAGATCGGTTTTAGCGTCACGATGAAAATATTACAAGAAAACATGATAATTCTGGACCATCTCATTCTTGCAGTTTTTCACATATTGATACGAGCGATGAAAATTCAATGAAAATACAACTTGATAAAAAAAAAAAAAAAAAACGCTTCAGAACCTCTCCCCCTTGAGTTTTCTACTCATTTTCGAGTAATGAAAATATTTTTGGCATACTTTTTGAAAGTGTGATTTAAATCCCTAATAAACTTACACAATCTTAATTTCTAAATTCCGTCAACGTCGAACCGCTATGACGTTTAAAAACTTTTTAAAATCTGCCTCCACCTCTTCAGTCTGGAGCCTTTACTACGTGACCTAAAGGTTTAATATAACGGAGGAGTTTGTACAAGTACTTGAAAATAAACTTATTATAACTAGTGAATAAAAATAATCATGAAAATTATCCACAAAAACGTCAAAAGTTTTCAAATTCAAACGCAACAGGACTACGGAATGGTGCTTTTGTGATGCAGTCATTTTGAATGGAACATAAAAAGACAAAAAGACTCACTAACCAAGTTAAGAACTCGAAATCATCGATCTGAATAGAACTGACGTGACCCATATTCATACAATTTTATCAGTTAACAATGAAATTAAATCTATTGTCACCATAAAATGAATATTACAAGAGCCTTTGTGCGTTTGATAAAAATTTGGCTTCTGATTGTACACGCACCTGGTCTATATCAACAACAGCCACAAGCTAGAGCTCGGCTCGTCAACTGTCGCAGTATATTGATGAAACGTTTTTCGATGTCATTTTTCGAAAATTCAAAAACTGAAAACAAAAAGAAAAAAATATATAGAAAAAACGAGTAACACAGTGGGTTTTGTGTAGCAGGGAAAATTGAGGGAAGAGATAAAAAATGCACCCTCCCGTCAAAGTGACCGGACATTGATGATACTGACGCACGATCAAAAGCTCGTGGTATTTACTGGCGTTCGACACCGCGCAGTTTTAAAGTGGACGGGTGCAACAGCTCTTGTCACAATCAGCGTGCTCTTTTTTTTTTTTTTCTTTTTAACCAAACGACCACGTTCGTACGTTTGCAGAAAAATATACATCATGTGTAACTTTTGTACCCATGAATTTTGCTATGAAAGAAAAAAGTAGAGAGGATAATTTGAACAAATGTATTCTTTACTTGTACCCATGCTGCAAATGCGCAAATGCGCAAATGGACATATGCACTTGCAATTTGCAAGTATTTGGTATGTGAATTTCGTAGAATTCTATACATTGTGTAGGAGTGATGGAGAATTAATTAATTAATAAACGTACATGCAGGTATATAATTCACTAAAATAGGCTTAAAGCAACTTGGTTGAGTATTCTGGCTGCTGGCTGGTTTATTAATTAAAAGTGGACAAGCCACTCGAGCAAGCAGGAGTCGAAACCGAGCGAGTGAAAGAGAACTAGAGAGAGAAAGAGAGAAAGAGAGAGAGAGAGAGAGAGAGAAAGCATTAAAGATTTGCATCGATTATGACGTTGACGCAAATTAAAGTACCGACTTATCCACGGAATTGCATTAAAATGTAAATTCGTATCAAATCTCCGGGAATATGAGAGGGTAGAAAGGGAGCGGGGGTCAGTACGAGAAGCGGTAGTTGCGTTCGATGCAAGCCAATCTGGGTAGAGTCTGATGCTCATCTCCAACTACCACCTCTGGAGACTCGATGTGACTATATGTATACAAATGTTGTATACTCTATATCTGCACGTAGTACTGGAGGTACTGGAGGTAGAATATATATATATATATATATATGGAGATACGCTCAGGTCAAATCGTTTTTCCAGGAAATTATTTTACCTTTTTTTTCGTTTTTTTTTTTTCACCTCCTCGAGAATTCTGCGTCATCCGATTAACGAAATATCTGGAGTAAAAAAAAACACTACGTTCCGCCGCTGATCCTTTCTATAAGTATATAAGCTTCCGTCGTCGATGCTTTTTCTCGAGATAAATCCAGCTGCCTCGTTTCGCATACGTCAACGTAAAATTCATCCGGCCGTACGAGGCAAAGTCTCGAATCGTTTTAGGTCAATATTTCTTCCTCTCTCACACTCTCCTTTCCGTTCTCGATAAATTTGTATTCACGATCATTTTGTATAATCCGAAGTTGGATAGTTGGAGATTCATATATCCCAGTTGAGTCAAAGTGAGATCCTGGTAATCAGAATCGAACGAGTATCCGGAATCGTGTGCACATACGAGCTACGAAAAGGATCGGTCAAGTACAGAAAGTGACAGAGATGGAAAATATAATCCTTCTGTCATAGGAAGTTGAACATAAGTAAAAGGGGAGGGTATATGAGTTGTGAAAGGAAAAGACTGAATGGAGAATCCGTAGAGGCTTCATCTACTGCCAGGCGATGAAAACAGAAAGCACAAATCCTACAACATTTTCCTCCGCGTGTATATACACATATATATAAACATATACACATATAAGTGCATAAATACCCTCTGATGCGATAGATATAGGCTCGGTAAGTACTCAAACCGTTGGGCTGGAACTGAAACGCTTTTGGTGTGGCTATAGATGATGGGTGAGTATAGCCATGTATACGACAAGGGAGAATCATCAACCTAACGATATATAGATATTCATGCATCCTTTCGAACACATCTATGTCTATATATGAACAGTTTCTATGCCAGAGGATGAGAGTTAGACTTCATATTCCTCGACTTTAGATACTGCGAGATATCATCGTCCGACAATCCTTCCAGCGTTCGCAAGAGCGAGTGAGAATGAGAGTCCAACAACGCGCTTGCTCTCACGGGTTTTATACGATATACCACTGTCGCGATTCCATCTACCGGCATACATAACGCGAGGGAAAAGCCACCAGGAGTTTCACCCGCGCGAGCTTCCAATACATACAGGGTGACTCACCACAGATCTTCATCCTCATACTCCGGCCCAAAAATCCATGCAGTAGCATTTCTTTATAAGTTCCCAACGAATGATTTATAAATTATTCAAGCTGACAACCGAGTTGTAGTTTCTTTTCGCACGTGCCTACGAAACAGCCAAAAAAGTGAAAAATTGCAATACATTCTTTACATGTCAGCAAATATTCTGGTTCAAGAAAACCTAAGAATCAGCTGGTCAGGTTGAACCCATAACTCTGGACTTTTGACCACGCGGCCAGTGGCTATCAAAGAATTCCCTGCCAAGCAAGTTTGCAGTCTTTTTTCACTCAAGTATAAACATCATTTAAAAAGGTTATTAATAACTTTTTAATAGAAAAATATACGTTTCGCAAGATCGATGTTAAGAGCTTTTAATCTTTCTCTAACTCCTTTCTTTCTGATCTATCAGTTTTTCGAATGAGGAACTCATCAGAAGACCATTTTATAGAAAACTGTTGTATTATTATTGTTACCAGTATCGTTATCGGTATTATTGGTAGCGATTGTTATTGGGTTAGATTTCGTAAATTGACCTCCCACGGTGGAACACCCGGTGAATGTTTATACAGAAACACACGCAGATATGGCTGGGAAGTGAGAGTCAGGAGTAGAGCTAAATATAGCTACGAAATCCCAAGCGTACGGTATGCAGCACATCGAGGATAGCACACTGTCAAGCCTCCCTTTCTCTCTCTCTCTCTCTCTCTCTTGCTCTCTCATCATCACCATACTAACCAAACTCTTGTTCCACATTATAACTGTATCCCCATTTGCCAAGTGTCGCATTATCTAGCTACGTTTCCGACCTCATTCCTGGTTATTCTTCCGGTTTAATTTCGGCGACGAATCGCGTCGAGTTAAGCCGACGAAGAGAGCTCGTGGATAATCAAATGTCTTCGGAACCTTCGTATATGCTCGAAAACACGACGATCCTTGTATCGACAGTTCTGTTAACGCAAATTGTCTGATGAGCAATCTTAATATTCCTCCTACCAGCTTTTCTTCCGCACATTTCTGTTACTTTATTTTTTAGGTTTTGTCCAATGTTCTTGGGCTTGAGCCCAATTAGTATAGAGATCCTGAGATACGTGAGAAGACAATCTACTAATTGATCCTCTTATCGTTCAGCCGAATTATTTTCCTCCGTAAGATAACGAATTCTTTCGATGAAGCGCTGAAGAAAAAAGTAAAAATATTGCTTCATTGAGTACATCTTTGGCTCCTCTGGACGAAGAAAGAGACTTTCAAAGTTACGAAAGCCAGCTGCGTGCTCGCGTATACACACTAGCTTGATCCATAAAAGTGCTATCGCTCTCGGGCGACCGAGAGAACGATCGGCAATTCCAAAAACAAATTTCAGTTCCACAGAGACCAAGCGAAAAAGAGAAAGAAAATAGAAAAGAGAGAGAAAGAGAGAGAAAAATGAATGAATGAATAAAAAAAAGTTGAAAAAATGGTACTCTGGCACGTACTCCCGCAGCGTCAGCGACGAACGCGTACCGTCACATTCGGAAGCCTATATATACAACAAAAAAGGCAGCCAGCCGGTTTTTTTTACCATCAGAAAGAGAGGCTTCTCTTCTACCTGTTCGTATTGGGTTGGTGCGGACGCGCGAACTCTAAGCCCTCTCTGTATTCCTCTCTCGCAATGTCGAGTTTGATAAAAAAAAAACACAAGACAAAAAAAAGCAGCCACCCCAAAGTGGCATACCGCTTGCCGTCCCTCGTTCCATGCTGTTTTTGCTCTGCTGTTTCATGCCCCCGGCTGCCCCAGCATCGCAATCGCACCCTCTCTATGCGTCACCGACAAAGTAAGTTATTCGTTTTTTTTTTTCCGAACCGCTCGGCCTGCCGTAAAATATTGTCAGTGATTGATCCACAGCATCTATGGACCAGCCCGCTATGCGTCAAACAGATTCGTTCGTTTTCGCTCGTGCCTCAATCCGTTTCATAATTATGCAAATTTTATCGATACCTCTGCTGCCTACAGATATATTGTTTCGTATCATCCACATAATATCATTTTTGTTCATCCGTTCATACAGCTTATTGATACGTTACCGACTAATTTCAATGAAACTCGTATGGAATAAAATTCGATCTTTCTACCACATTTAACGCCAGGTGCACCGTGTTAATTATTATAAAATGTCCGTTTATTCAAAACATTCAAGTTTAAAGCTTCAGAAAACACTGAAATAAAAAAAATTAACGGATTGATCCGGGGTCGTGATTAATTCACTATTTCCGTTATATATTAACAAAAATTATTATTATTAGTTGAATCATTTTTATTTTTATCATTACCTGCAGTCGCCTGGATTGTTCTCGAAATTTCAAGACATTAATCAAGTCTTCTAACCCTTCAAGTCAAGGGTTAATAATGAACTTACGTTAGTGTGAATGAATCGAATTTGAAAAAAAGGAGGCATTACCCAGGTTCAAAGGTACCATTCATCGTTTAAAAAAAAAAAATTCCTTTCACCAGCAAAGTTTACTTTCCACTTCATACACTTAAATGACACCGTAACTCACGTTCTGTTGTTTTAAGGTTTAAACTAATTGCCACTCTCACTTTTCTACTTACTTGTCTAGTGGATCATAACATCGCTTATGAGCTTAAACTAAAATAACAATGTCGAATGAATTCGAGCAGTCGTTCCATTTATGACCTTAGAAAAAAATTGAAGTGTTTAGTCATATCGTTAGCAGTCTGTTATCTGTCAAAATTAACGAAAATAATTTGAAAAACTATTGATTTATGTTTAAACTACTAGACAAATTTTTACCCGAATATATACGAAATCTGTTTAAATTTATGGCAGAGTTTTTCGAACGCAGGGACACTGTGTGTACTATTTTGATTTCAAAAATATATATAACATTTAGGGGAATTTGTTATCGAGTGAGATTACATTTTTGCATGTTCTCTTGGGATTTTCGAATTAAAAGCACGCGCGTTTTATCTCCAATTTGGGACAGAAGCGTTATTGTTGTGATAATCTGATTTTGCTGTTTGTCTTTTTTTTTTTTTTTTGTAAATTGTTCTTGGAATATTCACTCCTTGTAATTTTTTATTTATATTTTGTACTTCTTCTATACTCTCATATTGTTCGTTATCTATATTTCTCATTTATTATATTGGTGTTGGGATCGTGAAGTGATTTTATTGTTATTCGGCTCATGGTTCACCGAGGCACAGAAAGAAAATCACATCCTTCTCTCGTGCTCTTCCTATCGTCTCCTCGGAATCGTTAATTTTTTTCAAGAAGTCACATTACGCTTATCTGCTTCGAAGCAAAGTTTAGTCTCATCACGATCGCTTTCCATAAACCATAACTTTTTATTAAATCTGCCTGTCGCTTATTATTTTATGTCAAACCGCAACTTTGTGTTTACACGCTTCTTGTACGCTATTTTATTTATTGTTAGTAGTTCAAGTACGTTTTTTTTCTTTTTTTTTTTCAATTCTTCCACGTTTACTTTTCTTTAATACAGTTTTTTAAATATTTTTTTTCTCCTGTTTCTGTTTGTTGTCTTTCGGTACCGTATTGTGTGAATCTCTTTTACTGTTTACTCAGTTTTAAGATACTCTGCTTCTACGTGAACCATTCTTGCATGCCCCATAACTTGCTGGGGCAATAAAATTTGTTTATCCATCAATCAATCAATCTCTCTATCTCTTTTTCTTTTGTTCTCTTGCACATTACATTCAAAAAAGTAGATATCGTGCTCATCTGATTCATCGACGATAGACCGACTGAGGCAGTAATAATTCTCAACGACCGTCGTGAGGTTTTTTTTTCCATTTTCGATCCATTGTAGCGGAATAAATGTTCTGAATAGACGAGTACAAAATGAATATTGCAAGGAATGCAAGTTCTGTCAAAGGTCAAAGAAAAATGTTTTTACAACAATATAAAAGACTGTAGTCTTCGAGAGAGTGAGTAAGGGAGAGAATCGGAAAATATTTATGTCCTGGAAACATGCCCCATCCATGTTTGTTGTGTTGGAATTTCAAGTGGAACAAGATTGAATTGTAAAAACAATTCAGGATTATTTTAACAATAAGTTTATTCCTTTTGATTTTTATTATTCCTGCGAACCCTGCTTGCCAATGAGAACGGAGTCCACAGTCAATTCATAATGTTAGCTTCGTGAAAAATCACATAAAAAATAAAACAAAATAAATCAAACGAATGACACACCGAACTAGATTTTTTTTCTCCAAAATTTAGTTTCAAAAGGATTAGGAAAAAAAAAACAAAGGTTTAACATTTTTGGAATAATAAATCCTTCGCTTAAAGCTTTGAGAGAGATGACTCGTTACCAGTAGAATTCTGAGCAACATATATATGTGGCTTAGTGAAAACAAAAGCTGTCCAACTGTTTTCTCGTAATCTCCGTATTCGAGGTAATATATACGTATTCACAGTGGCATTGGTACGGCAATGTTCTCCGACGTCCTTCTCATAGTTCGGGTGTTCCAATAAGAGATGGTAGCGACCGCTGCCAACTGTTAAATTACGTGGAACAATAATTGACTGGATTAAATTAAGCAGCTCCCGCCGGAGGGCTCGCCGTTAAGCTTCTCTTATTCGGACGACAGTGCCGAAGAGAATGGCGAGAGAAACGATAGCCGGGCACATTCGAACAGAGACAGTAGAATTTCTCGGTGTATGTTTGTGTATCGTATGCGGATTGGAATGAGAGAACGCCCAACCACCAACAACAAGACAACGACAACGACACCGACGACGACGACGACAACGAGATGGAGAAGCATCCAATGGCAATATGAACCTGGAATTTGGATGGCTAGGGTTACAAGCCAATTTCCGTAACGTTCAAAGTCGTAGACGACCATAACTGTACAGAGTTGGAAAGCGAGACCAACGCTACCTATTCTATAATACAGTTTAGTGCTACTGTACTATAAACTCCACGTAGGTAATAAATAGGATTTTACATAAAGTTGACTATCGTTTCGATACATACCACCTTTTTACATATATCTCCATTTTTCTCTCGCTTTCTTCATCATTTTCCTTTTCTTGTCCTCTTTCTCCGATCATAAATGAGTGCTGAAACCTTTGCAACGTTCTCAACACAAATCAGCTCTAACGGTTCATTAGCGACTAATTGCAAAATGGGAGTAGAAACATATAAATGCAGCAATGGAACAGCCGCCTTATTCGTCAGCTACGAGAATCTGAAAAGAACCATTTCCTCACAAATGTATCGTAATGAATATATATAGAGGCAAAGCTGCTTATTTTAAACAAAGAATCGTCAGTCAAAAGCGTCCTCATGCTGAAGAGTTTACGCGCTTCGCGCTCGTAAAAACGATCCTCCCTCGACATCACATAGCTTCGCATTCTTCGCTATAAATCCCTTTCACCTTTCAACCTCCACGATATTATACTGTGTGGCTCTTACGTTCTCGGCTGTCAAAGGGTTTGTTCTTCTTTAGAAACGATCAACATTAGAGTCAAGACTATTCAAGTTATAATCCAGCGAACATACTTCAAATTATATATTTTTTTAAAACTACACCTAACCAAAAATACATCAGATAAACATGAAAAAAAAAAATAATAACATCCCAGAGCTGTAAGCTTTACGTAGTCGGGCAGTCCTTCATGCTAACCTTCGTCTACGTGACAAATATGATACAAAAAATTACCAACATTCCACCTTGCTCTACGTACCATTACGTTAAAATTTCATCACATAAGTACGAGAGACTTATACACAATAAAAATTTGGTAAAAGTCGTAGATCATTCAATTTGTATCCATTTTTGTATTATATTAACCACGAATTCCATCTTCCAATGAATAATTCGTAACAATAATTCGTATTATTCAATACCTTTTATTAATTATTTTAATCGTAGCTTATCAATAATTGTGATTTAATAAAACGACGAGAAATTTGAGAACAAAAATAGCCTGATTAATAGATCTTGGGATAGCAATGTCATTTACGTGTCATATCGATAACATAAATTTTTCATAACTCTTCTGTGACCCCCTTTTCGCTGAGAGTTTCATTACGATAAGTGATTCGGAATACAAATTTATTTAACGTTCGTTCAACTTTGTTTGAGATCAATATTTTATAATTGAATGTGTCTTTAAAAGTCTTCCCGATAGTGATTCCACGTATTTTAATAAATTTTTCAATGTAATAAGATCTCTAGTTAGCTCCCTAGTCTATGCTACAGTTCTCCGTCAGCATTATTGAACGCTCGTGATCCTCACCCTTCCTTTATTTGCGTGTTGAACGCAGTATTATCAGGTTGTATTATTACGTAATCTTCGGATATCTGTGCTTACACAACAACGAGAAGGACGTTTACAGCATCAAAAGTACGTTCAACCCGTGTATTTCTATCGAACAGGTTGTCCTACGTTAATTTCATAAACATTGTTTCATGGCTTCTTATCAAGATGAAAGTTCCCCAAATGCGATATAAAAACCCACTACTCAACGTTTTCGACTATATTTAGATTTCACCTGTTCCCGCGCACGAAACGTCTAATTTTTTTCATTTTTCGAGTACATTATTCACTCCCACTCATAAGATTTATGTCTGCTAGCAATTATGTGAATTTGGTCAAAACATAAAAATTTCCTACTTCAGGTCCAGTGTAGTATTTGAGGATTATTTAACAATTCAACAAATATTATTACTCCAAGAATCCGTAACATCTGTCACGAACGAAAGTTTGTAGATGGAAAAAGAAAATACATTTTATAAAATCACATTGCAGTTTTATAGTGTTTCGAGGATTGTACAGTTATGAATAACCAAACTTTTTGTCATCGTTGATCGAAAATATGGCAAAGTGTAACTTTTCACTTTTCCGCACTGTCACTACTCCATTATTTGTAACTCGTTCTTCGTTGCTCAAAGAATAAAAAAAAGATAAATATATATAAGAGTCGTAGTCCACAGATGTACATCAAATACGTACATAACACATATGTACTTAAAAAGATGGAGTTGAAGAGACGTTTGCAGCGGTCGTTTCTCTTTCCAGACGTTGTTCCGTTCGCCTCGTCTGCTTTTTCCAGTGACGGCGTTATCCGACGAAGCATGCCTCGCTAACACTTCTCTTTCATCTCCCGCGAGGTTTCATGAAAGAAACTTAGCCACGTGTAGCGAGAGAAAATATACAGTCGGTGTGTCCAAGTTACGGAGGCAACGTTGTAGCAATTGAAAAGACAGTTGGAGCAGAGATTGCAGTGAACCAATGGGTCTCAGCATGATGCGCACTGACGCTACGATCGAGAAGTTTTGCTACGGAAAAAAATGAGTAGAAAGGCATCGAGGTAGAATCGTCATCTTGCGGTAGACACAGGTGGAACATTTCCTCGTCTTTTTTCTTATGTACGAAGGAATCTCAAGGATGATGAATGATGATGATTGCAAAGACATCCATCACACATCAATGTCGTTTACTCTGCGGGGACATAGTTTGGCCAATTTACATTTGCTCTATTAAAAATTTTTTGGATATAAAAAATGAATGACGTGACGGAAATATACATAAAATTGTCGTCGAGATTTTACCCAATTTCTAAACGACTATTCTTCCATGACATTTATATCGATCCAAAATTTCCTGACAACGTTCCCTTCTTACACACGCGGACTTGAAATAATGTCTATTCATTTTTCAATCTGCATAAAAAGCGATATAGTTTACATAAACTAGTACAGAATAAAGCAAATAAAGTAACTAAGATATCTATAGATATTGGCAAAGGAGAGAAAAGCCACACGCGAACCCAAACAGACGACACACAAGGTCCAGTATATATCGTCTTAGTTTACGCGCATGTTTTCGTTCACCCGATGCTATTTCCACTGTTTCCTATATATTGCTAACAACCGTTTCGTCCCTTTCCGCGCGTGTTCGAATAATGAACGCAATTCCGGTGACCCACATAGACGCCACCACCTGCTACATCATTACAGTGAAGAAAAAAAAAACAATCCTCGTCCACAAGCCAGTAGTCACCCTGCCCGTGAGAATATCTCGGTCATCGTCATGATGCGGTTTAGATCAAGATTTTTCTTCGTACACACAAACATGAGTTGAACAGTCGATATATATATGGACTGAAGTGCAAAAGAAATCAAAATTGACGAGAAAGTCTGCCAGGATTCATCTAATTTCTAGAAAATCCCAATATAATAATAACATCTGCAAATATTCTCCAGTAAACAAAAATTACAGGAAAATGACAGTAGAATTATTAATAAGAATTTTTGATTATCTCATTTGCGATCAGTACAGAACCCTCTTTGGCAATTATGATTTGTACTCGTCACTTTTATGTCATCACTCACACTGATTACACTGTATGATTTGCATCAGTTAAAATAAATGAAGGTTTCTTCTTCCCACGTATCTGAATGAAGAATCAAACGAGTATCGCGATCACGAAGTAAACTCTTGGTGTGTCTTGAGTTTTGCATCTTTATCATTCTTTTGAACGGTCCTGATATGGCTGGTGCCCGAATAAACAGGTACACCATCGAAAATCAATCATGGACAAAACAGGGTGGACGAAGACGGGAATGAAACCGAAGGATATAGCCCCGGGTATATGAACCTTGCTTTGCACACTGAAGGTAGCGGTTTTGAGAGTCACGAACGGGTGCACCAGGCACTGCTTGGTTTGTAGCCCCGCGGGCATTCGTCGGCCTCTCATCTATGAAAGAGGAAACAGAGAAGGAGAGACAGGGAGATAGAAAAAGAGAATGAGAGAGCGAAGAAGAGGTGAATGAGATCCAGGAAAATGCGATATTTGCGAGATAAGCCGAGATTGCTTGATGTCACTGCGCTACCTACGTTCCCCAAGAAAAGACAAGGAAGAAAGAGAATTCCATGAACGAAAGCCTAGGTGGGAGCAAGGCCAAAAAGAAAACTCAACTCGGTGAGAGTTGGGCTCCTCCTCGACAACGTCTTCGTTGACGTGTACCTAGCTTATATCCGACTCAGAGATCGGCGAGTGGTTGGAAAGAAGATCCGGTTGAAAGGATCAAGACATCTTGCACGAGAGCGCGCGCGCTAAGTCTCTGATGTGAATCTTCGGATCAACGGTCATCGAAAAAAAAAATCAAATCTTGGAACTCTATTTTTCCTCTCAATATGATTGATAAATATTCTTACGTACAAATATTCAACGTAGTTGCCTTAATCTCCTTTTGCCCGAATAAAAATCTATTGCTGTATTCGAAACTATCACGAAAATCGAGAAAAATCTCGCTCCACGAGCCACGAGAAATTGTGGTTGAAATATTTTAAGACTCCGCATGTGTTCTCGTTAAACTCTTCATTTCTCCGTAAGCATATTACAGCCATTTCTTTCCTCGTACTCTCTGCCATCTCGAGGTGGCCCATTAATTTCATTTTCAGTGTACTACTGCACCTAGTTCACCAGAGAGTACAGTGCACAGGATTATAGTGCACATTCGGGTTGTCTCCTTTATCGTCGTCAAGTGTGCACGCAAGCGTGTAAGCTTTTGTGAGTGTTTGTTCAGGCCAAAATTGGCCCACTTGAGCTCTGCAGTTATGAGCAGGTATATGTCCAAAAACTTTATAAATGCATTCATATACATATATAAAAGTGTGTGTCGTTGCGTCGTGATACCCGTGAGTTTAGTTATTTATTGATCAATCGATCGAAAATCTTTTGCCCAGCATATAGTTTACCAGCGTCTCCCTGTAATTGGTACCAGAGAATTTTTTAAGCTCGACCCCGGGAATGAGCCAAATTTTTTTATTTTATTTGTTCATCCTCAACTCTGTTTTCCACTGGAAATTCCGTTAAACCTTGCACATTACCGTTTCATTTGAATATCATACTCTCTCGTTTATTCACTGAATCGAAATATTAGGATTAAAATCCGCAAAAGTGAAGCTGAAAGAATTTTTTTTTTTTTTCACTCTTTGAATATTTGCCGTGCGGGAAGTCAGTCGTGGTTATCGGTTGCGTTGGTCCATTGGTTCATCGATCGAACGGTACATTGCGCCTATAAAGCATGGACTCGGTTCATTAATTTTTTTTTCTTTTTCACGTAGATTTGACCGTTGGTTGCTGGTTTCATCCGGTGTTTTATAGCCGAAGTATACGATTAGTTATCCGTGCGTGTTCATCCGATCGTTTTGCATAATCAGAACCTTTCCATCTCTGATGCAATCAAGAAGATTGAACGGATTCTTCAACTCCTTAAAAATCATGAAGATAAAAAGTTAATTTTATCTTTCACACCTTTTTTTCTGCCTCTCTTGAGTTCGTTAACGAAACAAAAAAATATATACGTAGCTCGTTAAAATGAGCAGAAGGGTAGAGGATGAAAAAATAAGCGATAATGCGGTCCGGTGTTGAAAATCTTTCTCCCAGTCCCGCACAACGATAAGTCTCTCGAGGGAGACAAGATGGAAGTACGAAAAATCTAGAGGCAAGTTTCATTATAAATTAAAAATAATGAGCTTACCTTGGATACTTGAACACCAATTTTTTAAGCAGTTAACAAAATGTAGGCTTGATAGAAGGGAAAAGAGCTAGGAAAAGAGTCACGGTGTGTCGGCTTGTTTGGAGAAGGGAACGTAGAAAGAGACCAGGTTTAGCCTTCGCAAACTGTTTGTTTTTTTCTCCAGATAGTCCCGCCTGCAGACTAAGCCACTGTTTCGTTTGTACCACGTTGAACTATTATTTGGAAAAAGGTCTCGAGATTACATGGATGCTTGAAACAAGAATGAAAATCATAGATTCAGAATAAGATTATTCCAAATAAGAAAAAAAAACGCGAAATGTATGAACCGTAGAAATAACCAGAGAGGCTAAAACGACTTTACCCGACAGTACTATTCAATACAAATGATATTTTTTTGCATCTTTAGACGTATTTTTGGGTTCAAAGTCACTCTGAATATTGTATGTATCCCTCGGGTCACTGCGAGGAACAAATATTTGCAATCCTTTCCGATTCACCGAACAGAATGCTTGTATGTATATATACGTACATCTGGCACAAAGGGTTTGCAGACCATACACTCCAGTATTGGGTATTCCGCTCCAAAATGGCCGTACACTTTTACCAAATTGAGTTTTCCCATGGATTTTCTATGATCTCCAAGATATTTCACCAAATATCATTTTGACTTGTCCTAAATTTATTTATCAAATAAAGAATTTATAGTATTCGATAAAAGACGTGCAGAATCGAACCGTAAATTTGAGATCCATTGCTCTATTGTCACCTTCATTTTGAAAAAGTTTATACTCATCTTAAAATATGTTTGCAGTATCTATCAGCAATCACAATCTTTCATTCTCTTTAGAAAGAAATTTTTTCTATAGAAAAAACCATATTTCGATAATATTATATACAGATGAATAACTATAATGAATCCTATACGATTTAATTTCAATTTAATGATTTTCATCAGCACAAGATTCAACGTTGATTAAAGTTTTTCCCTAGTAGCAAGAAAATTTAGTGTACTGGGTATCGCGGCTGGAAGACGCGGGAAGGAGTATGAAATCGTGCATTGTGACCCAAATTTTGGCTGGTACCAGGTTACATGAGCCAGAGCTCTTACTTCTTTCTCTCTCTCTCTCTCTCTCTCTCTCTCTCTCTCTCTCTCTCTCTCTCTAAGAAATCTTTGCCATCCTCCAACCCCATTCCATCTCGCTCATCGAAAGTGCAAGCTCGTTTAAGCCAAGTGCTATCTCTTTTTCCCTGAGCTCTCAGTCTATTTTATACAGAAGTTCATGCAACAACGTCTGCTTATTTTGGATTCCAATGGAACACAAATAAAACAGATGTATGTTTTTTAACAACGCTTCCAACTCTCCATTTATTAACTCATCCTCTATTCTTGTTATTTTATTAATCATTGTGTAAGATCACAACTAATTGTTTGTAGGTGAAAATAGAAAGTTGTAGTTATGAAAATTCGTAGAATGTGTAGTTTGAAAGCTCGGGCAAAGCTGACTGAAAGAAAGCTTTGGGGTGGTAGATATAGTTACATGCAGGTACGAACTACGGAGAAACAGTAGAGCGAGTCAAGCAGCACCGAGACGGTACGGCGGTTGTGGGAGTAAAAGCAAATATGCTGTACAGTCCTATCTCTCTTTCTGCCTCTCTCTCTCTCCTTCTCTTTCGGAGAGAAAGAGACGAGTTTCGAGGCCGTTAAACTTTTACACTGGATGCAACGCTGGCACAGAGTCTTATCGCCAAAGTGTTTGTACGGTGATCTATCCCGCAGGAAGTTAGTACTCTATACTCTGTACCCTTCCTCCTCCGTCTCCTCTTCTTTCACCCTTCGCTCTCTCGGTCCCTTCTCGAGCCCTCTATATTTCCGACTGGTATGCGCCATGTACCCGACGCTCGGCCTACATACCGAGAATTATGAGCACGGTGACTCCGTGGTGTGTGTCATGCTGTCGCATACGAAAACCCCGCTGCTTCCTATTTTGTGACACGAGTTGAGGGCTGCTAAAATATAGCTACAGGAGCAACTCTCCGAGAGGGAGAATATACTCTCATAAATGTTTCTTACTTTTTGAGCCATCTCTATTACGGACACTTCCGGATGAATACAAAAAATATATATATGGCCAGAGATAAAAGAGGATACAATGAGAGAGATTCAACTTATAGATATGTTTAAACCTCATTTCTCCCACCATTTTTTACGAAAACATTTTGAATTGACAATGTTTGTATTCTCAATCGTATTTTTATTCCAATGTTTAATCGAATCGAATTACTCTCGGTTAAACAACATACACACATCGATACAAAGACAGGTTATTTTTCTGCGGATCCCTTCCCATGCCATCTTTCCTCGTTGCTGCTCTTCCCTTGCCTACTCACACATTTTTTTCCTCCCACCGTAAAAGCAAGAAGCTTCCAGAGGCTTTACCGTCCAGAGGAGCTACCTTTTCGAAGAGATCTCTAGAGAATAAGAGCTTGAGAAAGGCACACTCTCGAAATTATTGATTTTCGCTCAGGGTCTTGTACTGCCTTAGAATTGTAGGATTTCAACATTTTCTTGACTTAAATGTTAACACAACTTAGTCACGCATCAGGTGGTTAAAAAAATATTCAGAACTTTTCACTCAACAATTTGTATATTATCTCAACAGTGGAAAAAGTCTATAGAAATGCTTTTTTAGAATTTAAGAAAGTTGACTATGCGGAAAAAAATGGCAACGAGTTATAAAAATTGGAAAAAAAAAAGTATATATCAAATTAAGTTCTTGTGAATTTATTCTCCACATTTATGAAAAACTGCACGTATTTTGCTTTTTCATAAACTCCAAAGTATTATTCGATAATAAAAACAATCAATTGTTTTTTGACATAAAAGGATCATTCAAGATTTACTTTGAAGCTGCCACCAGTTCAATTTTCGTCAGTTCCATTTATCACCACAGGGAAACGTAGCCACTCGAGCTACTTTTCATTATTACAGTTCTAAAAAAAAGCATGATCAAAGTTTCCTGTTCATTTTAGGATTCTAAAAATGGCCAAAATTATCCTCGTACATCAGCGATTTTTATAAACGATAAATTCGATCTACCATTTTCTACGTGATGTAATAAAATGTATCCATTGATGTAAAGTTCGAAAATTCTCTTGTTCTTCTCCGAGTGTTGGTTGCTTGCACGTTTCACCCCTTTAGCGTGATATCCCTTCTAAGCAGAGAGGAAAGGAAAAGCGAAAAAGCCGCGCTGTGCGACCGATAAATCTCGCAATTTTGAAGAAACCATGGTGTGGAGGGAGAAAAGGTAGGGTAACGTGAAAGTTGCTCAAGTTTCGTGTATCTATCTTCGGATATATGCTCTTTCTGCTTTTGCCGCTATAAGCCGAAACTCGTGCTTCGTGAAGCAATATTACTGTACGTGTACGATATAAAATACACGAAGTAAGCTTCCGTCGTAGAGAGAAAAAAAAAAGAAAAAGCGAAGGAACCAAATGGGTAGAATCATCGCGAGCGTTTTTTCTCACTCCCTCTTCTGTACGACCTCGGTCTTCGAATCCTCTTGCGCACTCTCGCATTCTTGCGGTACAAGTTGTTTGCGGCTTTGTGCCACAATCGATAAACAAGAATATTAGCGATATTAACGTAGGAGCGGGTTGTACGAGCCAGGTGGTGAGAATATTAATGGCGATTCACCTCGCAGTTTCCTCACGCCTCACTCAGATTTTATAAATATCTGTGGAACAGTTTTTTCTGCAGGTTTCTTTATACCTATGTTTTTGCTAAAAATATACAGCAATGTTCGCGATTAGTTTAAAGCATTTTTCAGAGTACGCCAGTAAATTGAACGTATGAAATTCCTATGAGTTGAAAGATTATAATACTGTCAGAAAGCATACGAAAATAGCAGAAATATAAATAGACTTTATCCTATCAGAAGTGCTTTTGTGTTTAATGAATAATGAAAAAGTGGCTGAGAGCTTTTTCGGTATCCGTCTATCCATGGAATAAATTTAGCTATCTCACTTCCCTTGCCTTGCCCAGCTATGCTCACAATCGTTAAACTGTAGATCACCACTTGCCACGATGCATTTTTCCGATTGCACTTTTTACAGGTGCTATTTACCTCAGGCGATGGAGCTTTGGTAATGTTGTACTGTATGGTACACACGTATGTCCTCTACGTCGAGTTAAGTGAAAAGCCAAACGTGTTTAGGAGCACTCGTGACGAGAGCCAGTGTGGATGCACTCTGCGAGCCTCGTGCAGACTTCTCTCCCACTCGCCAACATGTTCTATAAGCTGTAAGACCGTCAATCAGTCTACAGGAACTACCAGAGAGTTGGCGTGCTCCAACGAGTTACCCGTAACTCACACCCTCGGCTAACTAAATGAAAGATCTCATCGTACAACATGTGCCATAAGATTTCATTCCTCTCTCTCTCTCTCTCTTGTGCGTATCTTCTTTCCTTTTCCTCCATTTCTCTCTTCGTTTCGGGGAGAAAAAAATTCTTCAAAAATTGCATTGATACCATTAGGACAAGATACTCTTTCGCCATTTTTCAAAAGTTTTACTAAGTTTTACTTGTCGTTATGCAAGATCAACTATTGTAATTTTGTATGAACATTGAGACGAATAGGTCCATTTAACATACCGAAGCTCATTCAAATGAAATAAAAGTCTAACAATAGATTTACTTCTGTGCAGGCAATTAGCAATCATTCCTTTCCTTCAAGTCATTTAGTTACAGGCATCACGTACACACCAAATGTTACAAAGGATCGTTTGATAAATCTTTGAAACTATTACAATCAATACGATTTTACTGTGACAATTGGGACAGAATTCGACAAGTCGAAATGTAACGATAACGCGCCCTTTGTCACGCTCGCCACTTCAAAATTATGAGAGTTTGGCAGGAACCCGAAAGGGTTGTAAGGGCACATCAGAGGAAAGATCACTTGCCCGAAATCTCAATCACTTTCTTCCATTTTCGTAACTCCCGATATTTGAACTTTCGTCGGTTTCTCTCGAAAGAACTTGTCGAGAACAATATTTTTATGTGACATTTTAATGTCGTTGACGCCTGGACACAACAGCGATTGTTTCTATAATTAAAACGCCCTACTTTTCGTATCGTCTTCTGTCATATTAATTTGCCCAATTTATTTGAACCAAATATCGCTCGCGTCCGTTATAGTTATACTTATTAATATATCGGACGAACTTAAAAGTGCATTTATAATGAAATATTGTCGAATCTAAAAGATGCGAATATTCTGGTTAAATTTAGTATAAATTGGTCCATCAATATATAACCCTGAGCCATTAGATCTGTAACAAAGTTACGTACTCGGTATCTGTCGTAGGAAATAAATTAACTGTGGAAGGGTAACTAGAAATTATTAGTGAGAGAATAAAACGAAGGGGAATAAAAAAGAGTTGGAAGGAATTTCTGAAAGGTCCAGACGGCAAAGTTGCCAGCAGTAAGAAAACTTTTATGGAGTCGTAGAATAATCTCTTTCGTTGCTGTTTTTTTTTTCTATGTTTTCTGGTGTAAAACAAACAAAAAACATACAACAATAAATTCAAAGTGGGAGGATACTTATCTATCCGTTATGATTATGTTGACCCTACTCCACCTTTTTTCTTTCTTCTACTTTCAACGTACATAAAATGTTGCCTATGGTTTGTAGCACAAAGGTAACATTGATAATGCGCGATATGATTTATTCCAGGGGTGAGAAAGGCTAAAAAGTATACGCGCGGGCTTTTACCTCGAGTCTCGCTTAAAGGACCGAACAAACGTTAACGTTAGCCTCCATCCTCCTTTGCTCTCCTCTTAAATAACGCTTGCCCCGTTCTACAATAAGTGGGAAACGTGCTAAACTGACCGCGTTCGTCATTAAAATTAATGGGTATTGGATACCTCGGTATATATGACGAGATAGAGTGAATGGTGAGAGAAGAGAGAGAGAGAGGAAAGTTCATGTCATATCGTACGAGGCCTCTGGTACGACGAACGAGCTGGGTGAAAGCTCGGGTGCTAGCAAAGTACTTGAACCGAAAGATGGCGAACGTTATATACACTCAAACTAGCTCCTACTCTCTTTCTTTCTTTCTTTTTCTCCTTATATCCTCTTATACACTTTTTCTGTTCTGGGTTTACGAGTGCCCCCGTCCCTCGACGCGTTTCCCTGGGCTTTCCTTTTTAATAAAATTTCTCTCCCAATTCGTCTTTCTTTTCCACCTCTGCTTCCTATTCTTCTTCTTCACTTATCCGTGATATTGTCGTATTATGACTACGCTCTCGTTGACTCGATTGGAAAAATGAAAGCACAATCCGTAGAGTAAGGGAAAAGGGCACTTAAGATAGTTTCATCAGTTAAATAATTTTTAGTCTCTCAGCATACCTGCATTCGGTACGTAAGTACGTATATTGCCATTTGAATTTTTTATTTCTCATTGCTGAAATGAGAAAGTTAGTCGTGAATCAAACCAATGATAAAAAGTTATTCGAACCGCATGTTTTTTTTTTTTTTTTTTTCATCGTTGATCGTCCGCTCCATTGAATTAAAAAAGTTTCATCCAATTCGAGAATTTCTTTCAGTCAGATAATTTTTTTGTTTGAATTCTAAAATTTTATAATAATTCGGAGCTTCTATTTTACATTTATGAAGGAAAATACGTACTTTTATTATTTAATCTTATGCTACTTGTCTCTTCAAATGGCATTTAGGTAATTCTTTGTTTCAACTCGTATCTCAACACATTATGACCTGATCAGAGCATCATAACAACGTTTCCCATAAATACTCGCGTGAAATTCTATATAGCTATATTCTCTGGACAAACGCAACACAAAAAAAAAACATGAAAAAAAAATTCAATTTCTCAATTAAGTAAGGGCATTAAGAAAAGTCTTTGTTAAGTAAGGGACATTAATATTTTCGTTGATGAGGAGTTCAATATTATGCAACATCACGTTCACAACAGACACCAGCGTGATTATACAAATTTCTGTACAAGTTCCACGAAAAAATGATATTTTTAGGTTCGACACTTGCTTGATGAACGTTACTGGAATAACAAATACGCGTTAATTTATGAGGTGGGACGTTGTTTCCCGAAGTAACTCTGTATGTTACTCAATACTACATTTGAACTTGAAAACATTTTGAAAGATAAATCTTTAAATAGTGAAACATAACTATAGCACATTCTCGCCCATGCGGGCCTTATGCATATTGCAACTTGTTCTCGTTTCAATCGCCCCCACTCCCGCGCTCGCTATACGTTACCGCTGCCGCCTTATCCCCAAGTGTATCAAATTTGCCGTGGGCAAAAGAAAACTGCAGGAAACCTTGCCGATGCAGCCGGTGCTTAACTAATCCCCTCGGGTGGCAATGCGATCACGCTCAAGCATGGCCACCAGAGGCGCTTAGAAAGGCACCTCTACAGCTGTAAAGCAATGAGCCAGTGCGTATATGGTTATAGAGAGGACTACAACATCCGGACGAGGAGAACCATCCACGAGAGGCACCTGGAGCTGTACACCAGGAGCTCAGACATGATAGAAATATGTTTTGGCAGTGGATCCATGAACATGGAGTTGATAACGATTTACATACGCGTAGTTGAACACATGATTTACGTTGACGAACATTATAATATAAAGCAACCTTAAAACACTTATTAATGGTTAGCAATGATTTGGCAGTCGTAGAGCAAACGACATGGGAACCTAACGAAGCTCATCTTATTACGCGTATAGGGGAACGAGCCACTGTGAGGCCTCACGACGATTTCAGGAAAAAATGTAACATGAAAATAATATAAAAATGTTAAAGTGTACATAATATCAATGGGCTTTATTGAAATGTTGAAAAGAAATGAATTTTATGTAGTGCATTCAAAGCATTTTCACTGTGAATGGAATTCCACTGCATATAATGGCACAACATTAATGATCAAATTTAAAAGCAGCTTTCGAAACCCGAAAACAAGACTCTTTTGTTCTAATTGAATGTATGTAGATTAATGAAAATTGGGATAAATATTGAAGAGTATCAAATGATATGGATCCAGGATTTTACCTTTCACATGGATCTAAAAATATTGCAATGACCAGGCTCCATAGGTTTAGATAATTATCTCGAAATCCATTTGACGAATAAATATAATGTGCATTTTGTACAATAAATGTCAAATACTGTATATACCTCATCAATGTTTTTATTATCGCACAGCAGCATCGGATCTCGAGTCCCAAGCTGGCAACGCCGTTCACACAATTGTGTATACGAGACAATGGTATTGTATCGTATGAAACGTGTTGAATCAACCGCGATCCCCATTAAAATTAATGAGTATTGAATAGTGGATAGCATCGGTGAGTCCAAGAGGGAACACGCAATGGTTAACAGACGAGAACAATAGATAGACATGTCCGAGAAATATCGAGGCATCACTGAGTACCTTTACTGCTTCGAGCGTCCCTTCATCGTACTTTTATTATATGTTTGCAAAATGTTAGCTTTTACAAAATATACCATGGTTTTTACGAGTTTTAATGTGGTTGCGAGTATTATTATAGCAGCATACTGAATAATGAGCTGTCGGAGGATGAAGCTCGTAAAATTCATTCTATTTGGCATAACATTGCAAACATTTAAAAAAAGATAACATTTAAAAAGCTGCAATTCAAACAACAGCAAACAAACAATAGCTGTAATTCAAATATTTTATATTTCGTATTCTTCGATCGAATCCATTGCCAGTATTTATTAACATTATATAAAATGAAGAATACAAAATACATGAATTTCGACTAAAATAAACTGCAGTCAAACTCCTTTCAATCAAATAAATATTTGATGCACCCGAGTCATCGTTCAATATTTCTATAAACGGATACGTACTGTGCCAATTGTCACAAAGAAGTAACTGCACGGCTCGCAGTCATATTGTAAAATAAACAGGTTTGTGATCACATTATAATAATTGAGGTAGTTTAGAATTCAATCAGCAATAATCGATAGTTTATTATTAAAAATAGCGAATTCTACAGAAATAACAAGATAATCGTGAAAATATTTCGATCATGCATGATTGTCATTATGAGCTTCGTTGAGCGCAGAACATCAACTTTCAAAATAGCATAGACAATTATAAATTAAGGTACAGAGCGTCGAAGAAGCTGATAAAACCTAAAATTCGTTCAACTCATTTGTCTTAATTCAAACCGGATCGATATATCACAAGAGAAAGAAATACTTTGTCTCTTTAAGGCAGTAAGAATTTTACATTTCGACGTTACAGAGATAGTGGATAAAGAAAGAGACTAAACGAGAGATATCAACACTTCTGGAAAATTGTTACAGCCATTTGAATATCCATAGGTATAGAAATGAAGTCTGCAGTCTTGATTTTGTGGAAAAGTTTTGTGAATCCCGATCGTGGTATGACAGGTCAAGGATTTATCATGCTATTGTAAGCATATATATGTATATCGAGGAATGAATTAGCATTTGCTCGTTCGTAATCGATGGTGCGATCCTCTCTGTGCGCTTAAATCTATTCATATATCTATAAAGTTGAAAATATATGTAACTATTGCATATAGATGGTGCAAGTGTGATCGAATAGCGGGTTAATCGATTTGGGAATGGCACAGAAGAGCGCGAACTTGTCACCTATATCTACCTTCGTATATAGATTGCCTGGATTCGTCCGGTAGACCGCGCGGACTCGAACTGCCGAACCATGTAACGAGGCAGAATAATGCGGTTTGTGGTACTACTAGATTGGTATAAGCGCTACTCCGCGTGTGAGTACACACGCTTAAAAAATATCCCTTCAAAACATACTGAAATAGTTATCTCACTCGGCAACTTGGATAGCTTGTCAAATACTTGTCAATGTTTCAAGAGACGAACGCTTTTGTTCGAACATTTATATTCTACAAGATCGTAAATTTTACAGTTTTTAACATATCAAGATGAAATCCATTATATGAATAGATCTAAAGTGAACCTGGAGACAGGCATATGACGAACAGCAATGAATCTTTCATACGCTTTAATTCTGTGATTCATACATTTTTTCTTACGTGCAATTCACTTCAGATTTGGTACTCCGTTTTTTTTAGGTTCACTGGTCACCAATCTAACTTCGAAAATTGGAAATTTTGAGGTTCAGGGAAAATTCGCAGGAGTGTACCGAGTTCAGAAAAAAAACGGCTATCCCAATGTTCATAGAAGTTGAGTAAGTAATGCATTTCTTCATAAAAAAAAAGTACGAAGTTCTACTATTTATTTGTTTGTGATATTTGGGCAATTAACAAATTATGACTGTTTTTTTTTGTACAATTCCTAATGTACCATGAACCATGTAGAACCAAAATACCCGGTATTCGTTCTTGACATAATAATTTAAATGTCTAAAACACTGAAAAAGAAAAAATTAAAAAACAGTGCGGACCTTACAACTCTTTCAATTTCTTCTGAGAAAAATATATCTTGCAGGAAACTCTTCGTCGCAGATATAAAGACCTGAAATAATTAATCACTCGCATAGTAGTTCCTCCTAGTACTTGAATAAAAATTGATTTATTTTATTCGCTAATTACGATTACGTGTTTCGAAACCAATGACGATTATGTGATTTTCATAATCAAAGTCCCTGATTATTATTAGCGAAAAATAAGTACTCGACTTAGAGAAAAAATCGAACTAAATCCGTGGTTTGAATTTGTGATGAACATTATAGTGTCATTATTCTATGTCGATTCCGTAAAATATTTTACCAAAAGAGTTCGAGATTATAGGTCTCTTCGTAAATGGTTTGACCAAATTTGGAAGTGTCGTGATTCGAAACTAGGTTATTTTAATGTGAACTGCACACTCCATTACGTACGTATTTATCTGTAATTATGTTCGCTTCCACATGCTTTGTAGGTAATAGGCCATGGAAACACCAATCCTATTGCATTTGGTCTGTTACGAAATTTCACTAGTAGTGACGTTACTACGACTCGTTTCCGATTTCAAGGCAAAATCGTATGCAATTACAGAGCTGGCATTAACATTTATATACTCATAGGCCCAAAATTAATCTACCATTGAAAATTAGAAGTCGATACTCAAGTTATTTTGACGTCCAAAATATTCATTCATTCGATTATATCTATGAAGTGGATTTTGAATTCTAAATCTGCAGTAGGATTCAGGCTTGTGTATTTTTGTATAAATAAAATATACACATAACGCTCCACTGATGGCTAATTGGCTAATTTGATTTATTGAATTTATTAAAAAGCATGAGTTTTCTCTCATTAAAATGTCATATCATGATGCAATGAAACATAAAAGAGTAAACTTCCAAAGGTTTACATCACTGGAAAGCATCATTCAGAATTTTTCCATCAACAGTGAACCCGTAAATAGTTATCATACAGTATTCTAATTTAGAAGCGTTCGATTGTTCTCTAAAAATACAATATTTAATACCATACAGGTGAGAGAATCAATATTAGAGAACGAAGAATTTATATCGACGGAAGTTCACAACGACACCCACTCGAGCAAGGTCAATATTTTTATCCTTTCGTTCCTCTATGGAAATCCGTGTTGCTAAAGTGATGTAGATATAAGAATATCTGAAATTATCAGTGACACACGAACCTCGCAAAAATATCGTAAAAATAGTTTCGGTTGACAAATTTTACATATCGTGTCACTGGGCTCCAATATTCAGGAGTTCCATTCCATCTATGGATTCATTGATATATATCAAACAAGAGTTCCCAGACTGTCCGAAATATCCAGATATTTTTTTAAATATGCACCTAAATCGTAATATTGGTGAAAAAACAGGAGTGACGCATTCCTCTCAAAGCAAAAAATACATTCGACCAATAGAACTCTTACAAAGCGGAGCAAAAAACATAAATGAAATTCTGTATTTTAAAATCAAATTTTTTTAAAACCAATAAAAACAACATTGAAAATGTTTGACCAAAATGTAGTTTATTAGCGACATAACGTGGCACTAATAGGAAATATAATAATTCACTTGAAACAATAAACCAAACGCGATATTATATTATTACATAGCATTGTACATCCGGTTTCATTATGATCATGTTTTCGAATGGTATTTGTTTGAAAAGTAAATCATATTATATTTTCATCTTTATTCACCCTTACAAAGAAATAAACAGGTAGAAATTATTAAAATCAGCAAAATCGCGAATCAGGTATTAATGCTTTGACCAATTAATTACTCAACGAGACTGTATATGTTGGAACGAATATACAATAGTGTAGTCAGCATTTTCACATTCAAATTATTTATTCTCATGTCGGTGCCCGGTTGAAGTACCCAAGCTACCACCGGAAACGGAACTTGATGTTTAATTAACAAGCCAATCGTACAATGGCCGCTTCAACGAAGAGGGAACAAAGTAAAAACGACATTCAGCAAATTCGTCATTGACATTATATCATTTGAAACATAATATTATTATTACCTACGTGCCTACAGCATCGAGCATTTATGCAGGCCATTCGTAAAATTCATTTGGTCTACTTCGCACTGGTATGATGAATAATGAATTATCATTAATTCATGGAATTGGATGTCAATCGTATTTTATATCTCGTACAATCGAAATGGTGCACAGAGAAAAAATATTTGTCACTGAAACTTATTTTGTTTTATCCAATCAAAATATTTTTTAGATGTGACAGAATTAGTGGTGATTGCTTGATCAAGTTATTGATCTAACCAACGAGACCGCGGCGCAGCTAAACAAATTAATATCGATGTAACAAAATATCGTTGGGATAAATTCATTTATCGTTAGTCGTTTTGATAATTCCTTGATTGAACGAATATTTCGAATTGAAAAATATAGGCATAGATAAAGAAATGGCACCAGTTGAGGAAACAAATCTTTTCGCTATAGCGATTCAGTTGATTCAGTTACAAAAGAAAAATGTTGAATCTATAATTTCTCGTCCAACGATATGGATTTGTATCGAGGAACAGTTTTTTTTTATCCCAGTCGACTGTCGTAGAACTTTTTAGACCAAAAGAAAAAGCCATCGCGGCAGTAAGTTATTTATCAAACAATTGGAAAGTGATTGAAAATAATACCGTATCAAAATATTCAATGTAGAAAGAGGAAAACAACGAACCTCAACTCGATGACTTGACTCCCCTTATCATTGATACTGACGATGACGTCACGGAGATGCTGCTGTTGCTTGATTGTCTTGTCGGTGTTGCACTTTAAGGTATTCACTTTGGTGCGCTAGCTTAAGCCTGATTATTACGGATGAAGAAAGCGTGACTATTGTTGAATAAAATCGGGATGACCAAACTGCACGAGCAATAGTTTCCAACAATTTCACAGTAATCACCACAAAATTCTGAACGTAAACTCAAATGGTAAGCTCTGATCGCTATCAGTCGAGCCAGTAAACGATAACGCGAATAAATTTACTAAATTTCGTTCCTTATCCTGAACTCATCCAACTTCCACGAGCACGTTGTCGGTTCTATAAAACGCACGCACGATATGATAGCGCCCGCAATTAGTTGAACACACAATCGATTTAATTGTCGTTCATCAACATCGCTCGATCAATTATTTAATGTAGAAATTCGTCCATGGGCGAGTTATTAGAATTTTTCTTCACTTCAATGTTTTAAGTCATGAAACGATCCTTCGGTATCATTCGCACGTAGCAGAGGAAGTTTTTATTGTTTTTTTTTTTTTTTTTTTATTACGAGGAAACGATTTGTCCTCTGTTCTTTTTTTGAATCGTATCTGTCACTGTGACATAACTTTTCATTCAGCACAAATTCTTACATAAATACGTTCCGTTATCAATTGCGATAAATTGCCCGCAATAAATATAACCTCCACTCTGCCGATTAACTTTAAACGGGCATCATTTGGTTTAATCGTCGTCGTTTTTTTATTTTATTTTTTTCGCAGATAAAAGGACTTTTCGAAAGACACGTTAATCAATCGAAATCCCTAGCTCTAGATACTCAATTCCTGCGATTTCTTTTCTTTTTTTTTTTCAACTTTTATTTTCACCTGGTCCAAATTCACTTTATATATCCTCCAAGAAAATCAGGTCGTTTTCTTTTCTTCTTTCCAACCTTGCGACCTTTCTTTGCGCAGGTTTGTAACCCGTTTTACCCGCGAGTCCGTTAGTTCGCGCAAAAAAATGCACGTACGACACACACGCGAGAACCCTGAAAGCGACACGTACGAATGAGACGTAGAAGACGAGAGGAAAAGCAGGATAAAAAAAAAAACAAAACAAGTAGAAAAAAGGAAAAGAAAAAAATATATAACCAACGACACGATCTCTCTCTCTTTCTCTTTCCCGACTCCTGAGTGACGGGGCGTAAGAGCATCGAAAACTTGTGCACAGAGTGAGTGGAAACGCGTGTTCCTCCCGATCCAGCTTTTGCTCGGACGAGCTCAATATATATATTGTATATATATTGAAAGGATTTTTACTTTTGCTTTTTTTCCATTTCGATCACTACTTCTATTCGGTCCAACGTGTGCAACGCTTCAGTTTACATTTCTCGACATTTTATTTTCCAAGTCAGCCGAGTCAGAGATGAGACATCAAGAGAGAATGAGAATCATACAGAACGAAAATATCTTTTCAATAATAATAATAATAAAATAATGGAAGAAAAATATACTCCCACTTAAAAAGATTAAGGATTTCTAAATAAATGATGTCGTAATTAATTACAAAAAAAAACAGCAAAGTCTTACTCGCTCAATTCGTGTTTCTTTTTTTTCACACTTGTTCGCACTCAAAGTGCTTTTGTCACCTGGTCTCGTTTTTACCTGTCACCTGGTCTCCCTTTTCGTTGTAAAGATCACGAGAACCAATGTATACCTTCGTCGAACGCACAATGAGACTGCGACATGCGGAAACGCGGGAATATACGAGGAAGGTCGTGGATCTCAAACGAAATTCCGTTCGTCATTAATTGTTTATTTTTATATATTCAATTTATTCAAGCATTTAGTTTATTGTTGAAGCTTGTAATTAATTGTTGTTAAAATGTCCGATCGTACGTTGCGGAAAAGTGGAAAAACGCTCTACCGTGTCCCGCACGTAACGAGAGTCAACGTCGATCTGTCGCGTGGATGCGCGTTAGGGAGGTTTGGCAAAGCGTGCAGTAGCAGCAGCAGCAGCGGCGCGAGGGCGGCTCGAACACGGCGACGGCGTGGTAGATATCCCTCTCGATTCCTCCTGCTCCTAATATACAGTTATATCTCCCTATACATATTTATACGTACAAAATATATACATAGAAAAGCAACCTTTCTTTCTCTCCTTCTCACTATCTGTCTCGTGCTCCCTCTTTCCTCACCTTCTTGTCCTTTGTCGGTGTAGATTCGTACCTACTTCCCGAATAGGGTGGTTGTATGGAAAATAGTTGTAGAGGCAACCATTGGCAGCGGGGTGAAAGAGTAGGACACTAGGAAAACGCGTAAGAGGATGAGAAAGAGAAGGAAGATGAGGTGGAAGAGAAGGAGGAGAAGGACGTATAGATATCGTCGCGTTGCGTCTCCTATTACCGTACTATATATACGTATTATTTTCTGTTTTACTCGAACCTCGGACTTTACCACCGATTTTCGCGCTCCCTCGTGTATACGGAACGCGCTCTTCGGAACGCGAAAAGTAACTGACGACGCGCGGGTCGGGACTCTTGCTATGACCGAGTCTGCGCCTTTCGCCAGTTTTCTGGATACATCGCGTGTCAAGTGTATACAGACTCTTTTCACCCCAGAAGAAGGGAGTTCTTTTTGTGCTCGTTCAGTTCTAACCTGTATTTTTCTTTTGTTTCGTCATTTTGGTAAAAACTGATAAGTCGAATTGTTTTTAAAATTCAATCTTACAGTTTAATGTAATTAACGCGCTGGATTAGAACTGAATAGACATTTTGTGGGTGAACTATTGATTCATCGTATTCGTAGAGCGATACGACACTGGATTGAATCAGGGCAATTGGATAGTTTAACGTAAGCGATAATAATCTTGTTTACTATCAACAAAAACGTCTGAAAAGGATTTAGGGGAAGCGATCTAGAACATTAGCTCATATACCAAAAGCTCGTATATTTCTCCTTTCTAAGATACGAAAGTTACGACTATATCTTGGAGAAAGAGAAAGAAAGAAAACGATGAGTCTTTGGTGCTCAAATGAATATTCCTAGGGCTAATCCCACCGCCATTAAATTAACTCCGAAGCCAAAGTAGATTCGGTGAAAAGAAAATTAATCGCAAAGGAGCCGTGGATTGGCCATTGGATTCACCGGGAGAAAAGGAACCGAATGAGTCTTAGGGGTTTATAGATCTAATCCTTTTTCCAGCTGGCCATTAATCGGTGTACAGTCGTGAAAATCGTTTGCAATAGCTCTCAGTTTTTCATATCGATTAATAGCGTCATGAGATAAATCCAGAGCTCTGATCGGTTCATTCGAGTATACCGAAATACCATACAGTTCTCTAACCCTCCATTCGATCTATTTAAACTGATCCCTTATTTTTTTTTTCCTTCTTGGTTAAGAATGAGCTTTTTAACTGTAATCGAAAATTACACTTAAAGAAGTCCTGTCGGGATCGTCACAGGAGTATCATGGGTGTCTTTTATCGAACTTGTCAGAAAGTACAGTTCACACATACACACATGTACATTTTTGATAATTTGTTGAATTTTTTCCTTGTAATTCCGTCTCCTAGTCTTATTGAAACTTGCCACATACTGTATAATGCACGATTTTATCGTATTTTCACGGGGGCCCATGAAAGGAAACTCTGATGGAAAACCCGGTCGGTACGAGCGGCAATATTTGACCGTCATACGCATAATTGGGTCTCAATGATTATCATCAATAAGTGCATCCACGATGAAAAGATAATAATTTAAAAAAAAACGTGAAGTTACTATTTGAAATCGTAAATCTTTGAAATGCAAGATTTTCCAGATTTTAAAAATGGTTTTTCTCCAGATCGAATTTTATCTTAAGACAGAATGTCGAAATCCTCTCATATAAGATAAAAGCGATAACGGTGATATCGGATATCCCTCCGGAGGACCGAGTCTTACCAGAGATGGACAACAAAAAAAGAAACTAGTGGATCAGTAGGAAATGCGATAGGAGTTAATGCCACGAAAAAAGCGAGGAAAATATATCTCTAGCGAATAAAAGTACAGAGAAAGGTAGAATCGTGTAACGAGTCGTGTTATCTGCGAGGAGTAAATACTGAGAGTACAGCTGTAGACGGGAGGCTTCTGCCAAGTTATTTAATAATGCCGCATAACTTGAACGGAAGACGGCAGCAACGAGTCTAAGGGAACAAGAATGCAAACCGAGAAAAAGACAAGAAGCTATGAAAGAAAAAAGTACATGATAAACAAGAAGAAGAAGACGGAAGGGAAACGATAAGAGGGAAAAAAGAAGCGATAAAAGAGGAACCTTGAGAGTGGAATAAGACTTCTAGGAATTTCGTAGTATCCCGTGTACAAGAAATATAAATAAAAAAATACCCTATTCGAGGCAAGAACAAAGATTGCCGTCGTGTGGTGCATGGAGCAAAACTAAAACGACAGATCTTCCAGGGTTTACTTTGAACGTACTGAACTCAAAGTCGGGTGTCGATCTGGCATCACGAATAAAAGGCCGAGAAAAAGAAATCGAAATAGTTTCTACCATATTGAGTCAAAGTGGACTTACTAAATTTGAATGGATCACGTAGGGAGCCAGAAGTAGCGTCGTCACATAATGAAATATTGCTCACGAAGAGCTGGGTCTGAATCAATTTCAACGTGACGATTTTGCCTAATCGTAAAAATATTCTTGAATACAGAACAGCAGGGGCACGAATGAGCAAAATTAAGCACGCACGATGAATCGTCGAAACAACATGTGTAGTTGACTTTAGCAACTGTTTAACACGGTGGATCATTAAAATTCGCTAATTCATGGTAATGTTAAATTCATAGCTCGCATAATTGTACGGTGCAAATTTTCACCCTTCTGCTCTTTCGTCTACCTCGTTTCCGGCAAAACCAGGGTCTAGTGGAAAAAGAGAGGAAAGAAATAACCTTTGGCTTCGTCATTTGAAGAAATGGATTATAATCAGCATGTTTTTTTTTGCAAGCTTAGGGTTGCTCGAGCAACAATACCTCATGATAAAAATATAGGATGTGAATGTGTTAAGCAATAATTTTCGGTGCCTGAATTCTTTTGATTCCTTTCTGCCATCTTTTGATACATGCTTAATAAAACCTAAAATGGGGGGGTATAATATCGGTATCGAATAAACAGGACCCTTTTCTTTGGACTTACCCACTCGACAGTATATCTAAAGCCATAAAACTCTTAAGTACTCACCTCTACTAAAGAAATAAAAAGAGAAGAAAAAAATTACATTTCCCGGTAAAATTTTCTTTTTCCTCATTAAATCGCAGCGTGGTGCCTCTAAAATGTAAGAAATTAACGAAAAAGCCGAGAAAAATTGAAGGTGCAAGATTGCCGAAGAAATAAAAGAAGAAAAAGGACATCCCAAATGCCCGTTAGCTTGAATCACAAGGAAGGAAGCTAATTACTCCCATGTATCGGTATTTACGGTCTTCCCAAACCAATTATCTTGCTTTGTACAGAACCACGTGACCAGCTTTCAAATCATTCGATTACTCGTTTCACAACTTCAACTACGAGCAACCGTATTTTTTCTCCTCTCGTATGTTTCCTCGTTTTTCTCAGTTTATATATCGGCCTTCTCTTTTGCGGATAGAGAAAAAGTATACTTTCCGTAACGTATTTTTCCTTGAGGTTGCTCTTTGGCCTCTTGGTCGTTGTTGCGGTTATTCCTCGACCTCGTTCAACTTTTCTTGTCGTAAAACCTTCCCCGATCTACATCGTTACAGCAAGACCTCTGCAACAATCTATCTCTTGTTTTTTTCATCGTATTCTGTTGTTTATTTTCACCTGCATTCATTTTTTTTCGTATTTTATTAACTTTACTCTCTCGTCGAAAAGCACTAATATCCTCGGTCGAGAGCACCTCTTATCCTTTATTCTAACAAGACTCTACATTGTTCCAGCTTATATCGAATCATGAACTACATTTAACCCTGAAACGAGAGCAGCAATAGAACCTCTGATACTCGTGCTTGTCCAACAAGTAATATTCCCCACCGTCGCTAAAAAAAGTCCCGACTCGCTGAATTTTCCATCTCCTTTGACCTGGTACTAATGTCGTCTTTGTGAGTTAATAACGGATATCCTCTGAGAGTCTTATTCAGTACATATCTCGTTCAGAGCTATATGCTCATCGGCAAGTTCTCGATTAACGTTGACGGTACTTAACGTTAAGGAATTAACGTTAGTGATTGAAAGTGAGAGTTATTTTGCCATTAAAGAAGTTTATATTTTTATCGATTTGACGAAGTATTCATTTTGATAAATTACTAAATGCGTTTATCGGTTTGCGTGTCGAAATACTTCGGTGTCTTTTGAGTGCGACATTATTCACTGCCAAGAGTTCACTAGTATAACGGAAAAATTCGTGCAAGCAAATTGCCTCGAGCAGTTATTTACTACAGTTACTAGCTTAATTATCCCAGTTGTGCCTTGATTGGCTGAAAGTACCGTGAAATATTCCACTAATATACACTGAACGTAATGAGATTTATTCAAGGGTCAAAACGGATTCAGTATTTCGCACTATTCACAGTTCAACACTGTAATCCTGCTACAATATTATTTCACCAAGCTGGCCACAGTGGACCGCTAATCACATTGAACTGCATCTCACGTAGACCAAAACCTCCACCATTGTCGGGTGTTTATTATATTCGCTAAATAAGCTGGCAAAGCGTACGTCGTTTAAACCCACGTTCTCTCTTTCTCTCTTCATTCTTGTCATCATTTTTTCCCGTAGAATTGTTTGTGCGTGTAGGAAACAAAAAGGTTTTAATTAGTGGCATTTGAATTAAAGATTTCATGAGCAAATTCAAACGAAAAAAGAAACTTATTTTAAAATCCAAAAGCCCCTGCACTCCTTCCAGGTTCGTGGATCGTCTTCTTCGCGCAATATTCCGCATAAAAGATCAAAGTTGGATCGTATATGGGAGAAAGATGTGAATCGAATAATATATTTCCGGTCTCAATACCTTGGTCCTCCTTTTTATCATTTCTATTTTTTAACGCAATATAAGAATCATATACACGAGACTTGAAAGTTGTCACGGATGCAATTTATTTCTGGCTCAGTCTCGATTTGTCATTATAGAAATTCTGATCGAATCTGTCAACGACGTAATGATATTTCACCCGCTCCTACAGAGACCTGCAGTATGGCTAACGTGCATAAACATATATACACATTCGTACGTACATACATAATATCAACCCCCTCCCACCGTCACCTTTTTTCTCCATCCCCCCATCTGTTGGATACTACAACGTAGAGGCTATTTGAGCACGATATGGATTCAGACGAGATTTTCTCGCTTGTTATGCATGATGTATCACGGCAAGCTTTCGTTATACGTGTCTTCGTTATCCTGCTGTTCATGTCTCGTGTCCCGTCTACCTATCGTGTATACCGTATATTACGTGAAGTTTCGAAGGAAACCCTCGTGCGCTATTACGCCAAGCCCGTTTCTCTCTCCCGCCCCGAATCATAGACGTGAACGCAGTGGATATCTAGTACGAGTATAAACGTATTGTGAGTATATTATAGACAACACATACATATATATTACACTGATGAAGACTATGGATAGAAGTTTGGATCATGATATGCTCGATAAATATTATTAAAAATCACATCGAAATCAATATCATATTTTTTTAATGTGTCGTCAGTTGCCTTTAGGGTGAAAAGATATTTGTGTTTTTGTTTTCTATTTCATCATTATTTTTTAATAAGGAACAAGCCATACTGTTGGTAAACAACCAACGAAAAATGTAGACATTGACGAGTCTCGGCATCGCCACTACTGCCTTCCGAAATAATTCAAATACTCGGATCTTGTTATCCTCGTATTTCAATAGATATTTCTATGATCGCGTATTGAAACATGGCTACGAACCATGTTCATCGTTAGAGAAAGGTATGTTCCAAATTTCGAAAAATTGTTTTGTTTTCACTGAATTTCTGCAGGAATAAATATAGAAAAACCAGTTGATTGCGAAGCAGTCGAGAGTTGAATAAAAATGGCGAATTGCAATGTGTTCGTCAAAAAATAACGATTCTTTCATTATACGAAGACCACACGTGGAAAAATCCCCGAAGTAATATATTTACAAAGCAATTAATTAACATGCTGTAAATATCTTACTGATCTCATTCTTATTACGAAGGCTCAGAGGTTCGCTTAGATCTCGAGCAGAAATTAGGTGAATGAATTAGCATGAAGTATGTGAGCACAAAAGCCAATAAAGGTGTGGTGGGATGCAAGAGAACTAGTGAGTGAGAAAGCTGTGCGTGAGAAGCCTGGAATGCTGCTAGCTGTCTTCTCGATATACTCCCATTCTCGTTTCGCATCTAGAGAATGCGCATATACTTGACGTCTCTTGGCGCGTATGCGCAAACTTCAAAGCTCGCAGGTTTACTCGGGGAGGATTTCTCGTTGCGTAACCATCACGATCCACCGTTCTCCTATTATCATCATCATCATTATCATCATACCAAAGCGTGCCAAGCAGCGCAAAAGCATAGAGTGTGTCAGATAAAAGGACTGGGAGGGAATGAGGAAAACGGGGGGGGGGAGAGAAGGAGATAGAAATATACAAGTTTGAATGTGCACATAACAAAAGTTGGAAACTTCATAAGACGTCACAAAGTTTCCAAAGATAATGCAACGGGACGCGAGAACACGAGGGCCACGAGTCCTCTTCAGTTAGGGAAGAAGAGAGAGAGAGAGAGAGAAAGAGCAAAAGAGACGATAGGAGACCGAATCGTGAAGGGGAATTGTGAGATGTTTGAGAGTATCCAAGAGGGGAGAAAATCATCACCTCCTTCCCTGATTCTCTACAGTTCCCCTCTCGTAGCAGTGCGAACCAACCAACGAGACTGGGGTGCCGAACTTTCCCAATTTGTAGATCCAAGACGGCACGGGCGTAGATTGCGGCTCGCGATATTCCTTAAATATTCATCGAATCGTTCGCTCGCGCGTGCGAGGCCCTCTTCTCTCACTACTTTTACTTCTTTTCAAACGGTCCACCAGACTTGCAGTTCCATACTTACTTTTTGGTTTTTCTTACTCTTTCCTTTTTCACTCTTTTCTACCACTTTCGTCACTGGATTAAACGACGTATCATCTGTTATTGCACGACTAATTCACTGTCAAATTAAGGAAAATTTATTTTTTAACTACCTTTCAATTCCGCGAATTATTTATTATGGTGTGCGATGGTTTATACGCGTGTACTCGAGTTTCAATGAAACTCTGCTGACACACTGTATGGAATATTCAACCTCGTATCTGTCTCACTACAAAGATTATATTGCAACCTTCATAAATTTTATAAATTAATTACTTCCTATGAATAAAATAATTTTCATCACCATAAACTTCCCATGATTCTCGCATGCCCCGTACAAAACATACGCGTTCCATCTTTTTAATCAAATTACTGCGAGAATGAATAATCCATATTACATTGTTTTTAAAAAATAAACAAATAAAAGTAAGCGAAGATGAAGTTTTTGTGCAAAATACGCAGAACTATATGTGCCGCTTTACTATTTATTGCCTTAATGTTTCAACCTCAAATGAAAATGCAATATTTCTGATTAAAGCTAAAGGTGAATAATTATATCGAAATATATGCAGAGACGGAACCGTGGGAAAGTAGAATTCATTTAATGTCGAATTTTGAGACATAATTCTAATTAATTAATGTCATGAAAAAATATTAATGCATTTTTATTCAGCTTAATAGTCATAATAACTGTAGATCTAAAAATTAGTAAACTACACAAAAAAATCACTTATTTAATATTGAGGTACCATCGAATTTTCATTACTTACGTAGAAACAATACTTGAACAGAATTTTTAAATAATTTATATTTTCAGTTCTCATTCAAATGGAATCGATATTTAAAAAAAAAAAAAATCTAATCGAACCCTCATTTTGTGCATAACTTTTAATTTAAATTATTCGAAACTCATTCAATCTTCTCACATATAAAATTCCATTCAGAATCAATATTTTCTCACGATGTAATAAACAATTATGACAATCATGAGTATATTTATATTTGACTTCATTTTCATAAAGCTATTGTGTCATAGAAGTACCGATCGAACGGGGCATTCTTCAAATTTTTTCATTATATTATTCTTCTTCACAAGAGCTTGAATCAGGGCATCTTCATAATATCGAATATCCCGTGGGAATGAAAATATGGAGCTACGAGAAAGGGCTGTGGGTCACGAGTCATCTCGTACAATAGCTTCTCGTTCATATTATTCACTTAAATATTGGTAACATCTTGCTCGGTGCATAACGAACGAGACAAGAAGCAAAGCTCCAAGATCTATAGCGTTTGGTATACTGCACAGCCAATATAAAATTACAGACCCTAATTTTGGTAGCATTACACGTAGAAAGCTTTGCAAAAACAAATGAAAGATACAAGATGATTGAAAACTACGTACCAGCTTTAACGCGGTTGTAATAAATGTCATGGGGGTCATGGTGTTTCTAATTACAAACGTTTTATTTACAGCACCGAACTACGGTTATGTAAACCACCGTCAGTTTATTCCACCATAAAATTTTTCCAACTAATAAACAATCCCGAGTTCAAAAAGTTAATAATTCCCAGCATTAAATATATCAGAACCGAAGGAATTTGTGAAAAAATGTTTTTCTCAAATCGTACCGAAGTTATTTACCAGCCAATCTCGATTTGGCAACGAAAAAACTTATTTCATCCTTCGTGCTTCCACCCTACTAGCATTTACTCAAAAGATTTCACGTGTATGATGAAATGATCGAAGAGAAAGGTAAATCGAAGTAAGATTCGATATGAATCGCAGCAGCATAATGGCACATCCGAAGAGTAAAGCAAGTTTAACGATCAGATGCGCCAAAATGGATGTTGTAAGTAATCGAGAATTTTGGCCTCTCGTGAAGTTTTTATAACTTGATTCTCTATGAAAGGATATGGTAAACGTAGTAACCGTATATAGTACGAACTAGCAAAGCCTACACTAGCTCGAAAAATATGGTTGAACGAAAAGAGAAGCGAAAGAGACTTTTCGATAGTCCTTCGAGCTCTGACACATAACGGTTCTCTCCGTGTAGCGACATTTTATCCAACATTTATGATCGGTTATAACGGGTATATAAGATCGTTATTCCGACGCTATATTTCTCACCATTATCGACTAATAGGGCCATATAGATTGGCTTTCTGGTATAAATGAAAAAGTGTGATCGCGGCGGCTCTCCATCCTCGCGTCCTCGTGTGGAGCCTTCCGCATAGCGGCTTTTTTTACGGCTGTTACTTTCGTGGTCTAATATATATATTTCCCGCTTACCGGGAATTTTTTCTTTTTCCAAGCTTCAGCGATCATTTTGATACCCGAATAATGATCCACCGATCTTCCTTGGCAAAGACCCTCAACGATAGTTCTTCCAAACTTTTTCTCTCGTGTCCACTTCATTTGACATATAACCTCGAATTATTATTCAACTCAATCTAGTCCACAAAGTTATCAGCAAAAAACAGGCAATGAAACAAGAAGTTCATTAGTAACTTTAACATCGAAGAAAAACAGCTGACAAGCGCATGTAATCCTTTCATCGAATAAATTCATTCAAATCTGTGTTAAAGCAAGTTTTTGAGTATAATTTTAGAGGCTTTGAGGATACGTATGTTGGCACGAAGTACATACTTTGTGAAACGTGGCCGCAACTCTCGTTGAAAATATTTTTACAGTTACACGTAAAACACGGTGGGAAGTTAATTTTTGAAGTAGATTACACTTTTTTGTTGCGAGGAAAATCTAGCGCGTCAAGGCACTATCGTCTTTACTTGGTTTTTTTTTCTCCACTCGGATATCATCTCGTGCTCTCGTAGCATTATGAATTTGGCAAGCTAGTGTCATACTTTCGTACGGAGACCTATTCACTCATATATTTATATGTATATGGATGTTTCCATGTGTTTGTATGAGGGTGACCGTAAACCAGTGTACTACGCACGTAACCCAGCGAGCACAGAGTTCGCATTACCACACATTTTCACGCGCTCCTGCCAGTGTTCCTATATTTCGCCCTTTCCACCAATGTGCCAGTTGGAACATTCAGAAAGCGTGTAATTGTTCCTATAAAATGCCCGCTCTGCTCTGCCACAATGTTTCTGCATATATATATGTGGGTTTATACTTTATATACATACACATCATCCAGCATTAACTACCTGACGCTATATACAACATACGTGTCTCCATATACAGGCACAAAAAGTACGGTAGTCGATATGTTGCAGAGTTCTCGCTCTCTTACGCCTCGTTTGCCGCTAACCGTGCGAGAGAATGCTTGCACACGCGTCCTGATGCCTAAATGAAAAGATAGGGAGAAATGCATAAATGCACAATATATCTCTGTGTATCTCGATTCACATGGACACGAGCATGCACGTGTTCATATGTGAAAAGTGTTACGAATATAACTTCGATAAGTATGTGGACCACCCCCGTGCAAACGGGTGCTCGTATTCGTTCGGGTCAATCCGCATCGAGGAATAAAGCTCGGCAATAGTAATTAAAATGTCGGGGTCAAATCAACCTTCCAAGCCCTCTCAACCCTTTTTTCTCACGTGTATATACACGTGCGTGTTCCCGGGCTCGTTGAAAAATGTTCATTCCGTTACTTTTTCTTTCCTGTTAACTTTTGTTTCGTTTGATTAAAAAAAAAAAAAAAAAAACAAGAATTCAATTAGTACATTTGTAACTCCATTTTGATTTTTTAAATCTGCTCAATTTACTCTCAACGTTACAGTTTGCAATAGTCGTTGACTATTGATTTTTCGTACCAGGTGCGAAACGAAATTGTGCAATATTCCAGCGCAAAAAACAAACTGCCCAGGACGGCGAATTTCAATATTGCATCGATTCAATAATTAAATTGAGCTTACATTAACGACCGGAACTCGTGCGTAGAGACATCAAATACTCCCTTAAATAATGATCACATCAAATCGTTTATTCTCGGAGTAATTTGAGAAAGCTTCCATGATCCTCTATATTTATTACGTTCACATCAATTTTATAACACCAAATATATATTTACTTTAGCACAAAAAACATTCAAAATGCCTGAATTGCTATTTCCTTGTGACTAAATGGTGCAAAGTCAAAATTGATCGGAAGTAATTGAATTACGAATCTGCTAGTAATTTCTTTTTTTATTTAGGGATTTCTTTCACGAACTTTAAAAATTTATACACGTAATTAATCTTTTTGCACGTTGAAGTCAAACGCACGTTCACACCCCCGCCCCTTGCTCTAAAGAAATATCTTAACCTGCAAATAACATCATTGCATATGATAAAAATCGTGATTTACAACAATCTTGAAAACCTGTTGCCACATTATTGTGTAGTTAACTCTATATTTCTCTAGTAAATATTTAGTGTACTGGTTGGCAAAAAAGTGGAACGTGTTTTGGTTCCTGAATTCTATCGATACGGAGACGAACGCGGTATCGTTGAAGTTGATTCGATAGAAGTAATTTTGATTTTTATAACAAAACAGCACGATGGCTTGATATATAATAATGAACTCGTTTTTCAAAGTATTTTTTCATTATGTCGTTGTCCAAGCGTTCATATGTTAACATATGTCGACTGTAAGACTGTATATAAATAAGCTAAGTAACATTGTAAATAAAGTGCAAGAGCGAGGGTGTGTAATGGACCGCAGCTTGCAATGACGATCCAGCACAGTGAAGAGAAGATATGAAGGGGTTGAAAAGCTTGGGTGAATCACGTGCAAGCTGGTGTTGTTGTCCCAATATGTTTCCAAGGATCTTCCTTTGCCCATCGAGTTTCACGCGTCACCGTTATACCGGCATACTTATACTTATTGCTGTACACGCGGGTAACTTTACGATGTCGAAGGGGTTGCGTTGCTCGAGAAGGATAAAGCGGTGGAAATAGTGGTGAACATTTGTGCCAGAGATGGTCGGTGCGCGTGTTACCTGACGATGTACAAGGCATTGTCGCGCGAGCTTCCGGTTCGCAGCGTGCTCGGACGCACTTGGTGACAATAATAAAGAACCCTTGCTCTCTCACCCTTTGCTCTAGACAGCTAGGGTATTACAGACTGTAAAGTGGCGTTTAAATTGTACGTACGAGAGCATAGTTATTGCACTAGTGGGGAGAAAGCTTTCGAAGCAGTATGAGATCGTAATTTTTTAAATAAATGTGATTTGTATGAAAAATAACATATTGTGCGGTTGTCTAAGTTCCATATGAAAGGAAAAACAAACAAGAAATTATTATTATTATTAAATAAAAAAAACAGTGTCCAAACACAAATCCTCTGACTATATACGCAAGCAAGTACATGAGAACGTTACAATTGCGATGATAAATGAAATTCAGATGAAATAAAGTGTCTGTAACACTCAAGAAGAGATGCATGAGTACGCCACTGTTAGAAAATTTCAAAACATACATCAGACAAACAACCTCTTACAGTTTTATGACTGTGAGAGAGAATGTATCATCGAACCAAAGCACATATGTCGTGTGACTTATTTATAAACGTGCATTTGTAAGCACATGAGCGAACATGACTACATGGATACACTGATGTACACGACTGTGGTGAATTTGCGGATGGGCTCACGCCCTTTCACTAATCCTCGTATAATGTTGAAGGAAGTTTGGGCGAATGCCAACGATACCGAAGGCTCAGTCGAACCTATACGCTTCAAAGTGGAGATAAAAAAACAAGCGACAAAGAGAGAAAGAATGAGAAGGGAGTTGGGCGCTCAGAAGAGGCTGCAAAACTGCCCACAATTTACACGCCGCTTGCTCTCTCGTTCATTCCGCGTGTACACATTTTGTGTCTGCCACGAATAATCGTGGGCTAACTCGCTCCGGTGCTACATACTTTGCAATTGGTCAAACATACACGTATACCATTCTCTCGCTGCATGTTCGCTTCGTATTACTGCCGTAGACGTAGTCACGAAAACCGGCACACACACACATATCCACGAACAAAAACACGCTTCGGAACACACTATGGAGAATTATGCAAAGCTAGAGGATAACTCTCATCTGTGTTGAACAAAATTAGGTCATCGTTTATTAACGAGATACGAGAGTCGCTCCGTCCTCTTTCGGTAGAGCTGGGTAGTATTATTGCTGCTGATAAGCGATTCAGTGTTGTCCCAAAATTCGCTTCATGCATTGATGATCTCTGGTACACATGGATATATCCTTCTGACATACATCTAACAACGTATACATTATTATAAAATTTTCAATCAACATTACCGTTTGAGGCGATATTCATTTAATTACCAGTCGTTTCGTCCTATTTCTTAAAATAAAATACCAGGCTACTTAAGGAAATGCAATCATCGAGACGGATCTAATTTTCAGACTTGAATTTTTTATACTGCGTAGACGAACACTTCATGCACCTGTTTCTAAAACTTCAACAATATCGGTCGTTTCATTTTCATGTAATAAAATTCAGAAGTCGAGGGTTTTCAATCTTTACAGTCTGTCGTTTTGTAGAGACAGTCAAAAAAAATGTTTACAAGTGCATGCTAATCATTAATCGAGCTGAAGTTATCGAAAAACCGAAATTTAGCAGATTTGGACGTGATAGATTCTGTGAAAAATCGAAAATTCAAAACTTGACCTTAACGACCCGAGTCGTTGAGGATCTTATTCTACAGTTTTTATTTTTTAAACATTCGCAATGAAAAATGGGAATATTTTTGGCATAAATCAAAATAGCTGAGAACATTTTTTATTCAAACTCCTTTTCTCAACCCCGAAGAACCAATCGCAAGTACTTGAAGATTCTCTCTTTACTGACGTTTCTAAATAGAGCAACTAAATGCCAGTTTCATTAAATCAGGCTACAATTATTCTCTCGTTTCCGAGAACGTTCGTGTATACAATGCTAGCAAACATCCGTTGTATTTGAACTCATGTGTTTATATGTATAATAGAAATTATATGTAGAACGTGTCCTCGTCCAGAGGGGGTAAGTTGCTTGGCCGTCATACCACCTGCTTCAAGCTCTTACGACCTCCAACCGGAAGTGTTACGGATCCCGGAAGTTTCTCGTCCAACGCACCGTTTTACTCGGAAACGCGCGTTAATTCTCGTCCCCTTCCTCATACGCGACACGCTTATATATATTATACTCTCCACGCAATTCCTGTCACCCTTTCTTACGTCATCAACATGAGATTTTTGTTGGACATTCTCATAAACACTTTCCAGTCATAAAATATGACTCTCGAATAAAGCGGCTTCGAAATTTGGGAACTTTAATGTTCACAAGTTCACTAATTTATGGTTTAAAAATGGCAGAAAATCGTTAAACTCCAGTATATTTTCATTCTTCGGTAATTAAATCGTAAAAATACGATAAATGATATTTTGTAAAAGTTACGTGCTGGGTGCCAGTATATATATATTGAAATTCGTATTCAAATCGTAATGAAAAATATAATACTATTGTATCATTTATGTTAGAATTATTTCGACCATTATAAATATTTACTGATCAGTTGAAAAAACATAATGCCCAAATTGAATTAATTAAGAATTAATTAATAATTTTCTTGTATTGGTTTGTTCCTATGGTTTATTGATGATTTGTCAAATACAATTAATGATTAAACGAACTTACCTGTAAGTGAAGTTCTATCATGATTGTATGAGCGCCTCTTCCGAAAGAGATCAAATTGTAGTACCTCCATTTCACGCTAGTGTTGTCACAAGTTTTAACGTAAGAAAGAATTTTTCTTGGCTATAGTGCCGTCTTCCCGTGAGCCTATGCTCCCGGAAGCCCGCTGAAATCGTCATTCCTTTAAAGTGTTGCCGCAACTGACAACGGGGTCTCAAATGAGATAACCTGGGTGGGCGGGAGTGATCTCTTTCGGAAGAGGCGCTCATACAATCATGATAGAACTTCACTTACAGGTAAGTTCGTTTAATCATTAATTGTATTTTGCGCCTCTTCCTCAGAGATCAAATTGTAGATGTTTAAAGCGAGTTGCGGCCTAGGGTCTCGTAAATTGTTTTTTCTTTTGGATAGTAATCATTATTATTAATAAAAACAATTGGTACATATAGAGGAATCACTCAACTTATAATGATATACATGTTTATTTATCTAAGATACCCCTCGCAAACTGATCTTTATCAACACTTGACAGACAACGATCATAAAACCTCGCAAAGGTTGCCGATTCACTTGTCCAACCTGCAGTTTTACGAATAAGGTCGATGTTAACTCCATTGCGCTTTGCCGCAGAGGTTGAGGCATGGCGCGTACTATAGGCCGAAAAAATGTCAATATTTATTCCACTTTTAAACATTGTCTTTTTTATCCAATGAGATAAAGTTTGCGTGCTTATTTCCTTATGCGGCTTTTTAAACGAAATAAATAATTTCACGACTGATTTCCTCAAATCCTTTGTTCTATTCAAATATGAACGTAGAGCCGTTGCTGGACATATCGATAAATCCTCAGCGTAAAAGGGTAATCTCAAGGTTGGCTGCTTTTTGTTTCTCCCCGACGTTTTGATTTGGTCTGGAATCTTTATTTCTAAAGCTGTTTGGTCCACTTCGTAAATATTTCTTATGTCGATTAGAGAAAGCGTTTGAGTTCGCTGTCCCGTAACTAAAGCCAACAGAGTTGCCACCTTCATCGACAGTTGTTCCAAACTTATCTGGTCGTTAGGATACCATTTTGATAGAAACGCTAGCACGACCTTGGGATCCCAAGTACAATCATATTTTGGTGCTGCAGGTCTTAATTTTCCTACTGCCTTAAAAAATCTCTGGATTTGATCGTCTCGTCCAAGTTCTGATCCGAGAATAAAAGCAATTGCTGATCGATAGCAGTTCAATGAGCTATATGATGCCTTTCTTTCGAATTCCCTTGTCAGAAAGATAAGAACATCACGCGTCGTTCCTGTGTATGGATCAACGCCTGTAGTTGAGCAAAATTCCCACCATTTTCTGAGACCAGAGTTATATTGTCGCAGTGATGAGTCTGTGAGCGAAGAAATCATGATGTTGATGGATTCCTCTGGAGTGTTTTTTCGTAGGAAAGCCTCCCGGATAATCTGCCTGCAACCAGGGTAAGTCGTTGCCAGAGAGGGTGGGGTTCCCTGTTTGAAGAGTGAAGAAGATTAAAATCTGGTTCAAATATTATTGGTTCCCCCTCAAGCAAAGACAAGAACACCGGAAACCACGGTTGAGCCTCCCAGAAAGGAACCACGACAATTCCCCTTGATTCTTCCCGAGCAATTTTCCGCAAAACCCTTAATATGCATGAAAAAGGTGGAAAGGCATAGAAGAACCAGGGTTTCCAGTCGAGAGTAAAGGCATCGACTGCCATAGATTCCGGGTCTCTCAGCCACGAGATATATTGTCTACACTTTGCATTTGCTCGTGAAGCGAATAGGTCAATTTCTGGTTTGCCAAAAACTAATACAATCTCTTGGTAAAATTTATCCGACAGTTCATATTCTGTTTCCGGTTCCAGTTTCCGCGATTCCTCGTCAGCCTCCCGATTCTCTTTTGACTGAATGTACGAAGCAAAAATCCATATTTTCCTATCTTCGCACCATTTCCATATATCTTTTGCAAGAATACTCAAATTGGCTAATCGACTGCCTCCCATATGGTTAATATATGCTATTGCCGTAGTGTTATCTACCCGAAGCAATATATTGCAATTTTTCTTGTCATTTGCGAAACATTTTAAACCTAAGAACACGGCTATCAGTTCTAACTGATTTATATGCATCAAAGTTTCATCTGTTTTCCAGTGCCCATTACACCGTTGCCCCTCGCAAAATGCTCCCCACCCCGTGCGGGATGCGTCTGAATAGATCACCATATCGTAGCTGCGTTCATCAATAGGTGCATTAGCCGAGCTAATATTGCGTCTCCACCATATAAAATCCTCCTGTAACCTTCTCGGTATACTCATTTGAGCGTCAAAATCGTTTCTATGTTTTTCAAGCGCTAATAACCGTTCTCTTTCAAACGCCTTTATATAAATTCTACTGTAAGGAAGTGCTGGGCACTGAGCTCCTAATGTTCCGATAAACGCTGCGAAATCTCGTATTTTACATATCCGTGTTTTGCTGAACTTGTTAACAATATCGAGAGTCTTTTTAATTTTAATATCTGGGAGTTCAATTATCATTTTGTTTGAGTTGTATATGAACCCTAAAAATTTACATCTTTGTGAAGGAATCATTTGACTTTTCTCTTCATTAATGATGAAACCTAATTCTTTCAAAAGTGAGCAAGTTTCGCGAACGTTCGATTGGCACTCGGCAAACGTATTTCCGATGACCAAAATATCATCAATATAAATTACTGACATGAAACCTCTCTTTCGTAAATACGCTACCACAGGTTTCATGATTTTCGTGAACACGTATGGAGCTGTGTTGAGTCCAAACGGCAAACAAGTATATTCATACTTCACGCCATCAAAAAGAAACCGTAAGAACTTTCTGTGAGGCTTCGCTATTGGCACTAAGTGGTAAGCATCTTTCAGATCGATCGTAGCCATAAAACAATTTGACGTTACTAATCGCTTTGCAACTTTCCAATCTTCCAGCTTAAAGTGTTCAGTTTTTACATATTCATTAAGCTGTTTCAAATTTAAAATCATCCGACATGATCGATCTGGCTTTGGCACTAAGAAAACTCTTGACAAAAATTCTCCCTCATCGTAATCACAAATCTGAATAACGCCCTTAGAAAGGAGTAATTCGATATGATTTGCAATTTGAATATGTTCATTTGCCGACCAAGAAGGCTCCTTGGGGCTCGTAGGTTGTACAACCTGAGTTATAAATGGAATTTCATAACCCCTAATCCATTGGAGAATCAAGGAGTCAGTCGTAATCTTTTTCCAATCAGCGCTCCAAAGACGCAGGCGACCTGCTAACTTACTTACATCTTTTTCTAGCGACGTCTCTTTGGCTGAAGATCTTTCCTCTGGTAGGTCTTCTTCTGGTCCGCTTTGCTGGGGTATGTGCGCTTGTATCCGCCCGACGTCGTCCGATAATTCTTGGGGCCTGATGAGGATTGACGGGGCGGAGCTGTCGCGTTTTTTGAGACCTTTGTTTGTTGTGTTTTCGACGGTGGTTTCAACTCTTTTGACGTGCGTTCGATAGACTTTGCTATTTTAAGCCTCTCCTCTAACTCGTCGCCGAAAAGCCACTCGCCAGTCGGTGCTTTCGCCAATGTTTCTTTCAAAGAAGAATTTAAGTTTGTTAGTATCAAACTCTTCCGAATTATCGCCTCATCTCTTTGAATCGAAGATAACAGTTGACCAGCCGCCCCGAGATGCTCCAACAACTTCATTTTTTCCGGCACTTGAAGTTTGAGAGCGATCGAAATTGCATGGCCAATACCCGTTAAACAAGCCGCAATACGCCCTTGTTTCTCAACGATTCGATCGTCTCTTGAAATTGTACTCGCCTGAATCGAAGCCTTGATCTCAACATTTAATTTGGGAGCATCTATTGTCGTACAGTTCGCCGGAACTGGATATTTTTCGATTAACTCCTTGGTTTCTTCGGCTGACAGTCCCTTGTCCATTATTCTTGCCCAGCGCAGCGCGACGTCCTTGTGGATATCAGGACCTGTTATTTTTCCCGCCACTATCTTTGGGCCAAGAATGTTGAGAATATTTTCCTCCAAGTCGAGTTCATGATCAGGTTTCTCGGCCGCCTTTTCTACGAGGCTTGTTTCTGAGGCTACAGGCTGGTTATCACTTATTATCAGTTCCTGCGGAGGAGCTTCAGTCATGTCAACGTCAGCTGCAACAATTATTTCCGGATTTTCGGCGCTCGGCGAAGACCCTCTTGACGAGTGGTCTGGATCTCGATGTTTTCTAGCATACTCTATTGATTTGCTGCGGTAGTCCGGAGATGACTCTCTGCCCAACGATGACGATCTCTTACCTGAAAACGAACGGTTTCCTGTGACAGATCATACGACAAGTTTTTTTTTTTTTTTTTTTTTTGGTTAAGCACAGCGTGCATCTCCTGTCCTCCCTTGACATGGCGAGGGCGCGTGACGGTTAGAGCCGAACACGCGATGTACTTTGTAGGTTAAGCACAGCCTGCGTAGCCTGGCTTCCCTTGATGTAGCAAGGACGCGCGACGGTTAGAGCCGAACGCGCGGTGTCCTTTTTTATTAAGCACAGGGTGCATCTCTTGGCTTCCCTTGACCTAGCAAGGGCGCGCGACGGTTAGAGCCGAACACGCGGTGCACGTCAATTAGAGTTGACTGCACTATGCAACTCGATTAGTATTGAGTGCAAGCCATCTTTATCCCTTCGATGAATCCTCTTTTCGTTTTCTTCAACTGAAACAGTAAAACCACGAGGAAACATAACCTCTCTATACTTACTGCGTCGCTTCCTTTTCCGTTCCTTCCTCTTTTTCTTGAGCTTTTTTATGATTTTCCATAATTTTTCATTTTCTTTCTCACTATTTGACGAAAGTGAGTCTTCGTCGCTTATTTTTCCTTTATTCATCTTTTTGTTGTCCACAATTTTTTTTTTTTTTTTTTAATGTGACAAAACCAACACAAGACGAAAGAATGACGATTTCAGCGGGCTTCCGGGAGCATAGGCTCACGGGAAGACGGCACTATAGCCAAGAAAAATTCTTTCTTACGTTAAAACTTGTGACAACACTAGCGTGAAATGGAGGTACTACAATTTGATCTCTGAGGAAGAGGCGCAAAATACAATTCCTCCCAATTTAGTTATAAAAATGGGGAACATGGTAAGAGTGTTCTTTTTTCCTGAGTCTTCTCATCCGCGTGTTTATTTCCCTCGGACTATAAATTCGATCTCACATTTCGAAATTGCCTCTCTCAGCCGTTTCAATATCGAGATTCACTTTTGTTCTTATTCGTAGTCAATTTTGTGCTTCGCCCCCGAGATTTTTCAATAACACAGCTAATTCACCAAACTTTTTGTACACTATTACTTTTTCTAATTTGGTCCGAGATAACCTGCTCTACTCTCTGACCTGTTCTAATATTACCATAGTTATAAAGTGGTTTTTGTACGAAAAAGCGAGAATCCTTGCTAATTTATATATCGGTTCACGTGGGATATTCCAATCACTTTTATTCAGCCGCCACATCGGAACACTATTGTTATAGGTATATAGTTTGGAGTATTCGTTTATTCACCACCCATTGCAGTATAGTACGATGGAAAAAGCACCGGAGAATAATTAACAATTTTCCTTCGCTGTTCCGTTTCTATAATACACGTTTATGAATATATAGAACCCACACGAAGGAGACCATTGGTCCGAGGTACGGAAGATAGAAAATCGATTAACTCGTAAAACTCGTGAATAAAATAAAAATGATGGAATACTAATTGAAAGGAGTATCCGAGATTCGAACACTGGGTTATTATTATCTTTCTCTTCCTCGTTATAAATCCTCTTTTTCCCGATTCTTTCAATTCGTCGTGTATTTTCTTATACTTGCACCCTATGAGCTTCAAATTTTTATCCTGGTTTAACACCACATGAACTCTACATTCTTGCATATTCAAACTAACACGTTGTACATTATACGATATAGTGAAGTTAAAATTACCTGCTGTATAAAACCGACACATTCGCGCTTTTATCAATTCAATTTGCAGCCAGATAACTGCGGTTCTTAATTATATCTCGACCTTATACACTAAATACGTCTATATATGTACATGTATGTAGATATATTTATGTTCGTAAGGGCGTGCTGCCCAATAAACGCAAGGAGGAGCCCCATCACGAAAGGCGAGCAACGCGACGCATGAGTCTGATCCCTTACGGTACATATCTACTCAAGTGAAAGGCACTAGTGGTTACAGCGCTAGCTTGTACGACCGATTATAATCGAGCACGAAGGGGTTTTGGCGACCCTTTGTCGGAGCTACCATTACTAATCACGGTCCTACGGCTACTTCTTATATCAATGTACGATACTCCACTACATTTTCTCACGGAACAATTTAAAAAAACGGATAATATATTGGTTTATTGTGGCTTTTCTATTTTTATGAATAATAATAATAATAATAATAACCATGAGGTTACACACTTTAGTTGTAGTTTCAAAAGCTGTAAAGACTGCATTTCGAAAGGTACATTTTTTCTTCGACTCTATCGTAACTCTGAATACCTGAATCATTAACTACTTTACCAGAATAAACTATTTCTAAATGATGAAATTTTGAAATTTTATCTGATTTACCAAAATCTCTATAGTTTTTTCTCTCTTCGAAACTGATGGAACCCCACACCGACTTCTCGTTCTCTTCGTTTCCGAATTATCTTTAAATCGGTAAATTCGGTACAACCCACACTTCCGCTCACTTAGCATCCTCATAATTTGAAGGAAAAAAAAAACTTTCGAAGGTAAACTTGCATCTTTAAAACTGTTCAACTTCAATTAACTTCATTTAATTTTGTTCTGATATTTCACAAAATTAGATTTGTGTTCGTAAACTAGATGACGAGTTTTCACAGGCTTTCCCCATCCAGTTCCCAAAGCAAAGTGAAAAAAAACTCTATTAGGAAAAAGTTGGAAATTCTTGCCAAATTTTATCGCTGATACACTAAAAAGTAATAAAAATAATAATTCTCCATGTTTTCTCTGCTCTATAAGCTTTTTTTCTCCTTGTTAACCGTCTCTTACGTAGACAAATATAAAATAAGATAAGATAGTCTTGGGTGCAGCGAAATCTTGTCAGTTTCTCGTCGGTCATTTGACCTAACGAGACATTGATGCGAGACGCGGTGAGCCTGTAACGACGAGTGTCCTACTCGAGGTCGGGGCATATATATACAAAGTGGACGTAGGCCATAAGTGTACATACGTCGTACACATAGTATGTCCATAACCTAAGGGAGCGGTAGCTATCTTCTTGCGCGGTATAGTACGTAAGTACCGTGCGGAGTCGTTACGTGAGGAACCGGTGCGGAGGGTTGAACGAGAATAAGGGTAGCCATGGCATAATGGAAAAGAGGAAAGGGAACTGAGAAGGGGTTTTCTCGACTATCCGGCCCGTCACGTTGGTATGTACGAAAGATACTGTAGAGTACGTGATCGCTGAAAGAAAACTAAGACGAAGAAGTAGAAATAGCCGCGCGACTCAAGACCTTCGCCGATCTCTCTTCTCCACTCTCAAATGCGAAGCTACGAATACACGGAGCTCTACACACGAATCCACACTCATACAAGTGAAAATACTCTGGCACACATATTCCTTACAACCTGAGGAGCAACGGGATTCAGTACGATCCGCATACTCGCCGGAAGTAACGTCATTTCCGAATACCAGTGCCTTCACCCGGCTTCGTGGTCCTTCGTACTGCGAATAAACGCCACCATCTATACCCTATTTTTTTTTTTTTTTTTACTTTTATACTTTACCAGTTTCCATCCTTTTTGCCTTCTCTTGCCGCTCAAGAGACGAACGATTCGTGATAAAAATAAGAGAACCCGCCCGACGAATTTCAATGAATTGTTCCAAAGATCGTACGCTGACGTTCGTAAAAATAATTCATTGGCGATCCTCTCCTCCGCCTCCTCTCGATGACTTCTCTCGATGATGTACCTTCCGGTGATCTCGCCTTTTATACCTTCTTCTGAGTTTCCTTTCGTCTAGCTCGGAATGACTCGGAGGGTAAAATATTCTTTCCGCTGTTTTTGACGTACTCACTGCAACGAATTGAGTCCTGCAATTGCTCCAAGTTTTCTCTGATTTCGTCAACGACGCTGCGAATCCTGAAATGGTAAAAAAAAAAAGGAAAAAATTCTTCTCTTCCTGAGGGTAATGGTATAAACAGCCCAGACAGCTACGTCGCCAGACGAAGATTTGATTATGTACAAACTCGGCGAAGAGGGTGAAATTCAAATATATGTATACACACTCGTACAAAACGAAAAAAATAAAACATCCTGCAGTCGGGAAAAATAACTGAATCTATCTTTCATTCATTATAGCGACGAAGAAATAATCCTTAGGTTTTAAAAACATATCTGGCTCGAGAATATTTCAAAAGACGCAGACACTTTTCCTTAGAGAACAAAATACTAAATTCCAGACAATATCGCTGAAAATTAAATATTGTATAAATATTGGTGAGAACGGTTTTTGTAACAATAACTTGTGAAAATAAATTCATGTTCACGAACATATGAATTTACCTTCAACTACTGTTTCGTACGTATCTACGTTTCCGTTCTGTATACACCTTATTATTTTCGGGCAGTGAATCAATTGCACACGTGGGTAGCGTTTGCGGGGAAGGGAGAACTGGAGCTTCATGGAATATTCAGCGATGTGAAATGCGGTCGACCATCGGGTCCTTTTGTTCCATTTAGTCCAGTGACGTTCAACTGCGGCCATTGCTGCAATGTGTGGGAAAGCTAAAAGTGAAAATTAATTGCCCTCAACTCGCACACCCAGAGAGCATCAGAGTAGATTCTCTGAATGGTCTCTCTCATTTACCTTCATCATTATCGTCGTCGCACGGACGTTACGTATTGCACAATAATTATTAAGTCACACCTATGTGTATAATATTAAGCCGTTCCGGTGTTATCCATCGGTCATGAAGTGTGGTTCGATCGGGTCAAACACGAATTCATGGCATCGTGCTAATTAGCAACATCATATTCGCCAATAAATTATAACTCCGGGAACCGCGTAACATGTACAACATCCAACGAAGTACATCGTCCTCGACCTCTTTTCAACGACACCGAAGTACTGTTTTAATAACAATACACTTTCGATGTCATGAATTAATTTTTGGGTCAGAACAATGGCATATTGATGAAATTAAAAATTTCCGAATAGGATTGTAACAGTACAGAGTTTACCTTTAATCCGAGAAGAGAGGTTTTTTTTGTTTTCTTCTTATTTCCATTATTTAGAAGATTCTTTCATTCGCACAAAGATGGCGCTCAACCCAGCATTTATGTGCTGCCCTCGATCACGTCGTACTGAACCTTACATGAAAAATTAATCGTTTTTCCAAACTACCACCCTCCAATGATAATACGTAATTCATTCGTGTAGCAGCGAAACAACAGTCCAAACCCATAACAGCTGATGGTAAATCCACTCTGTGTTCCGTTGATAAACCACAAATGATTTATCAACCCTACAAGTAGAATTCTACCGTTCGAGCAATAGTGACCGACCGATGCTCGACGCAAGAGTTCAAAGACTTTCCGCACGTTGTCGCCTCATTTTTTTCGCTAAATCTCTGGCCAATATTGTTTTTTGTTGGTAGATTTTTATAAACAAGTATTAAATACAATGTCAGTAATGGTTTATTTCGCTAGAGCGCGTGGGTATAGACGTTTACAAGTTAAGTTTGTACTGACAAGTCGTTACATCAATGCTGACCATAGTCACCGGTATGAGTGAGAGGGTAAATCATTATTGACTGATCATCAGATACAGACTAATTGACGATTAGTTTCAGTAACATGATGATTTTTTTGAACACTAATATTAAAAAAACTGAAAATTTGAATATTTATAAATTTGGCCACAGTTTAAACGCGCGGTTTACTGAAGCAACAAGTATAAGGAAGAAGAAAAAAAAATGCTTTACTTTGTTTGCAATGTGCCATTGTACATGAGAGCTTAGCCGGATCGATCTGATACATAGAATATGCGTATACTACTACGTACTATACGTCGATCGGATTGATGGGCGTGCACGGTCCTTGAGAGACTTGAATTAAGTATACACGTAGTTTGAGTATACAATATACATGACTCGTAGGCGTTTCAACTTTGATAAATTCGATCATGCCCTTCTTTAAGCCGATTAATCCTATATACGACTCGAGTCATCCAAATAATATCCAGATAGACTAAATGTTCATTAGCATCGATAAAGTAACACTACGCTCAATGAAATCATAGTCACGTTCATGGTCAGTTCAAACGCGAAATTTCTAACGTCCACGATATGTTAAAAGTAGAAACAAAAAATATTATCAGAATTTCCATAAATGTTGAAATGTAACGTTGAAAACATACACGACCGATAAATAAAAAGAAAAAAAACATTAGAATATAATTGCAGGCGAACATTTTTTTTTTTTTTCATTTAAATGTCTTCACAATAATAATAATCCAATTTTTATTGTAGACTTTATTTAAAATTATTACGTATTGTGCCAGTAAGAGACTCGGCTATTTATGACAATCAGGCACATTAAACTCGCATAAAAGCTAAAACTATTTATACTCGCGTCGCGATTCCGATAATGAGAATAAAATTTGGCTACAGATTTATTCGTTGTGGCTTATAGGTCGTGGGTCATCCAGCTATTGACAGGTACACATACGTGTAATCGAGTGGTATGGAAACGGTGGAAGGAACGACCGCGACTTTGTTATTTCAGTAACAAGAATCTAGCATTTTCAGTTATTTTATCGACACACTTGAATCATTACGACGTAAATATAGTTTTTATTAAAATTATTGGAAAGACGAAAGAAGCTGCGATCGCAGGTCAAAACGGTCAACGAGACATCTGGCATGAACGTGTGGGTAATTGACGTCATGAGGCACGTAACGTGCTAGGATAAAACAAACGTACGGGGTTGATTATGCGAAAATCAATATTATTCTTATTCGTGGTTTTCCTTAAAAAATTCAAAAGACTACTTCACGTTACTAGGAAATAATCGCACGTTAATTGTGTTTATTTTGTCATTCATTTGACATTTCTTATAGTTACATATTTATCTTTGTATTATTTTATCAGTCCTGCGATCCAATCGTACTTTTTCGTCACCATTGATGAGAAAAAAAAAAATTGGCCATAATATGGACAATAAAAAACGATAGAGAAAAAAGAGTGCAAAGAAAATTTTGGTCGGTTACAATAGAACGAATTTGCGAGTCAAAGGGTTAATAATCCCGCTGCCAGAGTTTGTTCAGTGCAGCATTGTGTGGTATGGGGCCGGAGGGTTGATGTCCTGAATTCAGGTGCATGCCCCGCACGATATTTTCTGCACGAAGCTATTGCGTCTCGTAGACTTGGTCGAAAACTGCAGAAAATTATATCGATGCAAGTAAACGAAAAAAAATAAATTCTTATTCGTACTCTATTTACATCAAAATTTTAACATCTTATTCGATCGTGAAAAACATCGTAATTTACGTATCTTCGAATTATTCGCTCAGTGAAACTTATTTTATGTATTTGCGTCTCCTCTGATTCGGGCTTTTTTGTTTACTGCTTTTTATGGCCTCTTTTCCATACTTCCGCATAGCCGGGTATTGTGATTTGAGTGATGGTAAATGCCCAGGTGTACCGATTATCGCCCAAGAACAGTCTTACGCGCCGAATCCTTGACGGAGAAAAGTTCGATCGTCCGATTTCATTTGCGCCGCGAGCGACATCGACGGAAGCAAGAAAAAAGAAGAAGACCGCCGAAACCGTGTCATACCCAGTAGTCGAGGCATATCTGAACAGTCAGGCAGGGATGGTCTCCTCGTGGCTCAGGTATATGTAAACATTGGCCCACATCTAAAACAATTCAAAATCACATTTTGTAAGTCTAATTTGAGAAATCATGTTAAAGTTTCGGACGTTGAAAAAACACTATAAACGCACGTAAAACTATGTAGTTCATATAGAAATAGTTTAATGAACATTTTTCTTCTATTTTTGTTGTATTGAACACATAGTCGTTGTGTAGCTTTGGCGATCTCCTTAGTTAAGCAGCCTCCGGCGAGCTTTGGCGAGGTTGGGTGACACTGTAAAAGGCTTCATATGACTATTAATCTTTTATCTTTCAACTCAATTAATAAACATGGAACAGGGTTTAATTTTCTTATCAGAATCAATCATCCCAATTCTGTACTCACAAAAATAAAATTTATAAGTGATACTGCCGATTAACAACAACATCAAAAGCCTGCAGTCGTTGTATTTATCGTTCGGTTTAGATAATCTATCTGGGTATATCTGTCGTGTATAAAAGAGGAGCAATTGATAGTAAATGATACAAAGTTGTCTATACAATTCAACTTGAGATGTGACACAAATAAGACTATTTTATTAAGTAGAATTCGATGGATGTATGAAAATATGTGTCTGACGGCAGGGGAACAGGAAAGGCAGCCCCGGTAGTGGTAACGACGAGTGAGTAGAAAAGGGGAGGTATGTGGGGTGAAAAGGGGGACGCGAAGGTGGTCGCGAGGTTCAGCTTTCGTCAGCTCTCCCTTGCCCCTATCGTCGTGAACATCACATACCGTGTTAGAGGCGCACAGTCGATTGCGCAGTGGAAAGGCTCGCGCGTGTCTCTCCTGCGCGTTCAACTCCGCGAGCACCGTGTGTTCGCGCGAGCCTCGCAGGATTCTTGTGCCGCATAGTCATAATACTGCTCTTTAACAATATTACAATAACTGACTAATTTATTTCTCAAAAAGCTTTAAGCACTACCGTACAGAATTATCAATCGGCCGTAAGTTTGACTATAATAAATGACAACAACCGGTAAAACAAAACTAAATACCGCCAGCAACTACTAAAATATCAGTAATTATAAATTATTTTAACAAGAAATTTAATTGAGCTATGTGACAAAGACACACATGCAACACAGAGACTAAAATAAAACTTGACCAGGACCAAGAAAAATAAGGATTCAAGGGATGACACTTAGTTGCAAAAAAATGCCCATTTTTACTGAGGACCTACGGGTGTCGATTTTTCAACTATCAGCAAATACGTTCGAGAACAGTATACCAATCGTGTAACGAGTGCGTGACGTGATAATCGTGAAGAAAAAAAATACATGAAGAAAAATTTAACGGAAAAAAGTTTGCAAAAGATAAATGAATATAAAAATAAAAGTTTGCAGAAGGTGTTGCGATCTCTTGGTGTTTAATGATACAATGTTTTTGACCAATACCGATACAACAATACTTTAAGCGTGACAAAATCGCGCAAAAGCTTCACACGACTGCCCGGTACACGAGTGTGATCAGATATCAGGAGCACACATCGTGGAGAAAGATTCCTCTCTCGCAACAGGTACGAGTTACCATTTTTTTTATCTGCGTCCCGGTCAATTTGAAAATTTTGGCTTCCCGCCAAAAAGGCGCCTGGTTTGATTTCATACCCGTAAACAACCGCCGTTTGTTGTTGAGTTGACAGTCGATTAGCCAATGCTTCATAAATATTGCGATTCAGTGAGTGTCTGTTAAAGTTTTTCCATATCGATTTAAATAGAATAGCTTTAAATGGACTTTTGAATTGAGAAGAAAAAAAAAGACATTTTGACAGAGTTACGAGGTTTTTAACTTTTACGATAGTGCGTTACGGTACTGGAGAATCCTTGAAAGTTTGGAATTAATTTTATAGCAGGTCATGTATACGTTGTATTTGCATGCATATATGGGCGTACCCACGTTTCGATGCTGAGGTCACACAGTATATATTTAGAGAATTGAAATGCATAAATAGTTGTAAAAAAAAAAAAATGAATAATGAATTCCGTACTAGTTCAATTGTTTCGTGGCGCAAAATAAAAAAAGTACACAGAAAATAACGAATGCTGGTATGATATTGAGATGAACATATAATACACTCGAGCAAGGTTAAAATTGAAAACGATAATATCGATTGTTGCTCGGGGTGAAACGTTCCTGTACAGCCATACTGAGCGTTGCGCAAATTGATTGCAGTGATAATATTCGTTAATCGAGTACACTCGGCGGCGTATGGTGGATGACAAGAAAGCAAAAGATAAATAAATGCAAGAAGAGAACCTTAGTGGGAAAGGAGGTTGTCGATTTCGGTGCACAACACTATCGCAACTTTTTCTCTCTTTCTCTTTCTCTTTCTCTTTTCTGGTCCATTCAAATAAATGTACGATACGTATATGGGTCATTTCATATGTCAGAGGTCAACCTAAGTTAGGCCTCATACCACCTCTCATAGGTCGATTTTTTAAAAAGCTTTTTATAACATAAACTAGACTAAAGGTTATTTAAAATATTAATATTATTATTATTGTGTATAAATGTTTCGGACGTATTGGAATATTTTCATATTTTCAGTATTGGAAATATTAAATATTAAAGTATTGGCTCTGACTCAAATGCTGATTAAATTTTATTTATTTATTTTTAGTCCTTTTAAATCCCGAATCACAAAGAATTATAACTCTGTATTGTTTTTTATCGAATAAAATATCGTATGTTAGGGTCGTTGAAGTTTTATTTTCAAGAGTTGGGACTATTTGCTTTGTAGAATGCAATGTCTGTTCACGACTATGCATTGGTTTCCGAATCATCACGACCTACCCCTTTTAATCGTTCAAGGCACTCCTCAACTCTTCCACTTACCCTGTATAATAGTCTGGGCGTATTAAATGGACGATTGATCGGAAAACCAATCGGAAATATGTATCCTTTCGACTGTTCTCCGTTATTATGCTGCTCATATTTAGTGCCTATCGTTCGTTCAATCGTTGCGCTAGCAATAAACTATTTGTAACCAATAATCTCGAGTTGTTGCATCTTTAATCCTTCACGTAGTCAAACATAATAGTTTACAATAATCTAGGTTATGAAGTAATGACATTGAGACATACTGACAAGCGAGTTCATAAGCGACTGAGAATAACGTTTGCTCTTACATAATCTAACAAATAAAATAAAATCTTCGTTAGCAAATACCAAATAACGTTACAACGATACAAAACTGGATCCTTGAAAAAATGATAAAACTCTAAAGTACATCCTCGACAACTCAGTCAACGATGAAATGGAGCAAGAAACGAGAACTACTCTTTATCATAGTCGGAAACGTATGGGTTAGTTGACCTACATTAGACCAAGCATAGGGTTGTGACTGTGCGACAGTAGCCAGGGTATGCCTATCGTCTACTAGCTATGTACACACTATGTATATGAAATAATTAAAAAACGACCGATCTCCGCACGTGTTTGCGTGACGATGTCAGCTGCCCCAAGGCGACAATAGCTACTTTCATTTCATTTTTTTTTTTTTTTCATATACTTCTTCTTTCCTTTCATTCTCCACTGTAAAATCGTTCTTTGTGGGTCTAGTGTAGCATTTTTCTATCTACTATATCTCGGAATTGCTTCGCATAACATTCATACACTGTTTTATTCCGTCATGAATGTCTGAGTTTGAGTCCTCAGCCACGAGTCGGTTAATAAATTACATACGAATGTTTTTTTTTTGTATTCGTAAATTAATAAGGTCATTTTTTCCTCGTGTGGACAAAATTCTGGACAGTGCAGTTCAGAATGCTTTGGATGAATAAAAAAAAATTATATATTTATATTCAAACGAAGAATTGACATCATATTCTGTTCGAATTAAAATTTAAGCTGTGAATATATTATGAAGCATTCTTGATGAATTCATAATGAAGATGAATCACGCCAACTTCTATGCTGTGAAAAATCATTGAATTATGAATATTACTCGAAGAAACATTAATCCGTGGTCTGCATGAGTTTTATTCCGTTATTCAAAGGCTAATGCATAAGAGCTTTTTGATGTCCGATTGTTGCGATATCCTGCACGCCCAAACCACAATCATTATTATTTCTCTATCTCATGGCTTTACACGTGTCGTTGATTCCAAAACGAGTAACGAGTCTTTGCGGGGATAAATAATTCGCGATAGCCATTAGTTGTTTACGCACGTACAACATCAACGACGATTCGCACAATTCGATACACAACCAATTTATACTTCTCCCACAGTGAATTGGTCAACTATTACAGTTTTATTAAGGTTAAAAAAGTGTCATCCGTTATCAGTTGATAAATAAAGATTAAAGTAAAACGTCAAATATATGTTTTCAAAGTAAATGCATGGATTTTCGTGTACAACGAAAGGCAAATTTTATATAATAAAGCAAGGATGAAATATGATATCAAAGTGAAATCCGAAAGAGCACGAAAACCTAACCTCTCCTTATTGCCTAAGGTCGAGTTTCCCTTTGTTTATAGGTTGGTAGAGAACTTTGGAGCTAGAACTCGAGTCAGTGCTCATTTACTTCGGATTGAAATCCACTTTGAAATTGCGCTTGGTTTATCGATCTATCTTAACTTCTCAGATTAAAGGTATTGGTTAAAGTTGCATGACAACTCAGCCGATTTTCAAAGAACTTATATTTTTATATTTTCTATTAATATGATCCTGCGTATACCCTTGTGGGTTTTCACGAGCCAATCCCATCACTTTAACCCGACTTCACTAACTCCCATGTTCCTGTAAGACCCCCAAGAGTGTTGCCCACAGCCACTCTATCCTAATGCACTACTGTATCGCATTTGCACGAGGGTCGAGGGAAATTTCGAATAATCCGGCCGACCACTATCAGACGGCTAAATTTTTACTGAGTTTCAGGTGGTTAGCACTAACAGAATCTCAGAAAAAATACCTCCCTCTTAGCGATTAACGCGCGAACGCACACACTTTTTTTTCTAATTTCCAGACTATTACACAGAGTGGGTATACCAACGTTCGCATAAATACAAATGAAAAGAAAAAAAAACCAGACAATTACGGTCGCAGGCTTAGACTCCTGCTATTGTGCTTAAGAATCTCCTTAGCAAGCTATATTGAAGATTCCTATGGACATATTTATAAAATGACATTCATTTATAATTCCGTAATGTTTGAAGAGAATAGAGATTTATGTAAAACCTTTCCAAAAACTCCGATCATTATCCACAACATTTACTCAAAACTAATCAAAACTTTGTCAGATTAGTAGAAGTTGGAAAACTCGAAGCCATTTGTCAGTCACATTAAAAATAATTTATAATGATGCTGAATATTCAAAAATTATTATATTCACTTCAAATCTTTCGAAAAGTTGTTTGGAATATAGATGTTGAGCGGTCTCGAAGAATCACAGGTTCGAAACATTGAAACCGTAAAATGCAATCAAGTAGATGTGCTACAAGTAAATTTACTTTTTACTTGTGAACACCCAAGCAAACACGCTCTTCCTGAAAGACATTTTCATAAGCGTAGCGAACATGTTGAGTATATAATCCTGTTATACAACGTGTTGACAATATTTTGAAGCGCATAAGCTGACGCATATAGATGAAAAAAAAAATCTATGTACGGAAACATGATCAGATATTGGCAGGCTTACAATTACAATACACCTTTGGCGTTATATAATACTCCAGAAATCTCAGCTTCCCAATCCCACGAACGAAGTTTACTGTTACAACAAAATATCGACTTTGTAATAAAAAGTTTAATTTGAATTATAAACCCGATACTTTACTTTGACTGAGAATTCTGCCTCGTCGAAAACTTCATTCGAATGAAATAAAAGTGACAGTCTTGAAGGGTTGAGTAGTTCTTGTGTTCAGCTTATTATATATTTTCTCGCGCTGTAGTTATACAACACGAAACTCGAGGCAAGGGGCTGTTCTTCCACTGTGAATGATTCAAGAATCCTCCAAGCGAGTGTATCACGCGCACAGCATCCGTTATCTCGGTCCAACGCACTATAACCAAAGTCTTGGCGTACTTCTCACTTTTGTCCCGCACATGTACTTTCTCCATCGGTATAAGCACCCTCGACGTTCCAACGTCAAGGAGGCAGATTTTTTTACGACGTTGCGCCTGAAAAAAAACTTCCAGTCCTTCTTTTTCGATTTTTTGTCTGTTAAGCTCGTTTTTTGAGACAACATTGAATTTAGGGTCGATATCCTCGTTGTTGTTGTAGGCGTCGCCCATACGTTAGAGGTAAACTGATGCTTCAACGTGAAGCAAAGCAAAAGTATGTGTTAATTTAACGAGCTATTAAAGACCATTGCCATTGAGTGTTGATGAGTCAGAGTTATTCCCTTCAAAGTTACAGACATTAATGCTTTTATGCGTAACGCCCAAATGTCAATGCCCCAATAAGTCAAAGCTGTCATTTCATGACATACTCTCAGAGTTTTTCAAAAATTAGATACGTTTCCAGGCGTATTTTTTTTTTAATTCAACAATCAATATTGAAACATTATCTCGCTGAAAATTATTTCTACTTTGTATACGATTTAATGCTGAGTTTTTTAAATAACTATAGTTTTGTTTTTCGTTGTTTGGGAGAAGCTTAGTTTTCATTCGTGTGAAAATCTCGCTGGTATTGGATTTTTGTACTCGAAAAGTACATACTTGTGTTGAGAATAACTCTTGAATAGATTTTTATTAATTCATACAGCTTTTTAACTTATTATTCCCATCTTTTCATTGTCATTCTTTGAATACTTTCTTGACTGAGCACTCGATATGAACATCCCTTATGTTGTTGGCTGAGAATTGTAAAACAAAAAAATCCGGATTAAATTATCCTCAGTCACTGAAGAGCTTTCCTCACACAGTCCTCTTGCTTCGTCTACGTCTCTGGTCCTTTTGTTTCCTGCTACTACCGGTGACATCTCCCGAGGCTACTTGAAGAGATTTACAATCGTGCAGATACATCACTAACATTTTTTACTACCATAAACGTCACTGGGACATTTTTCACGAGCCTCGTCTTTTCGTGTGCCAGAAGAAAAGTGGTCAAGTGTAAGTCTGACCTAACAGAAGCGAGCTGGCAGAAAAAGTGAGTCTTACCACATTCAAAGCAGAGTGAATATAAAAAATGAAACGCATACTTACGAAAAGACTCAGATAACCTTTTTTTCCACTGTCGTTTTTAATGTAGTATTTATAATCGCTAACGAGAATATCGTAAGGATTTTAACTGTCGATAAGAACCTCAAAGAATTATGTTTGAAGAATATTTTGGTCTATTTCTCGTCGACAAATAAGGGGGAAGGAAAAATAGTACAACAATGCATTGGTGCGTGATTAAAAACGATTTGTTCTTGTTTTTCCGATCTTCAATCAAGGGTGTTACCTTAGACAATGTATCCGATTCGTAAAAGTGGCGAAAAAGTGTTTGGAGAAAAATACACGATATGGTGAAAGTTCAAAAGAAATAACGTGACAACTGGCAATGAGAGATAAAAAGAGCATAGCTGGGTATTCAAAAGGGCGCATCGAGGGGAATGAGCCACGCTGGTATTATGTTCTTCGTGACGTTCGATCTGACTGAAATAATTATGAACCTCCGGTTACGATGGATTCATCCAAGAATAAAACGACAAGAAACATTTATGAGCTCATATATGAAACGAACGATCCGCATCGTCAATTTCTTTGACGTTTTTATTATCGAAGAGCGTTCTCGCGATCACCAATCGCAACGTGATCAACTCCATCCGCGAAATTGATGTATCAAAACTGCAAACCATTCAACATAAATAATATCGACCGGGTAAATTGAAGTTATCCGAAGGGATATCATAACTCTTTCGATGTTCATCACACATTTTCAAGTAGCAAGGGATTTGAATCAATCGATTTTACCTGCTGCAAATACTATTCAGAATTCGATGAAAACTCTTGCAAAAACCCATTTTAACAGATACAGCGATGTGTTTTATTTATATTCATTTTTTTTCCCCTTCGCATAGTAAGGTGTTTAGTTTCATTTACGATGGAAAATAATTCGTGGCCATAGCCCTGATCTTTAGTGCAGATATGCGAGAAGCCGGGGATCCTGCATCGTTGTGATGAACGACTCGGCCGTCAGGTCGACAGACTGATATAAAAGGAAACGAAAAAAAATGTGATAGACTCTCTACGATAATAGAAGAAGGCCAGTGTCACGCAAACTCGAGGTTCATATATCGATTCATAAGTATACGTATCAATTTTCTTAGACCTTTGCTGTGCATGTCTAAGCCACACCCGTGTGTCCAACTAATATGCCACTGGCATATATACATACATGGGCTGTCTTGACTCAACTCAAAAGTACTCGAATAACTTGACTTCAGATTTAAAACCATCGTATCCATTTCTGCGTAATGATTTATTTTCTTTCCTAAATTATTATATTTATGTTGAATATTTTTTTCTTTATTTCAATGACTATTTCCAGTATGATTTTTTGAAACTCTTTGCCACCATAGTACAGAGAATTTAAAAGCACAGTCGAAATTTCAAGTCAAATCGTTCGATCTTCTCTCCTGAAAATAGTAGATAATCCATTGGACACTTTCGTAGACACATTAAAGGATAAGCCTGATTGCTTTCAAATTTTTTACAAGCCCAAGAAATTACATGAGAAAACTTGACCAAAGGTAAAATCGTTAAAGTTCTGACGGAAGATCAAGAAAATATGATTGCTGGCTGACAGTTAAAGGGTTCCATTTCTACGGAGTCGATACTTTTTTTGACATTCATAAAGTTGAAAAAATATACAACGGGTACTTTTGACTGTTCGAATAGACTTCTGATGATATTTGAATTATCACAATTATCTTTTTTTTTCACGAAATGTACCAGGTAATTCTGAATTGAAATGAGAGTGTAGACTGAAGTGCCCTGTATCCACAAGCCTCGGGGTGAGTTTGTCTTGCGGTCACTTGTATATACGAAGGCTACTGCAAGCACTCACCATCAAACTCTACATCCACACAATATATTTCAGAATAACACTGTTTATATACCGTAATGGATGAGTCCTTGTTACAAGATTCCATACAGAGATGCTCCTCTTCAACTTGACCCTTGTTCACCCTGATTTATATTTAGGGCATTGCATATAATTTCCGATTGCGTTAGCCTGAAATCAATCCAAGAATTTGCGTTTGAATAATAAAAAACCAATTTGTTTGAAGTAATAATTCGGATTGTATACAAAGTATTTATTTGTGGTTTGAATACTTTGATAAATCTACAAAAAAAAGTACATCCGCAGAAACAGGACATTTTTGATGATAAAAAGAAAACCCGCAACCCTAATCGATGATGAATGTGTGAATACACGCCATTGGGACGTTTATTCGTCTCTGTTCTTTTCGTCTGACCAGCAGCCTTTACGACGATTCTGAGACTCATCGTTCGACGGGCAAATATTTGTTATGCCCCTTGGAACGAGCTCCGGTTCAACGTCGCTTTTAACCTGTCGTACGTTTACATTCGATTGAGATAATAGATCGAGCATTGTTATTGGCTACGCGTACTTGAATATTATTGAGTTTTTCCCTAGAAAATCCCCCAGCATCGAAAAAAATACGATACATAATGAAGAAATGATTAAGAAAAGTTTAGATACTGAAAATTTTGCTTAATCAGCGATTCGAACAAAACTTTGTGTGTTCTTTGTGCATGTACGAGGTCAAGATGTCAATGAACAATTGAACAAGGTAATCAAGTTCTGAATCGCGTGTGTATAATTAGACTATTCGATATTAACAACTGGTAGATTTGATTTTTTATCCAAAAAATAAATTTTCGTAGCCTAGCTAAAAATAAATAATACAAAAAAACCTCAAACTAATTTAAAAGCTTGGTAGCAATTATGAAGAACTTGAATTGCTGGGAGTGTTCGGATAGGTGACAGTGAGGGTAAAAGAGGTTTGGCTTGGAAATTGGGTGCGGCAAGAAAAATGATTCATTTTTCTTCGTGCACAAGTATCTTACGATATAAATGAGCAAAAAATAAGAGTTTTACAAGCTCTGAGGTATGGAAGTTTGTTACTTATGCATAGTATCCATCGATCAGTTGAGAATTCTTAAATAACTTGACCAAATTATTTACGAAATTATTCATAATTGTGCTACGGATTTCTCCTTTTCAAAAGCAAATAATTCTGTAGAAATATTCATTATAAATTATATGTTAAATTCCAATAATTTATATTTCATTGCACGCGTTCCATTTCAGAACCGTCGTGTTTTTCTTCAAGGCACTGAACATTGATTCATCTACTTCATATTTGCCTTATCGAGAAATGAAACAAAACTGTTCTTATAAATATTTAATCAAAAAATTGTTCAAATCCACATAGGAAGTGTTTATACGTTTCGAGTCGACGACTCGTGCACGAAACACTCTTGAATTCTTTAGTTTGCTTGTTCAAACATTAGCCAGCTACGAACCAGTGAGCTTATTATGCGTTATGAACTAGACCCACTAACCGACCCATATAAAACAAATGCACATATATTTATACTTCACACATACTCATACATCGATCTATACCATTTGTAACTCAAGTGTAGTTCCTAACTGACTTTTTTTCACATATTCCATGGTCATAAAAGAAAAAATGTCAGCCAATAAACATCCAAAAGCTAATGATTAAATACAACATTTTGTCACAGACAAGGCAAACTATGACAATCAATTTCGAAATTAGTATATTCTGGAATTCGTAGCATTTATTTATTATTCATCAAAGTTATTTAACGAATAATGTAAAAGTGACAATATCAGAGAAACAAAAATGTTTGAAAACTCTTGAAAACGAAAGAAGGCAAATAATGTTTTCGAAATTACTGTATTCTAGAGATCGTATCACTTATCCATTATTTCTCGAAGTTATTCAGAGAAATATTGTTCAGTAAAATAAAAAATGTATTATGCATCAATCTTGCATCAATTATACCACCAAAGTAACTTCCTTATACACTCATTTTTTACTTTAAACGAATTTCACAATACGGCGGACATTAACGCTGTAAGGAAATTAAAAAATATTTAAGATCTCGACGAATCAAAGTTATTTTTTGTTTTTTGCAGGATAAAAGTGGATACATTCGTTGGAGACAATCCACAGTTAAAAAAAAAATTCAACCGTGAAGGAGTCCACGTGACAAAGGGTGCGGGTGAATGTAAAAAAAAAAAAAGCGATTCCGTAGAACACGTCAGTTCTGAGTGCGGTTGTGAAAAGAAAAGGTGAAAGGTGACGAAAGCGAGAAGTGGCGCGGGTGTGGTGAGAATCTCCGAAAAAAAAGGGGAAAAAACGGTGGGTGAACGCGGGGCATGGTCGTAGGTGAGACGGCGGGGCGATGACGCTCTACCACCGTCCACCGGCGTCATCACGAGTCCCTCAGGACTCGACCAATTTCCTCGTCCCGATCCCGCTCCCGATCCCGATCCTCCTTACTCACTCAACGCGCTATCGACATCCCAGAAACGGAACGATAGATCCAATTGCACCCGCAAGGAGGCATGAGAGATCGTTCTCGGCATCACGATCATCAAGATCAGGCGATGCCCCTCGAAGAGATACAAGGATTGCTGCCGCCTCCGTGCAGACAAGGTTGGTTGATTTATCGATTTGCCTCGTCTTCTTACCTAGAATTCTGTTCTAGAGAGAACATTTCGGATTGAATAAATGCGAGACTATTCGAGTGTCCTTTTCTTTTGAGTTGTACATACATTTATTCATTCTTTTACAATCCAAATCGCTAGAAAATCATGTATTATTCTTCAAAAAATCTGGATCAATTGAAACTTCTGCGAATCTATACTTATCAATACTTTTCAAGGTGAAAGAGACACGTTGTAGTACGAATTCATCCTCAATTTATTGAATCATTGTATTAAACTTTCTATACAGTTATGATTACAATTATTGTATCGTAATTACAAATAGATTTAGTATTTCGACAAAGGCATAAACATGGAGGTAGAAATTCAACTACAGAGTTTGATGTACTAATTAAACGCTGGAACCGTATATTAGTATCGCTGCATGTCTCGTTAACCTAGGAAAGTAAAATGATTTCTTAAATTTATTCTACATTAATAATACCTCTGATTAGTGCATTGATCTTGATGTAAAACCATTATAAAAATGTAGCGATAAATTGACCAATTCAAAGTACAGTACAGAACTTCCATCAACGGGCGAAGAAAACAGTGATGAGAAAGATTTTCGCATTTTAAGTCGTAGTTGCTCGTTTTGCACAGTTGATATAATTAAAAAATATCTTTCAAAAACGAGCTCATTCGTTGAATTTTTATTCTTCGCATCTGAATAACATTCAATAAAAGATTTAATTGCAATCCACCTTAATTACATTCTTTCAAGTAGAATGAAAATCACTCAACACAGAATTATTTATAAAAGAGCAGAAGCGAAACTAGTATCAAGAAAGAAAAGTTCCAGACACATCTCTAGTGTTTAAAAAAATCTAAAGATACTTACGTAGAGTGTCCAAGCAGTCCAGCTTGGACCTGCGATTTGATCTTATTTTCAAGTTTTCTTTTGAAACGAAAAAATAAAAAATAAAGAACGAAATGATTGGTTTACATCCAACCTCAGCTCCTGATAAAATTTCATTGCAGCTCCCCAGCAAATCGTAGATGGAAGAAAATTCTTCTAACGGGTTAACCCCATTTAATTTTGACTGTTTTACCGAAGGTTGAGCAGAGTGACACCGAGGTTAATTACCACTTAGTGAGCACCGGGTCGAGTCAGAAATGACGGGAATGACGACAACGACGGATAGATAGGTAGAGTGGATTTGTCAACAGTGGCCATAGACTCACTCTATCGTTGTACTCACTGTATATCGTTGACAAACCCGAGGGCAGAACGATCGATGCGAAGTAGGCAATCGCGTGGTTTACGCTCTTTAAACGATCATTTTCTCAAAACACTGTTAGGTTTTTTTCAACAAATAATCGATCGTTACAATCGGCGAGTTTCAATCGTGGAAGCGAAGCCACGAACTGACTGATCCTTTCGATAACGAGGTGCCATTCGTACGAAGAAAAATTGGCTCGATGTCCTTATATACGATATCTTCTCTGTTTAGTCGTGCATTTGAGTGAAAATTATTTTTAGACCGAGCGTCACGTTTTCTTGCGATATATACGTCTATGTGATCAAATATGGGAATAAAATCAAAGAAACTTTATCTCCATTATTCCAAACTTGTTCGTTCAATTGCGTTGACGAGTTGAAAAACAATTGTTTGCTCAACTTAAAAAAAAAAAAAAAGCATTCTCTATAAATTTGCATTAACGCAAAAGAGGCGGCATATTCGCTCTTTGCTATCGCACGCTAAAGTTTTTCCTTTCTCTCATAGTTAAACAAAAGCTCGAACAGTTCGCTATGTTGACTGCTCGCTCGGACCGACATGAGCTCGGACAATCGAAATAGCAAAATACGTGCGTTTGAGAGACGCCAACAAAAACAAACTGTCAAAAGGGGAACACGCCGAGGAGACTCGACAAGGGCAAACGCATGATAATCGTGACGTTTCACAAAAGCACAAAGGCTCAAGGCTTTTTTTTCCAATACCATAGGCATGACTTTTTGGTTTTTATTTGACAATGTGATGAACACAAAGAACTATGATGAGGGAATAAAGAGTCGTTCGCAATGCGAAAAATAAAAACGCTAGACGATGCTTAATTTTCGCTATAATTCTAAACTTGGAACGTTTTAAGACTTCTTGAAGTATTTTTTCTTGACCATGGACTCTGGAAAGCATGGTATCGAGCAGCGTTGGAATTTCTAAAATATTCTAATGATTTTATCTTAAACAACCTTAATTAAGACGGTTGAACATTATATTATATCTTCACATTTTGTTTGCATCAGACAACAACACTCATCGATCTGTCTATTCTAGGACTTAGCACGATGAATGCGACGTAAACTACTGACGACAATTCTACGTCAGTTGAAAGTTTCATAGAAGGCAATTGACAATATCGTACGGATTACTCTCTCGTAGTGATATTCACTCTATTCAACCAACCGCTCGCTCGAAGCATACACGTCCCGAGTGTTGGATCTAGTTAAACAATATTGTCAGCAAACACAATGCTGATCGAGTGAAAAAACCGTAACTTCTTATCGTGGACGATAATAACTGAACTTTGCTCTGGAGAACTCATCTCTTTCGAGTACATGAGAAAATAAAATACTATGTATAAATAAAATGTACAAACTACAATTCTCAACGGATAGAAAATTACTTCGAATGCTGCTTCCTCAAATATCGTCATGGAAACTATTAATTACGCCTCATTTTTGACAAGCTTAAAGAAATCTTAGGAGAAAACAAATCCTATTTAAGTTAAAAATTGATGAAACTGTGTCATTTTTTGTTATTCATTCGCAATTGTACTTTTTTTCTGCGCTACAGGTAACCGGGGACCGCTCAACGTCACTATTGTACAAGTGGGGGGTGGAAATGGAAGTAGTGCTGGCAATGACTTGTTGGGCTTGGAACCACCGGCTGAGTTGAAACCGTCTCCGTCGCCACTTTCCGAAACAAGTGCGACCCTGCCATCTGACAACAATGACACCTTCACTGGAGGTATTAAATAACTTTCATTTGATTTTTACATCAGCTAGATCAGCCTTTAGTATTTTTTAGAATTCAATCTCATTTAAGGGCTTATTCTTGTTTTTTTGTAATTTCCAAAAATATTTTACTGGCAGAAAATCGTGATGTTCAAATATGAAAAAATACACGCCTAATTCAAAGAAAAATGCATCTTCCGTCTGGGTTTGAAAATACTGGCACGTCAGAATGCAAAATTCTACAGCCTGGACCATGAAAATATCCGTCATGATCCATTTTTCGTTCTTGTCATAGTAAAAATCTCCACGAACACGCATCGACTTCTTACTCTTATGAAACCCCTCAATAATTTATTATTCGATTGAAAATACATAATTACGTCGTAATAAGTTTGTTTTAAGGAAAAAGCAAACACGAAAAGCAATTAAAACGAAAATGATTTCACTCGGTAGTTTCCAAGTCTATTTTTACTCCCAAAGCTCTTACAACAAACTTTTAAACAGAACTATGCTCGCGATGTAACTTCAAAAGAATCCTACGAACAAAGAACGAGTACGGTTATATTTTCGCTCAGCCACAAGAGCTTTTTGTATGACCGCTGAAATATTTTGCCGCTTATCCGAGAGTTTCTCGTATAGTATTTCTCAGCAAGCTTTAACTACAACAGGACGGTCATACATTTCTTTCTGACTTTAACTCCATGCGCTACTTCGGGACTCTCGAATATATATCGTTCCGTTTCTTTTACTACTACCGAGCCTATTATTATTATTATTATTATTATTATTATTTTTCGGAGCAAGCTGCTTTTGAATGATGAGAGTGTTTCGCAAACCTCGTTCTCCAGCGGTAAGACAGTAAAAACGAATTATGCAATTCGCTGGTTAAACAAAATTCATTCTCTATAACATTCATAATGCTTTCAAATTCTAAAAAAATAATTCTTATGTAATGGAGTTTAAGTTTAGTGACGGTCCTTAACTGAAACTGGTGATTGTCCTTGTCCTCGGTTGGTTAATACTTTTGAGTAGTTGAGCATGGAATGCGAAATATATACCAGTGATTTTCGCAATTTCGATTCATTTATTATTCTCAATAAGTCAACAAAAAATTATACAATCCATTTGAAGTCGTGCTTGACAAAAAAAACATATCACGAACATTCCAATGTACATTAAGAGAAGAAAAAAAAACAATATGCTGCGTGGAACTCGAGTGCTCGAGAAATTGCAAAAAAAAGATTGGAACGATAATAATTTGTATAAAGTGATTTGAGTGATAGAAATTGAGATAATATTCGTTTTCAAACATCAAATAACGTGTTTGTATGATAGAGGTATGTCAGTGACGAATAAAATGAATAAAATGTTTAAAGCATTATCATCGAATGGGAGAAAAGTTGGCCTATTAGCTCAGCTCCATTTTGCTCTATAATCATATTTTTATTGTTGTTATTAATCTGAAAAGGCGTCGACCCCCGACTACTACTAAGCGGCGTTGGAGGATGCGGTGATCGTAGTACGTGGGAGGGTCGTTACCACGTGAAGGAACATCGTCGTGCCGGAAAAGCGACATTCCAGGGTCAGGTGTACAATTTCCTGGAACGTCCTTCTGGCTGGAAGTGCTTCCTATACCACTTCTCTGTGTGAGTAAATTTTCTTGTTCTTTACCTCATCTCCTTTTTATGATCGTCTCTTTTTCTGCAAGACTGCAATGGTTTATGTTTTATTTTCTCGTTCCCAAGCGAATGTATTATAGAAACTCGAAGGTTCATAAATTTGGTCTGGGTTACCGTTTAAATAATTTTATTGCGTTTAAATTTGATCTGACCTCAAAAAAAAACGTTAGTATCGACTGCTCTAAACACCTGGCGAAAAATTTCGTAACTTTATGAAACGCTGGAAGATTGTTGAGTCGAGAAAGACCAGCGACGAATCATCAATCTTTTCTTTGTCAGTCCGTATAAAAAAGTGTCATCTTCAAGATCGTGAATCTTTATATAAGATTAATGACTGTTGCAAGCGTCTTCAAGATGTTTCACGATAAAGCAGAAAACCTTAAGCCATCGCTTCAGCTTTCCGCATATATTAAGCTTCTTATTCATGAGTTTAGCCCACTCGAGAGAATTTTAATCCAAAGACCTTGTACCTTGACCTTCACATTAGTTGCTGAAACTTCGAAGGGTTTAAAAAATACTCTAAAACGCAAATCCACAATATTGAATGAAACAAATATTTGTTTCGTAAATAAAAAAAGATTTGAGTGTAATGTTACGCGTTGTAAGAAGAAGAAAACTATTTGATAAAATACTGTGCCGTTCTATGTAAGTATCAACGTGCATAAATTTTCACAAAGTATAAATTGAAGTGAAGAATCAATAGCGTATACGACGAAGGTACGTGCATGAACGACGTTAAATTACAAAATGTGTATTCATTTACTTTTCACGATTGTCAACAGCTGCGTCGAAACGAGCTTTTATTTAGTGACCGATCGTGTGAGTTCTCTTTGGTTCACGTGATACCATTATTAACGTTCGCGAATGCACGAACGGATATCGGACTTGGGCACGAATATGGTACTCGATTGCGGCCTGCTACACATTAAGTTATTTTGGGATGAGATTGCGAAAGTAGATTTGATCGAGATTTAACGATACACTTCTCGCATTATTAATAAATATATATTTTTATCATGCTGACCCAGAAACGTATACCCTAATCTATATTTCAATCAATCTGGCAAAACACCAATAGACAGATGGAAAAATAATGAGAATTGCCATAAAATTTTCATAGGAACAAAAAAAAGAATTGAAACAAGTCGGCATACTTAACAGTCAGTGAAATGAGGTGCTTATTGTTTTTTTTTTTTTTGTACAAATGCCTTGTATTGGAATCACGTACAGTCGAATTTCATGAATAATTTAACGTCGAGGACACTGCTAGAGCTCGACAATTTTCATTAGTTTTGATGTGAGTAACGAAACGTTATCCCTCGTGTATTCGTAAATCGATCATTGCCATTGTCTCATCGGATATCTCATCGAGCAATCGTCCAAAGTAGTACAGCCTGAAGTCCGAACGAACAGATGGCGGTTTGCACATCGACCATCACTCCTTTGTGTCTGGTCGGTACATCGCCTTTTCCACTTATCGAGCATCGCTATTTTTTTCCTTGCTCACCTGCGTCAATCTTCCAAATAACCTGACCTGTTCGTATGGTCAAGTAGTTCCAATTTTGTTCCAATATTTTTTTGATTATATATAAAAAGTTTCACCTGTTTTTTTCAAATAAATTAATTTTTCATTAATAAGATCACAATAATTAAGGGATTTTAAACAAACTTCTAATCATTCCAATGATGAAACCAGAATTTTATAATATTTTGTTCAAAGCAACAAGGATCATTATAAATTATTGTATCACCTCTATTTACAAAAGTTGCAATAACCATATTTGTTTTTTTTTTTTTTTTTTTTTTTTACGTTTTATGAAACAAAGTTCAAAACTAATGTATACGTTTTAAGGTGAAAATTTTACCCATTCAATATGGCAGAAGGCTTTTCGTAGAATTAAAAAAAAACACATGATATTTAAGCTGGCATGTGACTGACTGAAGAGAGTGATCTTTATCCCCCTCGTTGAGTATTGATTTTGTCGTAGGGAAAGTACCTGCATGTCTCTCGTAGATAAATTTCGATCCATCACACGACACGTTGGATGGCCTACGCTCTAGCTTCGTGAAACTTGACAGTGTTACATTGATTTTCCCTAGACCCCAATTTCAAGTGTGCCAATAGTAAACACGCTTGAAAGTGTTTTTTTTTTTTTATATATATATATATAAAAAATAAAACAACACTTGTAGGTCGGGTTGAACATTTTTTTACCGTCGTCAGTTCCTTTCCGATTGCTGAGAGACTGGGTCATCAGGGGCCAACCTAAATTTGAAGATCGTTGAACTATGCTAATTTCCGAGGCAACTGATTTATCGATGTAACTAGTATCGCGTGCGTCAATGCAATCTCTTCGTTTTACTGTGCGACGTTGACGGTATTGCGGAAAAGCCGTTAAATTAGCAAACGTTTACTCCCGTTACACTTTGAAACAAATTAGGTTGTACGATACAGAATCATAGGTTCTCATTCAAAATTCATACAATAACGATTCATAAATTCTATACTTCATGTCCATGTGTAGAAGGTTGAACATTTTTCAACAAGATTTTAACCATCCGCTGCACACCTATTCTCACCATGGGTTTTTAAACGTCAAATTGTTCCCAAATGATTTTTCATCATTTAAAAATCATTCTAAAATATTGCTTTACACAATATTCAGGAAAATACAAACGTTGCAGATTTGTATCAACGTGCAACCGAACCGTTGACGATTGCATCACTTTTTTCAACTTTGAGTAATTAATTTTACGAATTTAAGTGACCAGCATGTCATTTCTCGGTTTTCAGATTTAAAAAAGAACCCTTCAAAAAATAACATTAAGATGAAAACAGAAAATAAACAAAAACATCACGCCGGATACTTAGGATCTGTATGCACCGAAGACCACGTTCTAACGTGGCATTTGTCGTTTGTTAGTCTTCGCCACTGAACTTTTGCAGATCTTAAACTCAGCGTTTTTATGAAACCGTGACATTTGACCTAGAAAGTTGTCTATTTTCACTACTTCGAACATACCAGCTGTTGGCAGCCGTCGGATCTTTCAGTTGGGACATTCGATGCAAGACCCACAGGCAATTAACTTCTTCATTGTTTTATTATTATTATATTTTTTATTACCAAAGTTTATGGCTTCTGGGTGGATGCTGGTATAGTTTTAGCGAATTGCCAACATTGCCCAAACGTTACAGGACTGGAAGCTCCGATAAACCATATCCCTTTATAATAAAAATGGCAGTGAAAGTCTCAAAGTTCGAATTTTTGTTTTATTGTTTTCTAGTCGTATTCGCTGATGGAAACTTCCTTGACATTTTTGTGTACTGTTTACTATAATAGTACAAAAGTAGGTGGCTTACAAATATGTGCCATGATAATTCACGCAATTTAATTCGTTCGAAAGTTCTCCAACATTAATTTGATTTGACTAATTGAAGACTTGAACACTTTCGCGTGATTTAAATGAATGACGGTATTTTTTTCGATCAGAGTATCGTTCAGGGCGTAGAATAAATAAAAATGTTGAGCAATTTTAATATCCTCGTACGACGTTCAAGAGAATTATCGTAATGATTATCGATTAAACGACGAATAACGACCGATATCTATCTTTTTAATACGTACTGTGTCATGAAACGAAATTATAATGAAATATGGTTTGGTAACAGAAGAGCCATAATTTGGTACACTATGAAAAATGTGCCACACGATGGTATTGCTTCTTCAATTTTTGTCACTGGCCAGCTAAGTGAAATCGTGTAAAACCAACCGACTGTATTCATTAGCATTGTTTAAAACTTTCGATCTTTCGTGATCTCGTGGTAAACGGCTAATGGGCACGGAATACTTTCGTATGCTATTTTTCTTAAGGGAACATACGAAGTAATATCTATAAATTTACCATTTGAAAATGTATTCTGACTTGAAAAATATCTTTATTAAGGATCAATCGGAAAGCGTTTTCAGAAATGTTTACTGAGGCACGTAGCAGGCTTCAGTATCTATATTAATAATACCGTATTGAGAAGGAATAGACTGAAAAAAAAAATGAGGGGAGATATCTCGATATTAAAAACAAAGTCCTACATATAAAAAGCCCCACGAGTTTAAGTGACAACAACTTTGAATATTAGTTATAGTTTCATAAAGAGGAGAAAAAGCCTGCACCGGCTTTTATTTCGTTGATGAAAGCGACGGCGAGGTAGTAAATGAGGAAAAAGTAGAAATAAATGTGCACCCTCGGATCGCTAGTCGATTTGAATTGTATACCCTACGGGTTATTCCTGAGTTGGCAGTTTGCCCACTTGTCCATCTTGCCGCATACGGGGTAAAATCTGAAAGCAACGTTTTTTCCCTCAACGAAAGCATCGCAATATGTGCCGACAATGTGTTCCAGTGAGAAGCACGTGAACAATACATCTAAAGCGTGACCAGGATGTCCAATACTCTCTCGCATAACACATGAACAGGCCATAACGCCCTTAAGACAGAATAACCATGCAAAAGGATATCGCATGATCCAATTTGAATACATAATTTGAATAGCGTTAAAACATGACTCAGCTTTAAGAACACTGTTGTTATCAAGCGAATAAATGAGCTATCTATCGACTTTCTCAAGGAATTTAAGCCCGCTGTAGATTCTTCTACGTCTCTTTTTTGCTCTCGTATATTTTTTGGGACGGTTGAAAATATAGTGACGTATAAAAGCTCTTGTAATGATAACTTGGATTAATGGCTGAAGGAAAGTTCAAGGACGAAAAACCGTGTATCGCGACGATGAAACGGATTGCTCGCAAAACCTCGAGTTATAACCTCAGAGCCGAGGAAGGGAACGATAGCGAGGAATAAAAAAATGCACGTCAGAAACTCAGATAGGACGTGAGAGACGGAAGAGAAAAAATCGGCATAAAGAAGATGGGAGAGAGAGAGAGAGAGAGAAAGAGACAGGACGTTGGCTGATAAGAGGTGTGAGAAAAAAAACGACCACGAGAGAAAACGAAACACGCACGTACATACACTCACACGGTATGTGCACTCTCTCACTGGGTCCTAACGACTCCTATTGATTTTCTCACTTTCGTATAACCACGTGTGAATATATGTATACCATACTTATCGTTCATTCTTTTCTCGTTTTTTTTTCCGCTGTATTGTACATATATGTGAGCACGAACGTTACAAACCTTCCGCGGCAACCTACTTTTATTCGTCCACGGCCGTGACTAAAAATGTCCCGAGTGTCTTTCTCCCTCATTCTCCCTCTGTCTGTCTCCGTCGCTTATGACATATACATATGTCAATGTAACGGTATGCACGACCAACTGTCCATGAAGCTTAAAACGGAGATACATACGTCTTAAAAATACTGTCGATTATGATATTGTAATAAAAGAATGAAAATAAAACGTCGTTAAAGATACATAAATATAGACATCAGTCATTCGAAACTATAAGTGGATGTCGACAGTGCGACGATGCTTTGTTGAGCTGCTCATGAAAACACTGCTATTTTCTCACGGTCGAGCACTCGAAAAAATGTCCAGTGTCTCGAAACTTTTTCTATCCTCGTACTTACTCCTGTAAACGCCGCGGTGTGCCTCGTATGAAAATAAATTCAATCCCTAATGAGATCGATTTGAAGGTATACGTTCAAACATTATTGCGATAATTATTTTACCAGCTATTTTTCCAATACCAATGATGTCGACGTGGAGCAACCGTCCTACCTTCGTGTCCTTTTTTTTTTCATTTCTCTCTACGCTGCTCCAATTCACCCTAAAGTAATTAGATTTACTTATTAATGAATCTATACGAAGTAAATTAAGCAAGCATCAGAGTGTGAGAGAAAGTCATAATTTCTTCGTGCCCGTACAAGCGTCAAGCTCATTCCGACTCACTGCTTCGAAGGATAATTTTCACTTGATTTTTCTTATTATTGTGTTATTTATATATTATCCACGAATTTATACAAAGATTGTTGTCATTGTGGGGAATGAAATATCAATGTTTTTGTCACAATTTTAATTTATACTCAACGTGACAAAGTACTTTATTCTTACGGTCTTTACAAATGAATAATTAAACATTATCTACGGTTCCTGATGCACTCAATTTTCTCGTATCCTGGACCACTCATTCGCAAACAAAATACAAACTGATATTCGAAAGTACTATGGGGATTACGTGTCTCCAAGAGGCTGGGAGAAAAGAAAGAAATAGGATAAATCTTCGGCTTCCGTTTCCCGGTCGAAAGCCTTCTGAGCATTACTATTCTTGCCACGAGAGAAGTATACACGCTACAATCGCGAACATCTGTGATGTCTTTATAAAAATTTCATGATCGCCTCACGTACGTTTGTATTGTTGAGCAGTAAAAAGAAGGCGATAGAGAAAAAGACGTCGGGGAAAAAAAAAAGGTTGTCGAAGGCCTCATTCCGCTAACCCTCGAACATGTCGATATGCACTTGAACACTACTATCCATCTGATTCATCATAAGGTCACTTGGGTGCTATAAAATAGAGAAATTGATTTACATTATTTGAAAACATTGTATTGGCCCGTAGAATTGCATTTATTCAAGCAGAAAGTATTTTAGCGATGTGAAACTTCAAGATATTTGTTTATTTCTTATTTGTTGGTCAATTCACCAATTGTGATTTAAACTTAGCACTAAAATCTAGTCATCTACTCTTCGATTTAGTTGCCTACAAAAATCCATACATGGTAACGACAATTTTTTACATCGACCCAAACAAATTTACATCACACTGTAACAATCTGTGTCGATACAGTTCCTTTGACTTTGATTCGATGAGATCTTTTTTTATAGATTTCTGGAGTACTCTTTTTCTTCGGAAATTGTTCAATATGGTAGACACAACATCAAATGAGTGATTAATTAACATTTTTTATTCATATTTGTTTTATTACTTTTCACTCAATAATTATTTTTTTGGTTTGTCATCGATAATTGTACTTTAGACAATGACGAAAATGATTGAATTCGTAAATCAATTTCTACTGTACGAATAAAATTTGTTTTTGTACGCTCAATTCTTCATTAACGCGTAAGAAAGTCACAGCAAATAAGTGGTGTTTATTTTTCTTGTTTTTTATTAAAGCAAATGCTTGGAAAACAGCGATTTTTATACGAAATATATTGAAAGTCAATATAAGTGTGTATACAGTCTCCATTATTGTAAAGACCGATTCGGTATGCCAGAAATTATTGATTTATAGTCCCAGGTGCGTTGTCCCCTTTTTATATTCGAGTTTTTATGTGTTTATGAATTCATATTCTATCATACTCTGGGTATCTTAAACTTTCGTATGTTTCTGTCTGGTATGTGGTTCATGCAATAGGGAATCGCTGCGATAAACTTGGAAAATATCTGATGTCATTCGATAACTCGTTAACTATGTAACAGGACATCATTGGCTTGTCGTATTTGAAATATTTATATAATATTTTGGGTGGCAAGTGTTTTCATGATGATCGATTTTCTTTCGAGTATGCACTAGTCAAATCGAAGAATCCATCTTTTTTTTCATTCCTTTTTTCATCCCAATTTCCATGTTTACAATTATTTCAAAATTATTTGTTGCGTATTAAAAAGATAGACAGGTTGAATAAGATACAGAATTCCCAAGGGAAGGGAAACATGCATAATTCGTTTTTACTACCTTGGTTATAGGCACTGAATTAAACATTACAATAAAATGACAGTGTTTTCTTTAAATACTCAACAGCGACAACAATTTGACTTGTAAATGTCAATAATATTGTTATCTTCAACACGCAAGGTTAAACAGTGATGATGAATAAAAGGAATTTAAAAAATGAATAAAAAACGTGGCATTGAAGCGATGAGCGATGAAAAATATTTTCATAAAGCCACCGACACCAAACGCCTTCCATCGGAGGTGATGCGATAACCCGCTGACATGCATTATGTTAAAGATCCGCGATATGTATATCGCTCTAGTAGTAATGTAGTACAGAGAAAAGTGCACGATATTTTAGAAGCGTCGCGGCAAAACATTTCATTTCATAAACGCGTCCGTCTGGTATCAATAATGCAGAAGGGTCGTGGTTGCGGCCTTGTCACGAAATATCGAACGGCCGACAAATATCGATTCTCTCTACTGGCTGTAATATCTCCTAGACCCTATCACCGTAAGCTATAGCCGTGTACACTTCTACGAGAGTATAACAATGTGCCTACATGCTAACTCGTCCTACGAGTTTCCGAGGCAGCATATTCTCATATCCTACATGCGGTCAAATTGTTAAATGAATATGTGCCATTATTTTGGTTGAAATTCATCATTTCTTCGCCCTGGGAATATTTTTTCAACATATATTCCATATTTGGCTTTCACGAATACATTTTTTTTTTCAATATTTAAAAGAATTGGGAGTTCTAGGAAAATCCAAGTAATCAGGTCGGAAGTTCATGCTTCTCGCTACTAAGAGTGCATTTATTTTTTAATATTTACTGCATAAACAAATATTCATTTCATGATCGTCAAATAATGCTAACGGTTGATTGGGGTGAATGAAGTTTCCGGAATATTGTTGAGTGCCTTTCAAATAAATTTTAAAGTATTATAGAATGAAACGATAGTTTTTATAATTATATAGGTCACGTTTATTCCCTCGGGTCAGTATAGTTTTGGGGAGTTTTAATTGAGTTCTGCGTTCTGGATAGGCATTTAAGAGAGATTCTGTACGCAGCACCCATTACGATACAATGCACGATTAATGGAAATAGTGAATGGTGTAGTGAACAAAAAGCAGAACATAGAAATGGGCAAAAAATTTGACGTGAACGGGAAAGCTGATTGCATGAGAATCTTTTGTGCCAGGAATTGAAAATTAAAAAACGTAAAACAAAAAACCAACGAATTCTTTTCAATGATTTGATAGCAGTCTGTGTTTGTCAAGTCTATTGGTCCAATCATTTGTATCGTTCGGTTTGGAAAAAAGAGTTCCTTTGCGCCTGAAAAGCCTCATATCGAATACACGGCTGTCGAATAACTCGGCGAAACAATGGTCAAATGCATACAAACACGAAAATTTGTTCAACACGATATTTTCACCAGAATGCATCCTCCTCCCGATTTGCGAGGTCAACTTCTGAGATGAAGTGCCGCAAGGTAGCGAGCAAAGTGCGCGCTCTAGTGCACTGGAGTCTGCAAACAGGTTCGCTAATGGGCGCCTTCTGTGCACCCAACACAATTGTCAGACTAGTTAAAAAAAAAAAAATGCTACTCAACAACGGTGATTTCCTCATTGGAAATTTGTGTCTTCTGGATTTTCAGCATGATGGATATTCCACAGATTTTGAGTTTATTCACGTGCAGAATGAAACTTTTAAAAATTGGCCAAAACTCGGGTGAGACCAATTTTTGGTTGGGTGACCGCTCAGTCATCCACTGCTAGTTTGTGTATCAATCGCTAAGCTAGACACAGTGTTTCTGTGTTCTTGTTCTCCACCATTTCACTTGACTGTCATGTGAATGCGATACAGTAGTGCGTTCGAATTACATTAACAGGAACAATAAAGTGAGTACAAAATGAATGAAAAACAACGAATAAAAAAACTGGTTATCTTAGTCGAGAACACCACAAAGCAAATCGAAATTCTACTTTGCATTGAATGTCTCGTGTGTGTGCGAGAGAGCGACATTTTACACAAGTGTACATTATGTAAAGTGGATCGAAGACAAGAGGGTAAGTTTGGTGAAACCCAACGAAAGTGTACAGAAAAGGGCGAACAGTGACAAGCGCAAGAAAAAAAATAAGAAAAAAACGCATTTTCAACTTCCCTACTCTATGTTGTCAGCTTTCCCTCACGGAAAACGCCACAGAAAAAAAAGACTTCATAAAAGCAGAAAAATGATTTATTCGGTGGAATCGTCCAAACTTTAGCCAACAAAAATGACGACTTACACATTACATAGATTTGGATTGAAAATAAAATTTGTTTGATGTTAATCAATATTATGAATAATCATCACAATTTATATAAGGAAAAAACGCAGCTGCGTAGTTGATTCATTATTCTCTTTTTTGCCTGAATAATGTAATTATCATAAACAATGTGATTAATATTTCTAAACACAGAAAAAGAAAAACACAAAATCCTTAATGATTCACGAACGTTTTTGTACTCGCCACGTGGCACAATGGAAACACATATTTTCTGCAATGGAGTTTGAACTTGAACAGAGTCACGCGAGCCTAGTTTTCCACCCTCATGATCTTTTCCAGATATAAAATACGCTAAAGACGGCTGTACAAAAGTGTAATGGTCAGGGGGAGATCCGGAGACCGGGAAAATTAATGTATTCATCAATATAATTTACACCACGAACCTTTGACGTATTTTAATCTACTTTGATTAACTTTTTGTCAAGGACTAATCTTGCATTTGTATAACAATTTTTTTGTACAATCAATATATTGTAAATACGAATTCACTAATTGAAATTCATTTTAAACGTAAGTTTTCTTAGTTTGTCTGCTAGAAATTATTTCCCACGAATAATTTTTCCATCTCTTACTATATTATTATCTATATTATCGTTTAAAATATAAGAGACGCCTACCAAACCCTATTTCCATTATTTATCTCACTATTACGTTGGTGTTTTGAGTCCTCGTGGATTTCTCCCGTGGGACATTTCACTAAGAATAGACACGAGATATGAGCGTGAGATTTTTTTATTCGTATATTTTGCTACCGCTCATTCTCGTGTTGCTCTATTCTCGCCCTCTTTCTAGTCCACATATATCAGTCATTCTGATCTTTATATTGTGCATTAATATTAATGTCACCTTTACCTGCATTCACTCGTTCTTTATCCACTCTACAATTCTTGTACATTTATATAAACGTGTACGTATCTATCTAGTCAAAGCTTTCTATTTGTACGCGTGACATCAAATGAACGTACGCCATAGAGTATTGGAGAAATTATTTTCTCGCTGTATCAGACAATCGTGACGTCAAACTTTGATGTATTTTTTTATTTGATTTCATATAGAAATTAATAATATCCAATGCACCATGACTTTTGGGTCATAGACTATGATTTCGTAAAATGTCAACGTTAATCGACGAGATCGATGATTGATTTAACATCGTAATTGATGGATTCCAATCAATACATTTATATCCATGGCCGTCACATGAATTTGATGAATCTTCCAATGTTACATGCAAATAAATACGAAATTTTTTATTCGACGTAACATTCATTCTGATGCACCTTAAAATGTAACGTGTGCCACTAACTAAGAGTTAACCGTTTGCCAGCTTTGTGATACGACGTTAAATGGAAAACATTGGAGCTCGTTCTTCTTCCCAAAAAACACTGAATAATTTATTGTACACTTGCGTGGATACATTCGAGTGTCTGCCTAATTAAGGTCGGAAAAACATGATTTCTCGCGGAGATGCAAGTTCAAAAATGTATAAATATATCAAGTCGTCAGTATATTCTTGGAATAATACATCGAACTAACTTTATGTATAAATATTTTTTTTCAAAATGGTAATGACTCAAGTTTCCTCAGATTGATTTATTGGACCTTTAGTGTCTATGTATCTATGAATGTGTCTCGAAAGAGAATCCCATTATATTCATCGGCCCCAGACTTATTGTCTTTGGTATGAAACTATTACGCGCGTGTGTACATGCCAGTAGTGCAAGTTATATTGTTCCACTCGTTATTCCAGTTTTCATTCAGTATGACTAACATGCAAAACCTGAACGCAACGAGAACTCGTCCCATTCATACGCCCTCACCGAATCCTCGATCCGTATGACCACACATACATCCTCGCTAAAAAGAAACTTGCCAGTCAAACGCACTAACAACTGACAACTTTTGCACAAATATATCGATAATATTTTTTTCTAGTCAAATCATATAATCGAAGCGTACGAGAGTAGGTCAAACGAAGACCCTTGCGCCTAGTTAACCAAGAACGATAAAAAAAACTATCGAGGCACGAGTCAAAAAGCGTCAAAGAAAAAAAAAGTTGTGGAATTCGTGTTTACTGGATAAATATAAAGAATGAACCAATTTGTAATAAAAAGAAAAGTAACAAGAATAAACCGTCAAATTTTTATATAGTTTGGTCAATTATTTCACGGTCTTATGTCGAATACTTACAAGGCCAATACTTGGTTCGGTGATCGCTTAGTTAAGCACCGATTTCTTCGGAAATAAACAAGGGTGAAGCGGAGTATAAAAATAATTATCAGGATTTATAATTTGAGAGAATTTTATTTACACGACATTATACGAATTACTCAACAATTACACGACAAATGCTTTGCAAATAAAAAATTATTTTCAAAAATAATAGAAAATCGATAAAAATTATGAATTTCCATACGATTGAAAATGAAATAGTTGTGGGAGTTGGTCTGAACGAGGAAGCTGGTTGACATACCCTATGTCGATGTCTCTTATTTCATGCGAGACAACGAGAGAGTTTCGCGGATAGAGAGACATCCCAAATTGGCACACGACGGACGGAGGATGACGTCTGGTTAGTGCCGTTTTCCTCGAGCTTCCCCCCGAGGACTTCTCTATCGGTTTCCGCTGGGTATATTCGCCAGAAATAGATGACAGACGCGTCTGCCACTGTACTTCGTCACTGCGATAGGTCAGACTTTAAGCAAGCACTTCAAGTATACCATATCACTGTATGACCGAGTTTGACTGCTCGATCTCTCACATCAACGAAAATTCGACTTTCGACGTCCAACCGAACCTCTGATATGCCGTAGACTACATATCACATATGCAGACTTGAGAAAAAAATGTAATAGAGAAATACGAAATCTTCTTTTGTCGATAGAAAAGTTGTGTCAATTATCCAAGTGCGTTTCCTGGGTAACTAACACTCTCTTCACTTATTCTCACAATTTCAACAATATTTTCCACTTCGTTTTTGTGTACTAAAGTGGAGAAGTCGAAGGTTTTTAGTTGTTAAATCATATGTCATTCAATGAAGAGAGTCAACCGGGAGTTTAATGATCATAGTCTTGCTTTTTATGTGTCAAACAAAAGTCATTAAGAAAACAGGAATTTGGTAAATTATACGCAAGAGAGAGTGTAGATAATCGAAAACTAGAAGTTCGCTGTGTAGATCGACCTCCAATTTTCGATAAAAACGTATACAGCGCTGACATATTTGGCATGATCGGACGAAACAGCTGATGCAGTTGGCAAACAAAACCTGCTTCAATCCTATAATCTTATTTTATAACCGCAATTTAGGGAAAACATCAAATCAGCTAAAATACTTTTTTTTTTTAAATACTTTCCGCTATGTTCTGGAACAATTCTGGTGGTTTGCTCGGAAAGTTCATCCTTGATAGAAGAAGGTGGTTGAAAGACATAGTAGAAAATTGTCCAATTCAATTGAAAGATGTTTCTTTTTTCTCCTTTTTTCGTTTCAAGCAACCTATAGAACGGGGCTCTGCTGGGTGTGAACTGACAGGGGATTCGAAGAAGCGAATAAGACCGAGAGTTTAGTAGTAACAGGAAATTGCGGTTGCTGGAGGTATAGGAGAGATCCGAATGAAAACGTGAACAACGATGTAGAGTCATAATAGAAAAAGCAAAAAAAGCGAGAGATAGTTAATGGATAAAGATTTGAGGTAGGAGGGTTTTGGGATATCGAGCGCAACTGCAGCCATTTCACGCGGACTGAGTTTTAAAGGTACGAAGTTTTTGTAGGCGGAACTGGAGGCTAAAATTTGCGATAGCAACGATGTATAAGATGGAACTGCGTCTTCAAGATGCGCCTCCATCATACGGAGTATCGATCGAAGCGTATTATAAATGAATGAACTTAAGAAATGATATTTGCAAAACCCTCGTATTTAATATTTAACATTAAACGCACTCTGTACTTGTTTGAGAACGACTCCATGCGTCGGCGCAACTGACAAACTCGTTTTCGCACCCGGCATCGTCTTGACGTTATCCATGAAACATAAACATACCGTTAAGAAATTCCATAGACCATAAGGCTTATCCAAACCTTCATGGCATTGATATTCTTGGAAGCCTGTCAAGTTTTATGCCAGGATCCTCTAAGTTCGTCGTTTCCCTAATCCCTATGAAAACTTCACTCTTAATTTTTCTGTTGTATAACAAAACATTTGGACAGTTGGAAACCTCTTATAGTTAAATAGCTTCCAACAGCATTCAGTATTAACTGAAATAAAACGAATAACGAAGTAATGCTTTTATAATTAATGTTTTATCGATTAATTTTTTAAATGTTTTTCGTTCAATTTTAACAACAATTTCGGGCTTCAAACTAAAAAAGGAAAAAAATCGAAAAATATTATTAACCCGTATGAAAACCTGTAGCCAAATTGGGAGGATTACTTTTTTTTTTGTTTAAATAAGAATTTAAATAAGAATTTAACAAAACGGGGGCATTTTTTAATTAAACGTAATATTGGACTTTTTTTCAACAATTTTTCATCCACAAAAATATGAAATTTCGACATAAAAAAAACTTGAATACCCCTTGGGGAATGTCGTAGAATGAGGTACAATTTAATAAGGATCGCGCAAAGCAAAACCAGGAGATATGAGTACTTCCAACTAATGCATTCTCTAGTTACGCTATATCGATTTTTATTTCATATTTACTGGACAGTAACAAATCACGATATAGACACATTTCGAAGCTATATTGCGGTGAGAATTTACAATTGAAATCGTTACAGAATTACGTAGTATGAACTCATTAAATATTACACACATGTAAAATCTTTGATGGGCAGTTATTCTCTTTTACGACGTACGTCAAACGCGAATGTATACCAAAAGATAGCGATTTTAGTGACTAGTACAATGAGAGAAGTGATGTCAAACTCGGGTTATAGCGCGTTCTAAAGCTCGAGAGAAAAAGTTTTCTCACATCCGTATTAAAAGACAAAAAAAAGGAAAAGAGAAAAAAGGGAAGGACTGGAACAATGCCATACAGCTCACCGAGTTATATTCACCCCTCCCTCCTCTATACTACACGTGTGCAGAAGACCGAGAGCTCGATATAGTTTTACTATCAACTTACTTTCATCCTTACACATATATGTATATGTGCGCTTGTATTCTGTGTTCCTCTATGGTCGGTTTCGCCCTTTTAGCGATAAAACTTTTGCAGGATAGAGGTTAGTGCTAAATCTGTCCTTCCATAATCTCTGAAAGAGAAAAAAGCTCTTTCTCAGTTCATAGCAGGTGGCAGAACACCCAGTCCACGAGAATTTCCAAATGTATTCCGAAATACGTACGGTATTATCCTGAAGGACGTTTTTTCGTTATAAAAAAGATGAAAGAGAACCGAAGAACAATTAAATATAAAGCCTCGTGTTTTTATTTACAAAAAGCGAGCAGGCTGTGCAAATGAGTAAGAAAAAAAACGAGGAGGATGAAGCAACTGGATGTACAAAACGAGACAGATTAAAGAGGAAATGCTTTCTTGTGTTGGGTCACTCGCCTCAGTGCGAAATGAGAGACCGCGCAATTTTACCTTCACGTTCATGTCCTGAGGAATTAAGTATAAAAAGCCGAGTTTAAATAAAACGGAGTGTAAGCACAAAAGGAAGAAAGTGGAAGATCGTCAAGCGTTGCAAACGCCTTGTGCGTTCAATGCACAAAGAAAACCTAAAGGAAACAAAAAATTCACCGCCTATTACATTTTCTTTTTGTTTTTCTCAAGTACTCGCGGTCTCCATTGAGTTATGATAATAGAAATATTTTAAAAAACTGGACAAGTTAATGCGACATACAGGCCATTTATCATTAAATACCCTGCTTTCTTGAAAAATGCTCAATTCCTTTTTACGATTTTGCTCATTTATCATCTGATTATGCGAAGTCACTGTATATATCTAAAATATTAATTCCATTTTTTTTTCGCTAAGAATTACTATCCAATCATGCGAACAATATTTGAATTATAGTTTTTCATCAGATGTTCACAAACAAACATTTTTAATGTACACATTATTATGAAAGTTTTGAGAAATAAATAATTACATAAAAACAATTTATAATTCGTTTTGAGAAACGAATTATTATGGTGTGAAATGTATTGGTACGATGATAAATCCAGGCCGAGTGGTTTTAATGAACCGCATTTTACTCTAGGGTCACATTAATGTGACGTGGGTCTATATGAAAGAGAGGGTTCCTTTCAAATGAGTCTTGCGCTGTTTTTTATCGATCGTATACACCGCAGGGATTGTTTAGCTGGAAACTCTTGCTCTTAGACGCGTGGGTTAGTCCTAACGTCTCGAGCGTGCTTTGTTACGCTCGATATATTTTTCCCTTATTTGCGTTCTCTATAATGGTACGTGCGCTAAGGATCCAAATGCACTAGAGAATCGTTATCATTTGGGAACTAACTAAATCTGTTAAAAAATGACTTCATTGACTTCATATGCTCTTACATGCAATCGTCACAAGGCACACGTTTTGATTTAACAACCAAAATATCCAATCTGATCATTTGCCACAAAAACAAGGTCATTTTTTATTCAACTTTAAATTAGAAATTGTAATGTGCAGATTTTGTTTTGAAAAGAGGTCTTAAAATTGGTATTGTTTCATATCGATCTTTATAGTGATCCAACAACCGATAAAGTGTTCGGAAAGTTACTATGACACTTGGAACGTTTGTGCAAGAGAGCATTTAATATTTTTATATTTTAAGAATGTTGCTTTGTCTGAATATCTTGTCTTAAGCAACATCAGTAGTACATCCACATGCATCGTAGAGTAGTGAAATAGTAGTGAAATTTCCCCAACCCTACGTATAGCATTTTACTGTGTAAAAATATAATTTTTCTTATGTTATCTACTGATTTTCACGAAGTTTCCACTTTTCGAAAAATTACATGTATAAACAGAACCCTGAGAGACCATAGCACCATAATCACTTTTACAGGTTTTTTCTGTCCGCGTAGCAAAGAAACCAATATTCATGATACCCGAACGAACCCAAACAGATACAGTCTAGGAGATAAATAAATTTGCTTCCTAGTATTAACAGCAGATGAGAAATGTCTGTCCTGCATTTGATTGAGGGTCCTGGAAACTGTATAACGAGCATTACGTTTGAAAAAAAAATTTTAATAATAAAAACCGTCCATACACGATTGATGAAGATCAAAATCTGAAAATATTTCTCGGTACCATGAAAGATAAAGAGATTCGCTGGTGTACGAGGACTTGTCAGCGTAAACGTATTTCGAAAAATGTTGCTATCAACTTGTGTGGCGAAGGTTTAGTCAAATATCACAGCACAGGCCAAATTCATTTGTATGTGCAAGTTACGTCAAATAGGACTCAACTATAGCAAAATATACACTAATTTCAAAGCAAAAAAAAAACAAACATCTATTTAGAGATAAACGAAGATAAAGAAAAGAAAGATGTGTGAACACGCGAAGGACCGCCTGTGTGCGCGCGGTGGGCCATCGATGTTGCGAGTCTCGGGTAGGAGAAGGTAACTGCGCGGTGGCCGAGAGCCACAGTTGGTTGCGGGCTCTCGCCCTGCGTGCACCGCGATATCTCTTCAATTTTACTCGCTATATTCGTTACAATTATCTTTTTTCAATTCGAGTGATATGCGAATACAATTTAAAAAAATAGTTTATTAATAATTAACACCCGTAAAAACAGTATAGTAAAAATATAAATATGCATGTGTATTTACCAGTTTACGCGGCATACGTATATCGTAAATAAATGTACTGGAAAAGTGTGAGATAAGAAATGAAATGTATTAAATGGTCATCTCTGTAGTTCTCGCACAAAACGAGTTTGTTTTAAAAACGCTGAACGCGCTTTTTCTGCCATTCATCCCCCGTTTATTTCATTTTACCTGTACATTCTGCACTTCCCCTTCTCCTTCAACGTACCAAGACAACAAAAGACCCTCGGGGCATTCAACTGTGCGGAAACTACGCGTACAGCGCCCCCTACAGACTCCCTTGTCGCATCGTTGTCCCAATGACCTTTGATCGGATCTCCTCCATGCGTGGACTCACACACTTAGCAAAATTCGATGAAACCCTTTTCATGTGTGAATGGGATACGTATCCACAGCTAATTTAATCATCCTGATTCAAGAAATCCATGTTCATCAATGGAATTTTAGTTCTTGATAAATCTTGTGGTAGAAGTAAAAAAAAGGTGAATTCCACTTTGTGTGCACAGATCAATGAATGTGTAGAGTTTTCGGAGTTTGTGAAATCGTGACAATAGTTGTAACGATGATTATTATTTCTTCTATTCCGCATGATTTATAATACGTTCTAAAATATTCAAAAATCCCTCAAAGAGATGGTGGGCACTCGTCAATCATCTCTTATACCCTCAACTCGACACTAACTTTTTGACCTGTCAACTTTATGTTTTCAACAAGGTCATTTGTAGTCTTATACCTAAACGAGAGTGTCCGAAACGTATACCGATCCACGAATTTGGAAGAGCCCTCGTTGACGGATGTATACAAATATACTTTGTATATTGATGTCGGTAGGCTATAGATACTTATATATTTATCTGCAGGACCAATCATTGAAGCTCACGTTACAAAATGTCTAAAGAAACCTTGTAGCCACTCTGTTACTAAGCTTTGACAAACCTGCTTATATTATTGATTTCGATCTCTTCGCTTTGATTAATCAATAATATTGAAGCATTGATATTGACAAACAATACAACGAAAAAAATTGATCACCGAGTCAATTTAAGAGTGTTTTTTTTTTTTTTTTTTTTTCATACATCGACCTGTGTCTGACCAATGATAATCGAATGTCGTAAGGAATGTATTTAATATCATTGTTACACATAGTGATGATGATTGATCGACGAAGCAATTCTCGAGTTCGTTGATCGACGCGATCTGCGTGAGGAAGATTGAACGGTGTGTGGTCTAGTGGCTTCACAACAACAAAAAACTACGGTTTCTTAATTCATTTTGTTTGTGTGTTATTATTTTCTTAATTTGCGGTGTGACAGGTAAATGATATCTTCTTGGACATTACGTCGAGTATCGATCCCGTGGGATCATCTGAGAATGCCAACGAGAGAGTCGAGACTCGATCGGATAATCGTGGGGTGCGATTTGTTCAAGAAAGTGTTGAGGTGAGACTTGATGGAGTATTGATATCACGCGAACAAATCGAATTTTCAGAAAAAATTCGTTATCGAAACAGATAAAAAGTGAAAAAATAGAATCGTGTGTGAAATTAAAAATTCAACGGATAATCGTGATATTGTATGTTTGCTTAATTAAGACATTCAACGTTACCAGATCAATCGCATGCGATCAAAATAAAGAAAAAAGTATTAACGAGCCGCACTGTCACGAATGAATTTTTGGAAAATAATTTACCAACTGGACTAGGAAAATTACGATATCTTGAGTGATAAATACACTCAGATGAAAGAAAAGGGAAAATGGATTAGAACAGTCTATCTAGTTTAAAAGGTACCTTTGAAGCCGCAACGGAAACCTCAAAATCGACCTATTCTAGCGAACAGAAGCAAATAAGCAATCCGACGTTATATAGACATGCACGTATGCAGAGGCCAATTGCTCAAAGTCCTTGAAACTGCCGTTGAAATATCAAGGACGTCGTTCTGGATCCGTCTTTCCTTCGGGAGAGCCACGTCTGTTGCAAGACGTTAATCATTGAAACTTCTGGAAACGACGGTGTTCCAGGTCGAGAGATTCTCCGACTTTGCTAATGGTTGGATGAGAAATTCGATATTTCGGTGTTGAACTCAGTAAAAGATGCGAGCGATGCTGAAGAATTAGGCATCTCCAAAACGTGCGGTGGCTCACTAGAATATGGAATTCTAGTTCCAAATAATTCGAGAGAAGGAAACAAAAACGAAACGAAATTAAACGGTCAATCGCAATAACATCCTCATTCCGAGTACATATATGTTCGAATGTTGGAGCTCGAAAAGCCCTTCATAGACAAAAGAAGTTTCCCCTTAACGTTACTTTTCATCATATTTTAATACAGGCTTCGCTGTGATAACGACGCATTGTGTTTAATATATAAATATATAAAAAATAAAAATAAAAGATAGCAAACAATCATGATATTATCGAGATTAATTCGCCTTGGAATCGCGGGAATTCCACTCGTACGAAGTATCGACCGTGAAAACGGTGGATCAGCGGCATCTTTTGCGAAAGAAGGTGATTCGGGATGCTGCAAGCTGTTATGCTAGGTAGCGCACCGGGACGTGGGAGACGAGAGCGTTATCCCGGTTTTTATAAACTGCGACGTCCACCGCGTTACAGAATGAATCGCGGCGAGCAGGAAACCCTCTTCCGACAGAGTCGTCAGATGACGCGGATCGTACCATCGCGCGACGATTTAGTCCTGAGTGTTCTTAAAGCCCCTATCGGTCAACAGCAGCAACAGCAACAACAGAAACAACAACAAGCATCCCAATACCATCACCCGCATTATCTACACAGCCAGGAACATCATGTCAACTGCCAGGACCATCCGAATCATAAAAGATGCAGTCATCCAGGTAGCGTTCCATTAACACCCTCAAACTTTTCATAAAATTAACGATCCTTGTGTTGTCCCATCGCTCGTCATAAAAAACGTTCGGTTCGCTGCTGCTGCGTGAGTTAGATTTCAGAATCCTTACAATACAACCTCAAGTTTTCCTGATATTCCAAACGGTACACTTAAGGGCTTGAAAAAAAGACTTAAGTTCGCCCCGGACCTCACACATGTACGTAGGGTCAAAGTATGATTTTTTCACAATATTCCACCAGCCAAGCATTTTCTTAATATCAATTTTTATGACTCACAATAGTGATCTACCATCAGTTGCGTGACTGCAAGAGAGATAACAAAAAAAAGATATACCTTGGACTCGGACGTACTTTATACTTTGATAAAAAAAAAAAAAATGCAATTACACGTCGTTCTCTGACAAAGGAGAACAAAGTGTAACACATAATATTTTTCGAAAAATCAAGTGTCTCTGAAATTAATGTGCAGTAAAATGTTTACCGACCAAATGACGGATAGATCACCTTAACATAATCTAGAAGCGACTTCATATAATTAACGGACTTCACTGAGCTTCATTAATCATCACTGGTAGTTCTTATCCTTCTTGCGACTCGCCGTGTAATTATTTGAAATTGAGTTACCCCCGAAAAGAGTTTATTTGGTGAGTTATTAAGTAAACATGGGAGTATATGCGGCACGGATGTCGTGAAATAATTAAAGGGACTAACCAGCGACGCGAATACATAAGGGAAGAATATTTCCATTAAAAAACACGGAGCGTTCGTTATTTCGAACGAACGCGTGTATCCTGAATGATTTTAGCTCCGGGCGTTTTATTGAATTTTATAGTCATTGACGAGTGCTCGTCCTTGTTATATTCAGTGAATTTACTCAATGTATGTAATAATGATACTGTCAGTACGATTTCTCGGAGGTAACTTAATTATAATTAAACGATTCCCAGATATTTTATTCCAAAAGCCCAGGGCTAGAAAAGTGAAAAAAAAAAATTATTGCTTTTATTTTAAACAAGAAATTATTTTCATTTCTGCCTCAGAACACATATTCTGCTTCTGTACATTCCGCTTTTTTCTCTCATGACCGGAGGTCATGTATCCGAGGCTCGCGAATGTTTGCTTTGATGAAACTCATTTCGCTCCGATTTCATTTTTATTCAATTCTACTGGAATATTCTATTGTTTTCCATTTGTAAATAACGCTGTTGAAATGATCCACACTAGCGATACTAATATTAGGAAGACAATTATACGGTCAATTGCACAATTTCAGTGTTTCGAAAGCTTTGCAATTACTACTCTTTGATCGTAAAACGTGCTTTAAACACACAAATTTGGATACTACCAATCGAAGCTTCCTTGATTTAAAGAATAATTAAAATTCCTGCTGAATTCAATGAATGTTTTCGTCGTTGCTACTTTTTTCACCTTTTCAACTCCAATTCAATTGATCAGTTCGATTTTTTTAGCATTTCGTATAAATATTTATGAAATGGAGTGCGATCAAGATTCCAAAAACTGCAGAGTGCTAACTCCCCTTTTCTCCCGTTTATCACGTTCGGCTTACACATGTGTGTGAACACTGTTTATACAATTGAATAGTCTTGCGAAGCAACCAGCACCAATACCACGCGAGAAATTGAACCTCCCCTGTTTTGTTCCCGTCAGCTCTTTCGTTAGATATTGGTGGTCCATTATAAATCACTCCCTCCGAGTAATTAGTGATCTGTTTGAATTATCGTTATAAGTTAATGGAATGAAACCGAGCTGTCCGTTCCTGTACCTCAGAGTGTAAGCAAAAATAGTTTATTCCAATTAAATGAGTCTGTCTCTGCACAATAAATAAATCGTTCAAATTATCGAGCGTTGCAATTTTCAATCGCGTACATTTATTGACAAATTCTGTCAATATATGTAAATGCATAATTCATACTAATCAAAATTTAGGACATGGACAATCTAAAGTTAGAGCTGATTAATAATGAGCTACTGTGAATATTTTTCCAAATAAGTCCACGAGTGTCTGCCAGAATATTTGGAATAATACGGACTATCGAATATCAATTATATGAATTAATAATTATATTAATAACTGTCGTTCATTTATTTGCTGAAAAGCATGTCCCGGAAAACTCGCAAAAGTGTTGTTTTTAATCAAATGTAAATGCGAAAATAATTCGTATAGAAATTTCAATTCGTACCAATGAATTCACATTTCATATTGTTTGCCGGAGTAAAAAAATGAAATAAAAAATAAAATTATATTTCTACTTCGTTGCTCATGAGCCAATTGCAAATATATCCTTTAACAAAATATAGTAACTTTAATTTCCCTGATATTTTATCCTCTTACGCAGAATACAAACAATACAAATGCTCTTTTGTTGATAAAATGGAACAAAAAAAATTGAAAATCAATGATCCTCGATACATTCAACGGTTTTTATGTTCGTTATTTCGTGGATAGGTTCACTCATAAATTTTTCATCCTTCATAATGGGACACGGTAAAGTTAACTTTTTACAAAAGTCGTATAAACCGAGCATGAAATAAACATCGATGCAGTTCTGTAAAACCATTAGGATCTAACGAGTGGCAAGGAATAGACACTTTCGCCACAAAACAATGAAGTTCAATCGTAAAACGCTATACTATCACGACTCACAACGAAAGAAGGCGGGAAAAGTGGACGCGCGAGGACGAAGGGTCAGAATAGAGGTTATAGGGTAGTAAGGGGCAGTGGAGCGAGAGGGTCGATCACGTGGCTATCAAGCCAGCTTGACATGTAGCTATGACCAGGAAGTATTGTACTATCGGAATATGAGATCGGCAAGGAGAAACCTTGAGTAAACGATATCCTTTATAAATATACATCTATAGTATATGACGAGCTGATGTTTTCCATGCTTGGTGAGTGCGAGGGTAGCGTGTTATACGAGAGCCAAAGGCAACCGCTAAATTCAAATTCACCAACAAATAACGGAGGGAGCTATTCTATAAAGTGTACGCGGTTATACATACACATTGACGTATATAAATTTATTGACTTCTGAGTGAGAAAAAGGGCGGGCCTTATACAACACGTGCTATTGGATTTCCGCGGGATGTGCCCTTTTCCGTTATAACAATCGATATCCACACATTTTACTATCTATGTGTATATATATATGACGGTTAATCCATACCGCGAACATAGTTCACGTGCATATAAAGTCGAGCAACTTCCACTTTTATCGTTTCTTTTTCCTTCCCGCATTTACATTCCAAATCTGGCAAAAATGGAATTCGACGGCGAATACTTGATCCATTTTTTCACACAACGCTGTTTCCAACTCGTGCCGAGTCCTCACCTTCCAAGTTTATATACCAATTCAATCTATCATTGTATACGAACGAAAAAACAATTTCCGAAGTTTTAAAATGATTCCCGTATTATTGTACAGCTATCGATACAGTTTTTCATTTCTTTATTTTGATGTATTTTCATTGAAAAACCTTCGGACATAGAATTCTTTCATTTTTCAAAGATTCTTTTTTATGGAGCTCCGTACTTTTTGAACCACGAGCAGAACCTGCTACAAACATTCATAAATTAGACTGAGACTTTGAAAAAAAAATTATCATAACATATGTTGACATAACATTATTAACACATATTATTTTTGAAATCTTTCCAGTGAAATGGGATTTTATTTTTACTTCATTGTGTTATTCTTTTATTTTTTACATTATTTTTACTTCAGAGATTTATTATTCATAATATATTCGAGTTTAAAAACATGAAAATTTCCTTCTTTAGTCATTTTTTTAAACTCGAAATCGGATCGAGAATAATTCCAAAATAACAACAACACATTATGCGAATTTCCATTTAAGCCATTTCTTCTTCGAATTTTTCGTTGCTTTGCCCTCGTTTTTCCTTTTCGTTTGTTTTCCCGTTCCTAATCTAGACTCTTCCTTTCTCCGGACCGCATCAAATATTTAACCAACCCAGACGCCGGTTTCCAATATCTAGATTAGATGAACTGTATAAATACGTTCGTCGGAAGTTCATAAGGGAATCCCACATATGCTGAAAATATGAGTTAGTAGAAACAAACTTTGATTCTGCCTGGAAACGAGTATATTTATATAAATTTTCATCGCTAGATTCTCGTGTTAGAGCGTTTGTTTTAATTAAGAAAAAAATGTTAACCTCCTCAGTGAACAAAGGTCAAATTCAAGTTCGACGTCAGTGGGATGAAGATCCAATTTTACAGAAAATTCAATTAGATTTAGAAATCAAATATATCATGGAAAATGAACAGAGTTTATTCCCGAGACAAATATCGTTGGTAGAAGGACGAAAAAATAATTGAATCAACAATCGCCGCAAATACATCGCGTCTTTGGAGAACATTTTTAATCATAATCACGACATTTTGTCTGAACGTCTGTTTCTATATCAGTCGTGCCTGCTACGATGCATCGAGATTCATACACAAACTTCATTACGAAGTTTGTCTAAGGAAAAGACGAAGTCAAGGATTTTGTGAATCCAACGGGAAAACATAACGCGATTTGTTAAAATCAATCCAAGTGGACGAAAATATGTACTGGGTCAAAGCGACTGGTTCAGGATGACTTGAGTTGAAATTCGGTCTCTCAGTTTCTCTCTTTCTTTATCCATTGCTCGCTCTATCAAAGAAAATGTTTCATTGCAGCCCGGTCTTGTCAGTTATCCCTTAGAAACTGAAGAAACATCGCATACCCCGTAGTAAAGAGCAAAAGTTTTACAGGTTGGAACAGAGAGAAGTTTCATAATTCTTCCGACGATGAAAGTTTACCAAGGGACTGAATGCGCGTATTTCTAGAAGTATTCTTTGGATACAGTCTGTCGTCACTCATAAGGATATGCTTCAAACATAAGTTTTTCACTAAAGATTGAATTTCATAGAAATTTTAGTATCCAAACGTATGTTGAAATTGTCAAGAATAATCGGAACTCTAAGTGTTTTCTTACTGGTTATTTTTCTGAATGAATAACAAACAAAAACTTCTTTCTTGGAGACCATTTTTTTTTCTCTTTTTTCGAAGTATTATTAAAAGTTGCTATACTTTTTCAATATTTTTATTATTGAAAAATATTATTCGTTTGAGAATGGATTGAATCATAGTTTATTCGATGTGGCATATCTGCTGATAAGTAAATGATTTCCATATTTGCAACTATATGCTTAAAGTTGACGACACCCAACGTTAGAGACCATCGATTGCAAATAAATCGTAAAATTCACGGTTTCTTAGTTCTCGTGGGTCGAAGCAGCCGAATCAGATCAAAGGTCGGGGGTTCATTTTTATCGACGCTATCCTCTTCCAAGAGACCCATCTACTCGATATTTTATCGTGGTACCCAATTTAATATTTATTCAGGTGGAGCAGAGGGGAGCGAGGAACTCATGGAGCTTCGGTGAATACGATGTCGTACATTCTCAGGTTACCTGTCGTGGAATAAACGGAAAGAATTCGAGCACTGGTCGGATTCTTCTTCCACTTTACGTATGCCAAGCTCAGCATTCGGCTCAATAAGATCAAAAATTCAAAAAAAAAAAAAATTCTCGTTTACAAAAGCGTCTTTATAAACCAAGTACCTTTGTCGATACCAACATCCTTTCAAGATTGCCGGCTGAATTTCCTCCTAACTTAAAGAGAATATAACAAAATAGTCGATTTCCTGCTGAAATTACTAGAAATATGGGTTACAAAGAAAATGTCACTGTCTACGAATATAAAAGGTTAGTCAACATTGAGAGTTGTCAAAATCTTGTCTTATTTGCGTTCACTTTGTTTGTACATTTGCAAACTTGACTTCTAGGGACCAAAAGGGTGACATTTGATATTTTGGATCTAAAAGCACGCACAGTTTTTCCTTATCGAATGTGTATCAATGTTGTTCGAGTTGATTTTGAAAGATCAGTCATCCTGAGTAATAGAGTTCTCACAATTACATTCGTAACGTTGTGAACGTTGGTTAGTGCTCTAGATCAGTAGAGCATTGTTTAGACAACTAGAAAGTCCCAATAATCTGTAATTCTTCAGACGGTAATACGGTTGAAATGCCCGGGGATTCCACGAAGAATAAATGAGAAAAAAACCGTGTGGGGGAGAGACAGAGAGAGACAGATGCGTGAGTGGAATACATCGGGTAGGTGCGAAATGGCCTTTCTCCTTTACCCCTAAAATAAACAATAGAATTAGGTTTGCCGTTGCGTGTCTAGCTAACATGGCGTATCGAAGATCCTTGGGGCAAGGCTAAGAGAGTAACATTACCGGATTACCAATGAATAATGGATGAAGGACCAGGCTACATTCACCCGTTGGATATAATTTGAGAAGGCTCGTCGGCGCGTTTCTTGATCTACTCGTCGATCGTACACACCGTAATAACAGAAATTGTAGGCAATTCCTTTCGTATCAAATGTTTAATATTTTTACTATGCAATCACTTTCATGCAGCAGCGAAACGAACGTTGCCCTGTTGTGAGACAACGATATTTGGTAGAAATTTTGATTGTTGATCCTGACTCCAATCTTGGATCGCGTTGAAACCCTTCGACATAATCGTCATGTCTTCATTTCCAATTCATTGCAATGTTTATGTCATTATTATCATAATGCCCAACTTTTGTGTGTGATGAGAGAATCAATTTGAGAAGTAAAGCGTAATAAATATTGAAACATCCGTGATGAAACTTGAACGCATAAGGTAAAAGTATCATCAACCATGATGGAACATATAAGTTCGATTTGGAACTAACAAAAAACTGGCATCTAAAACAACCAACAAGATTGTTGAGATGGAAGAAAAAAATAGTATAAAACTCGATGAAAAGCAAGCGGCGATCCGATCTGTTGAATCCCTCAGGTCAAGCGTACAACAACGAAAGTCTTCCGCGTTCGAGTAGCGGTAAGGAGCCATGTTCGAGATTGACGGAGAAGCGTTACAGCGCCGCAGCCGCCTACGCTGCCCTTCAGGGCAGCGAAGACGAGCTCGTCGCTGGAGAATCCGAGGATTTTGCGCTCAAGACACCGGGAAGCGAGACCGAGGACACGGACACCGGTGTACCGTTGGAAGAAACATCCACGAGATTCACGTTTCTCCGTCGTTTTCGGTCGCCGAGATTCGGTGAGGCCCATCACAAGAGAGTACCAACACCGATGAAGAGAAAGCATCGAAGAAAGAGGAACCAGAACGATATCAACAGTGACGTGAATGACGGGGAAGAGGAGGACGAGGAAGAATCACCGAGTCCCAATCCAACCGGTGTACCAGATCCTTATTATCCCATTTATCTCCCAATCGATCAGGCTTTCAAGGCGAAATACGTCTTTCATCACAAAAGGGGAAAGACCTTCCAGGAGCGGCTTTACGTCTTCCTTGAACATCCTGGTGGCTGGCTCTGTCTCATCTATCATTGCACTGTGTAAGTACATATACCTACCTTCATTCCCCATTATCAACATTCGTTTGTCTTCCTGTCAATTCCCTTTAATCAACAATATAAATATGATGAAACTGAATGTTGAACGTGTGCATCGCCAATCGTGCATGTTCTAGCTGTCCATGTGAACGAATATTTGAGAACCTCCCCAGCTTTATTATATCCGAGCGAAATCAATGGTTTTGGCTCTGTCTACCGAACTAGCCAAACTATACATATGACTGTTATAATCGTAGTTGTTCAAAAGTAGCAAATCCAACGAGCCATCATCATCCATTTGCGTATATATACCAAGTTGACAATACGTACATATACATATATGCATGGATAGCCAATATCAGCCATGATGAGGGAAGACCTCTCGCACGTACAACAGGGTACACTCTCTATCCACCAATGCGTTTGTGTGTGCGATTGTGCGGCAATCGTGATTGACCGTGAGACTGTCAGACCACAGAGCCACCATGCGGTTTACGGTGTACACTGTAACACCGAACTTGCTCTACACTGAACAACGTTCACAACCCACTATCTCGTATAAACTCAATCGATCATTGTGCAAATTCGTTTGAAAGCTTTGCTCCTCTCATTCAGCATCAACCGCAGCTTATTTCTCTAGCACTTTTTGTATAATCTGTACCCTTAACTCCTGCTTTTGTTCATTGAATCCTTCGTCATCCTCTCCTAATGGAATAGTGAGAATATCATATTTTTACAGTTAGGTTTCCATCGATAACGCTTATCACAAATCTTGGAACAAATCTTGATTTCACATGGTTAGTCTTCTCTGGAGAACTGTTAATGAAACTAATTACCGGAGGCTACACAAACATCCAAAACGACCAATCGATTGTTCAACAATACTGGTTAATTAAGTGAAACTCAATTCCCTGCTCCATTGTACTTGGTCAACCCAAAAACATGGTTCCGAAATGATTGTACGCGGGTTATGCAATATTGCGGTTACGTCTATGGTGCTCAATCGATTTAAAAAAAAATTTCGCTTTATGCAATGCGTGGTATTAATTTGTAATTCCCTTGTTTCCTATTGAATTCTGTGTGTACAGAACTGTGATAATGGGGTTTTAAAAAATGGAATAATCTCGAGTTGAAGCAAACAGTCGATGAAATTTGCTGTAATTTTGATTTTCAATCCAATTCTGCCTGCACATTGAACGCATTTTTTCCATACCTTTCGATACCCTGGGCGTATCTGGCACAGGGAATTTCCAAGTTTTGTTGAAACTTTTGTAATTTATCGTTAAACAATTCGGTAGACCGAAGGGTTTCCCGATATTTGAATATCGAATTTTTTTCGAAACAGTCCATATTCGGACGGTACGTTTGGTCGAAGATAAAAAACATCGCATGGGACTCGGGTTTTCATCAGGTATTGTTTGTCCATTTTTTTTTTATTCTTTTTTTTTCGAAAATTGCGAAAAAATTTACGTGAGGCGAAATCTAATAAAAAGGCTTTTTTCGAAGCGTTCCTTTATGCATGAATCTGTTTGCTCCATATTTTGCTGGGTGAACTCTCGCCTACCTTGCCTCCAATTTTCGAAGCGCGAGAGGCTTTTGATAACGCCCAACGATTTATGCTATATACCTTCGGAAATTGCCAAGGAAGCTTCTTTCATTTTGTGCCTCCAAGTTGTCCTATCATCAGAAAAGCCTCGTATCATCGCTTTTCGTAACCATTGACGAGTCGCGAAAATCGTCTCAGTGAAAATATTTTTCATACGTTTTTCTTTAAACCTTTTCACTTAATAATTTCCGCTGGACTGATATTCCATCGACGATTGAATATTATTCTGTTGAAGCAAAAAAAAAAAGTTCATCAAGCGGTAGTAAATCCACGAATTTTCTCGCTTCCTCAACTTCCCGGTTCGTACTACATAAGTATAAATATACATACAACCGAGAAGAGATGATTCCCTGTTTCTCTTCTAATCCCTCTCAAGTTTATAGCATCCTAAAGACGGGTCACAGGACTGACTGGCAAGAGTGCGAGAATATAATCTCTCTTCTCGCTCGGGTAAGCTGTTACTGCAGCGTTCTATATATTTGCCATGAAATCTCTCTCCCTTCCGCTTCCTTGGTAAACGTCCAGCAGATTATCCGATCGTTGTTCCATTAGGAGACTGCAAGGATGTTGAGAACTGTTGACAACATTTCTTAACCAGCCCAAACAAACATTCTCTTATCAATTTTGTTACATTCATTATTAAAGCGTTGAAACCAACTGTGAAAACCAAGGGTGACTCACTATCTTTCGTATTATCAATCCTCTAATTCTGGTGGCTTAACTTATATCCCACGTCTCAAGAATCCTTAATTTAATAATAAGTTTAATTACCAGAGTCCGATAAAAAGTATAATGGCGTTGATACCATTTTAAAAATATATTCCATGTCTGGAGATTCCTCAGTTTAATATTTTGGAAATGATATCAACGCGATTATATTTTTAATTCGGAGTGTTATTTCACCCCGGAAAATTTATATTATGCATAAAATATAATTATCTTATGCATAATTTTTTTTTACACGACGTACCTTAAATACCGTAATACCGTGAAATAAGAATTCTGAGAACTTTTGACCGTGATTGTATTTCCTCATCATCCTCAATATTGAAATTCACCATTGAAATTAATCCCGAGAAGACTGAGGTAATAATAACATTTTTGTAAGAAAAACCCGGATGAACCGAGTTTGTGTAAGTCAAAGCTAGAAAATTCTATAACCGCCATTAATAGGATCAAAATACAATGCACACGGAAAAAACCTTCGGTAATCTGACATTTTCTACCGTAGTGACACATCGAAAACCCCTATTTGTTTGCTTTCAATAAGGAGAGAGATAAGCACTTTTTTATGCCTCTACATATACAGAACGTTACTTTTGCTCGTGTGGTAGTTGAATTTCACGATGTTCGGCTTGGGAACGTTGCAGCATACAGATACATTGTCGATGGACGCAGGTTAGTGAATGTACGTGTGGCCAGTCTATTGGTGTATCTAAAACATTGATGCAAAATCTGTGCGAATACAGAAATTCTCGCACAATAGAAAGAGAAATGCGAGAGCATATAAATGGACGCTGTTCTCTCGTCCAGATTTGCTGTCCTTCCTCCACTCGCAATATGAATCGACGCATCAACAAAACCAGGGATAGAGAAACTCGAGCTGGCGAACCCCAACGACAACAGTGTGCTCACAGAGAAAGAGACCGAAAGGAAGAGAGCGCTCTCCAATTTTCCGTTGCGAAAATGTATTTACGCATGGAATTTAGTTTCCCATGTGTATGCGGGATGCCATTCTGGTAATCTCGAGTGTCGTCCAAGCGACGAATCTATTCGATGTGTGTGCTACAACAGCTTAATTTTACAAAATGATCGCGAGAGTCAGCCAACTTTAAACAGCTTTTAAGATCTCTATATAAAAGACCTCTCCCACGTACTTCTGAAAATTTCATATGCAATTGTAACAAATAATTACAAAAGGTAATAGCAAAAAAGTAGAATAGACGGTACGTAATAAAATTGAGTATTTCGCAGCCTTAAGGATCTCTTGTATAACGAAAATTGCTGACTCCTCTGAGCCATACTGAGATCGCGAAAATTTCTTTAGATAGATTCTATTTTTAAAAAAGTAAAGATTTACTGCTCTCTTGATGAAGTCTCCGATGGAACATACTGATGTAGCCCCAGATTTCTCATAATGTCACTACCCACTGAAAGTATAAAGTGAAAGATCGTATCCGTCGTTTGTTGATCGTGCATGTGTGTGAATGCGGAATGTACGAATTGTACGGTGTTTATTTTCGATATTTGACGGAACGTTGAGCGGATATTAATTCATCAAAAGTTTTGCGACGGCATGTCGGTGGCTGGTACACTAGAATAAGATACGTACACTATGTATACTGTGTGGAAAATATATATACAGAATAGATATATAAATAGAAAGTTATGTACTTCTGCGGTGTCGTTCGATTAAATTCGTTTCTGCGGAAGCAAAAGTTGGAGTCGCGGGGGAACCGTGATCACGAGCGTGGCTTTAATGCATGTACAAGGGAACGTTGACCCACTTAATCCATCCTTTTACAACTTTCAGTTATGAATATACATTTGTATGGATTTTCTAGTCCATGGTGGAGTTGACCGACTCGTTGGCAAATCTTTGCCGACTTTTTTTTCTTGGTAAAGAGCATTGTAGAGACTCGCAGGAGCTGTGGGCGATCAATTTTACCGTTTAAGAACTCGATGCCGGGCGGTACACGATATATCGTCGAGAGGGGAAAGAAAGCTCTAGACCCGGAGGGGAATTTGTTGAATCCTCCGTGTGCTCGAGTTTGTGTCAACGATAAGACGAAGACGAAGCGCAACAATAATAATAATAGTCAGAATAATAATAACAGTTGTAGTGTAAGAAAACAAGGAAGAAAGTAGAGAGCAGTTGATAGAATGAAGTGCAAGTGAAGGAATAAAAAAGAAAAAAAAGACAATTATCGTACTGGGTCGAGAAAGGTGACCTGGCGTGAAGGCTTTCTTCCACGATGGATACATAGTTGCTGGAATTATAGCTCCTCGACATGCCATCTTCTTCGAGCTCTTTCGCGACTATGGCGGGCTAAGGAAAGCGGGTGTTTCAACCAAGTCCTTCTTACGAATGTCTAAGAGATACAGCCCGCAGCCTTTCGCCTTCGTTAAAGCGCATAGTGTTACGATAACGTCTTTTATCTTTTCTTCTATTCCTTGTTAGAGGTGGAAAGAAAAGGAAATCGCAAGAAAGAAAGGGAGAGAGAAAGGAAGCAGAAGAAACGCATGTCAATAAATAACTTCAAATCGTGTGTATAATCTTTTCGTAATGCATCCACGAGCACCTCTGTTATCAGACTCTTAATTAACAACGGCCATATTTTTTGTCCATTTGGATTTATATTCACGAAACCGAAATCACTGTACTGTCGCCGTTTGAAAGCCGAAACTAACCTTTTGAACTGTAAGCAAAGTAACGAAGCTGATTCACAGCTATTCCGTTCGGTGCAAGCTGGCGGTAAACATGGCTCAAAATTGCTATAAACGCTCACTACGATGAAGATTGTAGCGTGTTCTCGTGCTCGTAACAACGCTCGCATGAACCGCGAGCTCGAATCCCAGATCTGACCTCAGAGAATGACCCACTTATAGCGAAAAGCATTATGTTTGCAAAATGTGCGACGTTGATTATTATAAAAATACAACGCTTGTTTCGTCGGATCGCGTTACACGTTTCAGAGTATTTGGTTTTTATGAAAGAACAGTTTTATGATGCCGTGAAATGCGTCGAAATGGATTTTTTCAAACACTCAAATATATCAACGACTTCAATATCTAGCCTTTGAGTTCACATCGTTTGATTTTTATATTTTTTACTATGATGAGCGATACTAATCCATGTTTATACTTTGTTGATTGAGTCTTTGAGACTTCAAGTTTATTAACTCTATGGAAAGAAAAGGGTCGAATGTAGGAAATTATATTTCATTGTGCCACTGACAGAATCCCATCTATTTTAGGAATTTGCCATAATCAGGGTTTTGCTATTATATACGTGCAATAAAAGTTGTAAGTCGAACAGTCGACAAAAAGTAATAAATGATCGGCAATCGAGCGGAAAGCCTGTTTTTCATACTACGTTACGTTCGCTTGTGTGTTCGTCTTTGTTCAAATTACTACATTATTTTCTGGTTCGTGCGATCCAAGAATTCAGACCAACTGACCAAAATATCGGCGGAAGATTGTTCACGTTGGCATAATACTCTTTTGAAGAACACGAAACGATAAATCATCGGTGCGTGTCGAAAATTTGGATCGTTCGCTGGGGCATCTGATCGACCCTTCACCCTCAGCGAAATTCTTTCTCTCTCTTTCTCTTTCTTTCTCTGGTTCAGTTCCGAAATGGCGAGAAGTAGATTCCATTAGGATTTTCTTCCACAACTTTCGGCCTACCTTCGATAACATGACGAACAAAATAGGGCAAAACCTACCTGCTACGAAATATTATCGGGGCAGGGAAATATGTATATATAACTGTGTTATATGAATCTTCGTCCCGTTTGGAGCCGCCCAGACCAGACACGAAGTATACATACGCTGATAAGGGAAACACTCCTTGTTATATTTGAAAAAATTAATATTTACTACTGTGTCGACGAAACTATTCAAATGAGTTCTTTTTTACGTATTTTTTTTTGTTTTACTTCTTGAAGGAATTCTTCACGTGGTGTTTCTTTCCTTTCTGTTTCAAAATTTGTTAATTTTTTCTTTTTTAATACGATTATTGATTTTGTCTACTTTTTCTTTTTTCAGGTTCATGGTGGTATTGGTGTGCCTCATATTTAGCGTACTGTCCACGATAGACCAATACAGTAATTTCGCAAATGAAACCTTGTTTTGGATGGTAAGTTTCGATTGATCTAATTTCGCACCTTTCTTTTTTTCTTCCCTTTCACTGGGTTCATTAAATCATATCGCAAGTCCACTCTTTCATAATGTAGAACAATGCCTTCTTCATTTTCTATTCAAGGTTTTACGAGTACCCAAAAAAAACGACTCTTGACCGTACTTCCTACCCTAATTCTGGGCTGAGAATTCGTCCTTATCTTATCAAGTGACGACTTAAAAGAAATTATATAAATTGGAATTAAAAATGAATGCAAAGTCATCCCGTATTTTTAGAAAGCTGTTGTTTGTCTTGTAGAAAAAAATGATTACACATAATTTTTTTTTTAATTTTGTATTCAACATGCTTCACAAAATGTCCTTCTTGATGTTGTTCATTGTCCGTACTCAAAATGATAGCTTGCTCAATTGACTTTCTAGTATTATTCAAGCTTTCATAAGCTTTGCACGGATTAGAGAAGATTCGTGATTCTAAAAGTGTTTTCAGTACAAATGGGAAGAGTTGGGGGAGAAAAAAGGCAAAAGCTCGAAAGTTCCCTGATGATGGAGTACAAGGAGAACGGCCGTGCTCTCAAAATTCTTTTTTACCACAGCCAGCAATGTAGAGTCATGAATTTCTTCGCCACCGAGCCTCAGGGAGTGGAGCAAGAAGAAACTCGTACTAATTAATACAGCTCTCACCCTCACATTTCTTTTCTCTCGTTAAGTGCAACGAGTAGAACGACTCCTTCGCAAGCATCGTCTCTACTTTCAATCTTTCTCTCTCTCTCTCTGTCTCTTCATATTACGTCCTTAAAATTCGCTATGACTACACAGGGATAAGGAGTAAATAGCCGTTGTCGTTAGGGTCTTAGCTCTTATTCATAGCAATTATTTCATTCAATTGAAATATGTATTTTCTATTTCTATAAACTTTTCAAAGATTTGCTGACAGACTGTGTACTTGTGGTGCTGAATATTTACGAAAAAATAGTGGAACATTTTTCTCTCAATCTCGCCAATGTCTGATAAGCTACACTGAATATTCAGTAACATCTCGAATCGTGGAAATCGAAGAAAAGGGAAGGAACGAGTGGATGACAATCTCAATTTGCAAAAATTAATTCAAACTGAAAAGACACACATACTTTCGAGCATTTACTGCAGCATTGTCAATAACTTGTTGCACAAATTTAAGGTTTTACAGCGTAACTGTTCTTACGATTTAGAACGGTCATTATTTATGCGTCTGACTTATGTTCTATCCTCGGTTTTCTCTTTCTGGTGATAAAGGGCCAAATGAGGTACATGTAATAACCGTTATTCTACGAGTTTTCCTTCGGTTTTTTTTTATTTTTATTTCAAGCTTTCGTGTAGAAAAAACTCGCCTCTCTCTTGTCGCATGCACACATAGATTTAAACTCGACATTATACACAAGGTTTGCTATTAGCATTACTTTATCGCCTGCAAATGAGAGAGTGAAAAGAAAAATGGAACAAAATATTCGAGGAAAGTAAAGATCGTGAAGAAAAGCGAAGCATATCGTGGGGGCTTTCGAGCGTCATGTTCAAAAGCGCCGAACGTAATGGCTCCTCAGAACGAGGGTTGTGATCCACCTTTTACTTTTCCTTCTCTCACCATCTCTGTCTCATTTTTTTTCCTTGTCGTCATATCGTTCACCTTCCAGGAACAGAATACAACATGCTGTATCTACTTTGCACACTAGGTCGAATCTACTTCTGAGAAGGGCCATCAAAAAAATTGTAGTGAATCAATTAATCGATAAATCCCTCGATTTTAACTCTCAACAGATAAAAATACAATAGATTCAAAGACTAATAATTTCTCTGCCTGCAAGAAAGTTCACAATAGCCCGATCTTAAGAACAAAGCTGTGGATTGACAATAAGAACTCATAATTTCACGATAAATTTACATGTATTATAACCAATTAATTGTACGAAGACGTCAAATTTGTCGATTATAACATTCATATCCATAAAATTTTCCGAACGAAAACGTATGCCACACTATCACCCAGAGACCTACCGTAAGGATTGAATCTCGAGTGGTGAGATATTTTCATCGTAACGAGACTCAAAAAACACCTTCAAGTCCATCGGGAGTAAAATATTTCTCGATAGCTGACAACATCTGGCCAAGTCTGTCTTGAGAACGATAGATCAGATGCTATTGAGGGAATATTTACGAAATATTCTCAGACATCAGCAGAGAGAATGTGAAGAAGCTTCAAAGTATAGACTTATATTTGATGAAAATCGGCGAAAAAATTTCTTTTTTCCAGGAAATATGTCTCGTAGTATTCTTCGGTGTCGAATACCTCGTGAGATTATGGAGTGCAGGATGCAGATCGAAATATATGGGATGCTGCGGTCGTTTCCGGTTCATAAGAAAGCCCATTTGTATAATAGGTAAGTTTTTAATTGCTATTGAAATTTTCTACCGTAATACATAAATGTATGATGGCACGATAGAAATTATGTTTTCATTTACTTTTAAAATATTCAATAATTAGCAGTTCACTATAAATTCGAGTTGAATATATTTTTGATGTCACAATATCCGAAAACACGTTATTTATGATGGCAAAAAAAACACAGTATTTTTGACAGTTCTCTATTTCGATAAAAAAAAAAAATGGACAAGCATAATAGAAAAGAATCAAATAAACTGTTTTTTTTTTTCACCAAACCGAGCATGAAAAAGAAATTCGTCTGCTACAATTTAATCTCAAGATATACATAGAACATGCACGATCTTGGAAAAGCTGCAAATCATTTCGATTTTTCCTTCAAACCGTGACAACTCGGAAAAATGTTCGTAAACCCAAGTTATCCTCCATTTCATCGTATCCCTTTATACTTTTACAATCCTCAAGCAACTTTTTTTCAAGCCATTCTTTGGTGTCTGGATTCAAGAAAAATGTCTACATGCGAATCGCGAGAAATTCAGGTTTTCGAGTTTGCGTCGGTCCTCTCCATTTCGTCGTAATCGTGGGACAATCGATGTGTTTTATACTCCGACTATTTCGCTACCCATACCTACATCCATCATGGTCATGTAGTTTGAGATTTTTATACCCCATCGCCGAAACCATTATAGAATTTTATACCTAACAATAGCGACCTTTGGTTCACTCAATTTATACGACCGAGTAAAAACTCGGGATGCTTTTCAATATTATTACGAGCAAAGATAAACATCGCTCGTGCGGAAGATCGCTAGAAAGATTTTCTTAAAGCTTTAATCAATAATCCGATAAAACCATTCAGACAATTTCAAATCCTTTTCGCTAAGAGTACAAGAGAAGAAAACTCTTATCAAAAATATTGAGATATTATTGTATCAGGATTTGTTATAAATTTTCGAGACATTATAAGCTCAAATAATACAAATTGTAGGACTAGTGTCATTAGATCTGTGTACACGGTGAGAAGATATACAGTCGATGAAATTTCAAAAGCTTGATCACAAATGATGCAACAGTCGTTATACTGTTCGAAAAAATACTATGACACGTACAAAAATTTCGAGTTCTCGTTCTCGAGCGTTATCATTTGAGAGAAAGGTCAATATCATTTTACCTAAAAATCTGAAATAATTTACTTGAAATAATCCAAATCGAATTTAACGACTTTTTTTGTTTATTATTTCCTGGTTTGTCCACAGACTTAATCGTGGTTGTCGCATCCATGGTTGTTTTGTCCGTTGGAAGCAACGGCCAGGTCTTCGCTACCTCGGCTATCCGGGGTATCCGGTTCCTACAGATACTCCGGATGCTCCACGTCGATCGGCAGGGAGGCACTTGGCGGCTCCTCGGATCGGTGGTCTTTATACATCGTCAGGTAAGACGAAATGTTATTAAGCCGAATCATGGGGTTTTACAAAAATGTCCGAATCTTATGCTAATTCAAAGTTTTTCCAAAAAAAAAACATTACAGGAGCTTATTACGACGCTGTACATCGGGTTCTTAGGTCTTATTTTCAGCAGTTATTTTGTGTATCTGGCCGAAAAAGACGCTGTCGGACCCGATGGAAAAACAGACTTTTCCAGTTACGCTGACGCACTATGGTGGGGTGTGGTACGTATAAAAAAATAAAATAAATAAAACACACACACACTTATGGCATACAAAGTACATGAAACCCCTCACATAAATTCCTATGGCTTTTCACCAAAGAGCTTCTCCTACTCGATTCAAAGAGATCAATTTACAAGCTGTGTACGTCAATGTAAAAATACGCGAAGTAAGCATCGACTTCCACCGAATATCGAACTTCATGTCATACGAACGGGTTTCTTTTTCTATAAAACAATATCCAGCTGTCACGTCTATGAAATTGTAGCTTCAAAGATCGTGACTCGATTTACATCTGCATTGTTCAAATATTATCAGTCCAAAACTTCAATAGAAAAAATGAATCAGAAAAAAATTCTCACAACAAACATTCATTGTGTAAACTACGATTTTTCAAATCAATAAATCCTCTAAGTTTCGTCAACATTTTATCTTCCAGATAACCGTTACAACGATAGGATATGGTGATACAGTACCGCAAACGTGGATGGGCAAGATTGTTGCTTCGTGTTTCAGTGTTTTTGCCATCTCTTTCTTCGCACTTCCAGCTGTAAGTCAACATATTTATCACAATTATTTATTAACCGATAACAATGGGTACATGATTCCGTGTGTTTGTCGTTAAGCTGCTTCGGACGAAATCAATACTTGGTTGGGTGCCCGCTTAGCCATGCACTGGCTAGCCTATCGATTAAAAAATAGTAAAATGAAAATAAATAAAAATAAAAAATAAAGCCACCTGTATCAGTGGCGTTTTCCACTATTTTTATTAGCCCTCGTGGTAATACGAAACAGTAATGCATTAGAAAAGAGTGATTTTTAGCAACACTCTTGGGAGATCTTATAGGAACAGGTTTTCAAACATAAAACAGCTAATCGATACGTGTGACGTCGGGAAACTTTGGTTCCTGATCTCAACCCTGGTAAGAAACAGGGCCGTTCTCACTCGTAGAAGCGAGTAAAATCATGAAAAATAATCTGCGTCTGAGAAAACTGGATCAGAATTTACACAAATGTGATAATAAAAATTTTGAAGAAAAAAAATTGAAACAACGTGTTTAAATCTAAATTTCAATCATTTTATCAAAGAAAAAATGAAAATCTTTAGCTATATGAGTTTGAAAAGCGTGTTGAACCCGCTTTCCTCGTGAAGCACGATGATTTCGTAATCTCATTATTCTCCAACACCGATCAACGTCGCGTTCGTTAACCGTATCGTCTACCGCGCACACCGAGAGAGTAATTTCGTCCCGATTAGGAGGAAGAAATATGTGGACGAGACTTTAACGGATAAGCGACGGCAGATGGAAAGTTGACGCAAATTATAGTAGAGGCTGAAAGATTAATTCTGCGTTTTCAGGAAACCCGCTATGCCATGTGGTCTTAGCTTTGCAGACAGACAAATACCTAGTTTCGAGTTCATCCGAGATTACGATCCATTCAGAATTTATATACGTGCAAATACTGTCTAGATGAATCATAAAATAACTGCGAAGAAACGGCCGGGATGCATGTATAAATTCTACGTTTGCTCTTTACTCTTCATCCAATGCACTCCAGAACTACCAGAAAACAGAATTTTCATCAAAAGACTGAATAGGTAATGATTCCTTTCAGACAAATGGACTGACAGAGTAAAAAAACGTAAGATTTCTAGTGAATATTAAACGAAAATAACTTGTCACTTTAAATGATAAATTATGATCCGTTGCTAATTATTCTCGGTTTTTTTAAAATGGTTTCTTCGTTTTTCCGACCGTAAGAAAACTACAAAACCTTGAGGCATCAGTGGCTTTGAAACAATGAGTGACGACAAAAATTTCATTGAGTTATGTTAAATAATGTTTCATTGAGTATTGTTGAAATATAATCGTCTTAAAGTATTGCGAAGGTTACCTTAGAAGAAAAAAACAACGATAAGACAACCGGAGTTGTAGTATCGGAATATCATTCGTTACCATACGGTTGCTTTTCCGTCTTAATTATTTCGTAGTAACTATCCTTAAAGTTATAATGACGTTTGTTTGTGGTTGTATCTAAGATTGATTTCGTTTCAAAGTGGCTTTGAAAAGCGTGGTTGCTTTTCAGATCCGTACATCTGCTGTGATCCAGTAGGGATTGAGAAGTTCGAGAAGTTTGTTTATTTAACATCCTATTCGTATCGTCTTGAGCATAGTGTTTTGTAAAGTTTGTAGAAATCTCAGTGAGACAATTCAATTTATCGGTTATTTTTAATTATATTTTCCAACCATAATTTATTTTAACGTAATACTCGTTGATTTTTCTCTTTCTATTTTATAAATTATATTTTTAAAAAATAACGTTAAAAAATTGCTCAATAACAATGGAGCAATTGGTCTTATTGCTACAATATAAAAAAATGTATTTGATCTCAGCCCAGTAGCTCGAGAGATGAGAGAAAATGAGTTTGTGAAATATTTGAATCACGCCTCGATCGGTGCTCGTGGATGATTGCAGGGAATTCTTGGTTCCGGTTTCGCGTTGAAAGTGCAACAGAAACAGAGACAGAAGCATTTCAATCGTCAGATACCGGCAGCAGCGATGTTGATACAGTGCCTATGGCGATGTTACGCAGCTGACAAAGCAATCAACAGCGTGGCTACGTGGAACATTTACATAAAGGATCCAGCCCCGGCCGGTCAACCGTCGACACCACTCGGAAAGGTGAGATATTTCAAAGTGACTATTTGATTCACGTTCTCGTGTATTGACGAGTAGACGTTAGCTGTTGACTTGTCAATGTTACTTAGTTGCTTCCGATGTTCCATGAGCGTTGAACTGAGGAACGGCTCGTTGCAATGTTTTTACCTCTGTATATTTACATTCGATTTCGTGATGCTATATAATTAATGGTAAAAGACCTTGACGTCTCGTTTGTACAATTTTTTTGTCACATCTCTTTTCATCCCCCCTTCAAATAATTGCATTCCGAGAGAAAGGAAGATAAGAATCCCATCGCCTCACGGAATAACGAAGTCAATACGAGAAACGTATTTGCCAAGCTATACGTTTTGATTCCCTATATTATGGATACTAGCTCCATTTTTAATGTCCTTTTTCATCTACGTGAAACACAAGGCATTATTTATATCTTCCTAACGGCAGGAGATTTCCCGTATTCCCAAATAGGAAACCTCACGATTTTTTTTAAACAGCCCATAGATGTCTCTAATCCCCTAGAGCGTAATAAACCGAATTACAAACTCATGAGGCTCTTTCCTTATTCTTTGGCTCCGATTCAAACTTTTATGCAGTAATTACTCGTTGAATTAATTATCAAGGACCGTGCGCTCTGCATCCCACAATAGATAAAGTCACTCAGATTTCTTCCATCCTAAGTATTACGTCAAAGCCTACATTTTATTTGCGGCATACTTCTGCGATTCAAATAGCTCATGCTCACATTATATCAAGTCCATCGACTATTCACGCGTTTTACTCCAAAACAGACGAGAAGTAATTACATTCGACAAAGTGCTCTAAAAAAATTCATAAATCCAAACGTCTGACGCGAAGTGAACAAAGAAGAATTTTCTATCGTTTTTGTGTCTTCCCCTTAAAAGATTTATATACATCTAGAACTATCAAAAATGGGGTGAAATTCAGTGATTTTTTTAAAGTAATTTATGCTCGAAAGTGAAGCAGAAGTTCGTGGTTCGTCTCTTTTGTTTTTAATGGACAACGTTCGAATATTTTCTCGCCAAAATATTGAAAACTGTGAAAACGAAGTGTACGTTTATTTATTTTCAATTTTTCACCGGTTATTTTATGATGTTGACGAATAAAATTTCACCTTGATCTGCCGTAATTCTATTCGAACTACAAGTAAATATTTCGCTTCAAAAACATTGGAAACACTTTAATTAAAGTGAAAACGCGAGCTGTTTGAATTCGATCATGGTGCGAGGTAGGCTTTGAGTGCGGTTGCTCGCTCAAATATGTGTCGAGTAAAACTAAAGTTATCAAGCGTCGCTTTGAAATATGATCCGTTACTTCGGCTAACAAAATCATACGTAACCGGTACGTTATTGCTTGGAAAAACTAAAATTTGTACTATGATTGCAGCATCAAGCGCGTGTATTGATAATAAAAGTAGGCAAATATTTATACAGTTTGATAAATATCATTGGATAAAATTGAAACGTTTATTCTCAGCTTGAAAAAGTTATTACATCTCCCGAAAAGCCCTTTTCGAGCCTTTGCCTTTTGGAGCTTTTAGAACGAGCGTTTTTGCAATAGCTTGAGTGAAATTGAAGCAATAATTTCATTGAAAATCCCACATTTGATAACATTAACTCTGTTTGGTAGGCCAGAATTGATAAAACGTCCCTAATGTATTTCAGTTGATTTGTGTAAAGAAGATGGTATGTAAATGATTTGGATTTAATTTTTTTCACAATTATCTTTCTCTTTTCTGCATGTATATTTCAATCGATATATGCATACAAATATATACATTCACATACGTATATATAATTGTATATATATATATATTTTTTTAAATCTAACACAATACACGAAAATGATAAATATTATAAATATATTTTAATATATCGATCACCGATATCACTGTTACTGCTGATGCGCAACAAATTTCATTTTCTTCAATACATACATGAACATCACACACATGAAAACTGAAGTGTCATTATGAGCCGACGGTCGTATACGAAAGCCCCTCGATCGAAGCATTTCTCGATTTTCTTTCGCGTGTTTTTTCGCGACAAAATCTCTATTCATTGAATAAAAAAAGAAAAATTTGGACGTAACGATAATCGATATATCGATAGGACAAAGTCTTATCGGAATCTATGAGAACGATTCGAACTAAAGTTTTTTAGGCTCGTCGTAGAGTTCGCTCGCGAAAACAGAGAAAGTAAATGTCAATAAATAAATCTTCCGAGGTAAAAAGACTTACGAGGGTGTCGAAGCGAAATATAAAATGCCACGTTATTGCTCCCTTTCTATCCAAAACACCCTGGGCGTTTAATCAAGAAAAGAGGAAGGAAAAAATTACCACACGGATTCTAAGTTGATTGGAAGCAGACAAATCTTTTTAAAAATTCTCAAATGGTACTTTGTTGCTTGTGTTTAATATTCGAAAATCAGTTGCTATTAAGTTGCTCGATGTTATCCCTCCGATAAATTTTGGAGTCAGTTTTCAAATTTTTTTTCTCTCTCTCCCTTTCTATCTGCCTCTGTCTCCTTTCGCCCGTTTTCTCTGTCTCTCTCCCTCTTTCTCTCTCTATCGAGATGCTGAATGCTTACCAACAAAGACTGACAACTTACAAACACTCGAGAATGTCCGCGTCATAACAAAATGCCAGAATTTCTTGGCAATTCATAATCAAATGAAACACTTTTTTTCAAATCAGTGGTAATGTACTGTGCAATTGCTTTTTGTGTTTGCTGCATGTGCATGTGTTTTTGATCAATGTTTCTCGTGGCGTCAACGTTTTGGTGTTTGCTCACCATAAAGTCTCGTAAAGCTCGTCTCAACACATCGCCCTCACTGTATGTGATCAACGTTCCTGGATTAACAAATTACATGGGCAGATGGATGCCGAACGAGAGAGCTCCAACCCCTGAACGAAAAATCTATAGAATGGATTTTCGAGTTATTTATTTACAGCTTGCTTATTTATGCTGCTTGTAACATTCGCGGCGATAAAGTTTGTACTTCCGAGGTAGCTCAAGTGTCTCAATACACTTTATCATTTTATAAATAAACATCGAAACGTCTGGGATGAAATATTTTTTGACAAACTACATGTGAAATGACTAGAAAATCTATCTATACCTAACGCGCGTCCCATTCCCTCCTTCCGTGCATCCTCAAGTCTCCGAAATGGAACGAGAGACAAAATTTTTCATCAATCTTGACTGAGTCAATTGATTCGACCGCTCAAGGGAAAGTAAATGGCTATAGACAAGTGTACAAACGAGTCGTGCACACTTCGAGAATTGTTTGAACGATGGGAATGGGACCTTCGCGTTGATTTTTCGTTTGTGGGTTAGCGAGCTCGAAATCTGGGATTGATTGAGATAGAGAAAAGGAAAAAGAAACCTATAAGCAAACAAGCAAATGCTTGCACTCTCAAAGAACAAGAAAAAACGTATATGAGGATACAAAAGGCATCGTCGAGCTACAAACTAACAGAAGAGCACAAAAAGACTGAGGAAAATCGAGAGAGGGAAATAAAGAAAATGGAGACAGAAAAAAAAGAGAAATAATACGAGCGCATCGGCTTTCCACCTTAAACGGGAACGTAGGGTAGTGCATGTTGTGTTCGACGTGTTGTAATGGGAGGGCACCGGGGGTTCAGTCTCTGATGATCCAGGTGGCAAAGAAGGCGAACGTGCTGAAGAGACGAAAATCACGCAATCGGATGGAGATGCAGCAGCCTCAACAGCCGGCACTGCCACCGGTCACGGTATCCGGTGGTACGAATGCGGCTGGTCCAACCACTGACACCAGTCGTATTGAGAATGATGGCGATGTTGTCTTCTACATGGAGGAACCAAAATCTGGGACTCCCAATCGAGCAAGGAGAGACAATCGGTAAGCTCTTCATTGACCTAAACGAATGATCTTCGATTTCAAACTGTTTTCCACAATACTTTACCATTTATTAGTCTTACGGATTCATCGGATATTCTAGAGAAAAGGTGCATGATATTTGGATTCTTTAATTACATGATCATAGTAAAAACAATTGAGTTGATAGAAAGGTTTAGTGGAAATTTACAAAATCAATTGTCAATTTGAATTAACAGAATTTCTCGTTCAACCCGATACATGTAAATTATTTCAATCAATTTGATCTAATTCTCAGAGATAACTGTCAGAAATACTTCTTCAAATTTTGATTTTGATTTTGATAGTAATATTGAACATAGATGTCCATAGATCCGATAAATCTTTAAGTACACGAATAATTTTTTATAGTAAACTGCACATCGAGGTTCAATCAAGTTAAAATGAATTCATAGACATGTCAATATTTAGAGCTCATGATGACAACTTTAAGAAGCGAAGTGAAGCCTCAATTCATTAGTACTAATTTGCGCAAAAATATTACCGTTGAAACATCTAGATCGAGTACACGCAGAATAAAGAAACACATAATATTTTCACCCCTAAAATCTCGTTAATTTATTTACCACTGACGGAAAGAAACTCGATCTGGACGTTTTAGTTAAGCGGCCGGCGAATGAGTTTAGTTTCCGATAGTGTGAGTAGTGTGTTTCCGATTGGCAGGGGCAGCCTATTCACGTCGCAAACAAGCTCGGTTACGGAAGCGGCTAGCGATGAAATCGACATTGACATCGAAGAGCCTCAAAGAGTTACCACGTGAGTGTATATCTATTTCTCTTTTCTATCTCTCTCTCTCTCTTTCTCTCCATTATTCCCCGCTTTCTGTTTGCCTAAATTAAATTCCGTCCGATCGAGGAAGTTAAATTTAAAAGTTCCATCTTCTCGTTTAAAATCAATCACAATGACACCATTTATCTGACTGATTGATTATCGGATTGCGAAGTACCCACCCTAAGTCTTTACACATAGGTATTCTCCCCAGTTTGCAATCTATCTGAACCAGTAAACTTTTGACGTACAAGCATGTATAAAAACATTAACGATTATTTCAATCACATTTTGATGTAAAATCAATATTTTAACGACACATTTTCATAGACTAACCGAGGCACACCGTAACGCTATAAGAGCCATACGAAAGATCAAATACTTCGTGGCGCGTAGAAAGTTCCAACAGGCAAGAAAGCCCTATGATGTCAGAGACGTTATCGAGCAGTACAGTCAGGGGCACTTGAATATGATGGTGAGAATTAAGGTAAGCACTTTTTTTTCTCCCCTAACAAACATCCATCAATCATCTTACTCACATCACAACGTGTTACATATTATTTCAAATCATGTGAAACAAACAACAATTCAATTTGAAATTTCTATTTGAGACAAACACAACAGTCTATCGATCTTTTATTGTGCATGAATTCGTCACGAGAAATATAGACATTCACACAAATGTTCCAGTAAGAAAATAAATTGATACAAAAAAAAAACATAAAATACGTGAAACGTTCTCTTCATTCAAATTTTATGAAGCACTCGAACTTTTCAACGTCATAGAATAAAATATATCTTAAGAAAATTGTGACAGGTGTATATGGTCGGTCAGACTTTCTAGAAGAGACGAATACCCTAAACCCTAATTTACGCAAACGAAGATGTATCGCCACGACTATACCGTTTTCTCAAACATATTTTCCCTCATAATCCACTTTACATTCTGTCATCGTCGTCTTTTCATAAACATATAATATAAAGTAGCGAGAAAAAAAATGTCTCTAGTGAATCAGAATAACCATTCGGAAATAAAAAAAGAACAACCACCTCGTCGAAAGTCACTTTGAAACGTAATCAATCCTAGAAAAAAAACACCAATGAAAGACGTTAAAAGTTGCGGGATAATTGCTACGAATTAATAAAAACGAAAAAGTTGCATTAGGATTGCTTTTGGGTTCTAAAAAGAGAGAACTAAAGTACAACGGATTTGTAACTAAAAATTAAAGGTTGCTTCGATTCACTAGGGATCCGATTGATTGGGATATATTTTGATGGATCTCGCGTTGTTATCGTTTTGCAGGAGCTCCAGAGAAGATTAGACCAGACCCTGGGTAAGCCGGGCAGCTACCTGGCGGGAATCGACCGGTCCGGCAATGTTAAGCCTATGACGATCGGCGCACGCCTATACCGGGTCGAACAGCAGGTCAGTACGAATTTTATTCATCGTCGTTATGCAATGATCGAACGTGCACGAGTTCTCTTCATTTTCTCAAATTATCGGCACACGCACTCCGGTCTCTCTCATCATCTTCTCTCTGTTTCATCCTACCGCCGATTATTGGATACTGAATGCACTGAATAATTGAGATATATTAGTTCCAATTTCGATGCTCCGCGGTTTATGATTCGAGGGGTTTTCCCCGTTACATTGAATTTCACCGTGCTACTTCGAATGTCGTCCTACCACATAGAGAATATCGTTGAAATCATTGTCATCGATGTTGTGAAAAAAAAAAACGCGATTTGATCGAAAACCACGATGCTATCGCGTACGTTTCAAACTCCGTTTACTCTGCAATCCTCTTCAAAACCCTCTTCCGATTCGCGCTCCATTTCTTCCTGTCTCCGGCGATTTATCGCGTTCCCGGAATAACGGACGCCTAGAAAGAGTTGCATGGAAAAAAAATGACCTGGCCTTTTTTTTCAATTTTCTTACTTTCTCTCCAGATTTTTCTCTGTCAAACGTTCTACTCCAGGGATGGATAATGTTTCGATACAAAAAATATAAGGTCGAGTAATTCGACGTGACTTATAATTCAGGAATATCATCTTGAAATTTGTATGCTTGGCTTATAACGAATGAGAAAATTGATTATATTTGAATTAAAATTAAGATTTAGTTCGATATTCTTTTTGAGAATTTATTGTTGCTCATCGATTTTCATTTTTTTTTAAATTTATTTACTTTATAACCACAATGGAAATGTCGTTTTCATTTTATCAACAACGTGTCTTTTTGATAGGAATTCGCCCCTATTGCACTGAAGTATCCTATTCAATGTGTATTTTTGTGTTCATTTATATTCTTTGATAGTAACCCAGTAGTAGGAATTCTTAAAAAAGAAAAAGCAAAATTAATCCGGTGCCTTTATGTTCCAAGATTGAAACTCACTCGTACAAAGCGAATAAGGAAGCCTCTCTCGATGCTCGCCAATCCGATTTCAACGGATTCATGAAAAAACGTCTATGAAATCTTTGACTTCTCGCTTTTCCCATTACCGTGAACTCTTTTTTTTTATTTGCGAACCTGGTAACTTTTCGTTACTATTGAGACGTTCCGCGAAATTCGGTATTGATTTTTCGATTGACCAGACGCTTTTTTTAAACCAACGTGAATTGATTTCTCGTGCATTTCAAAAGATTTCGTACCTTTTTACGCCTCGGTCAGTAATCATGTTTTTTAGTCTTTCCGTCAGCATACTCGGTGTTCTATGTTCAGTCTCGTTTCCTCGTGTGTTTTTGGACTTAAAAAAATTTGGAAATCATCGAACTTACTTCGTAATGAAGACCCGGAGGTGTCCCATAGATTGTTTAGTTTTGGTAAAGAAGAAGAACGAACTCCAGTGGTCTCTATTGACTCGGTATCACAAGTTGAAATTTCAACCATGTCTTTCAATCCCTTGTATGCTGGTGGAGAGTCAACTCGTATCTTCCTTTACGTTCCTTTTATTTTTTCTTCTTAATTCTACGCTCACTATAGTCCTGCTGTCGTTGCACAACACTAAACGATCTCTAATGAAGGTTTTGGACACAAGGAGAATAATTATTTCCACAGCTGTGCGTAATGGACAAGAAGCTCGACCAATTGGTCTACGTACTGAACGCGCTCGCCAAGAAACAACAGATTCCTCTCAGAAGCATCGAGGACGATGTTTAACCGAGAGCACCTTGAACGTTTGCTTTAACTTTAACAAGCGGTGCTTTTCCACGATTCACTGTGACCATTTTCGTGCTAGAAATGCTCAACGAAAGCTCCATTATATCCTCCCACTAATAGTCTCGAGCGTAAACCTTCACATTGCCGCAAAGTGTGGAAACCCTATTTTCACATTATTTTCAAGTATTCTGGATACCGAACAGCCAATTTGGATTTTCGACGAAAGAATACTCGATTTAAATGAGAAGTTTAAAATTATATTCGCAACGATCTCGCGAAACAAATTTCATACGCACAGCAAGATTGTTCGGATACGTAATTCAGCGTGGAGAGCAATATTGATCGAGGGGTTAACCAAAAAATACAAACTACAAGAATATTAGCGACTTTTCAATAGAACACGAGGGTAATTAAAAAATAACTTGTATTTATTCGAGCTCGTTGAAATTGGTCCAGTTCATGACTAAAAAAACACAAATGTAACAAGCGAAAAAATGTTGTTTAAGAACAGAACCAAAAATATCAAGTAGACAGTTTTTTTTCAACCCAAACAACGTTTTATTTGAATCGAGAACCACACTTTTGCGTACGCGATACGAAGATTCTTGGAGCTTTACAAGTATACATTAAAAGTATATATAAAAATAAAATTTCACGTGGAGGATTATGTAAGCCTTTGCCCCGAGGAACAAAAAAGTCGTTAGGGACTCGACCGCGTTGAGTGAACGATCATTTGGTTGTAATAAGAATCAGTGGTTTTCACGATATAAAGACGCAGATGTAAATATATACACGTGAATATTACACACGCAGACAAAATAAAATAAACCTAATAAATTATCTGATAATAATAATAATAATATTAATAATTATAAAACTAGTTGAATAAGTGCTATCGCCTAAAAGACGTGGCTCTTTAATAATATTTTTAATAATTCTTATTCTTCAATTATTCGCTATAACATAGGTGTAGGGTCCAATATACATATTTACCTAATTTATTTGAGCTCGAGGTCGAGACGATACAATTTTTTTTTAAAACGTTAAATAAATGAGGTGCTTTTTTCGAAATTGTTGCGATATTTAAACGGATTTCATTTTAGTTATTTGGACAAAGATGACCGTTTATATTATTAAAAAAAAAAAAGTACAACGGCTGGTACTCCATTTTTATTTAAAAGAAAAACAAAATCCTCATGCGGTGTACATATTTATTAATCGGATAAGATGTTCGTTAATCGCTGACCGTTCGGACGCATTTATCGTTCAATTTTATTCACATATTTCCTCTTCTTTTTCGTCATTACCAATTCGGATATAACCGCGACATACCGAATAATGGATTAATTATTTAAACGCAAATGCACAGCTTATGAGTAAATATCATAACATTGTAAAATAAAAGTGCTTAAAAATCTGCAAATGCAGATTCTGAATACTCTCTACGGTGCCTCTCACTAAATCTACTTAAACTTAAATCAGATTATTTAATCAAGTACTGTCATAACTCTATCGAATCAATTATTTTTAGTAAACTCGATATTCACATATTTAAATACATTATATAAATAAAACATATATTGAGGATTATAGCAAAAAGACCATTGCGCGCTATATTTTCCAATAATCCTTTACATTACTGGAACGCGAATTATAGTTCATACAACAAATTTCATAACAAATTCACTTTGATTATATTACTGCTTAACGATTTATCAGTTTATTCACGGAGAGAATATTCCTCTAATAAATAAAATACTAAGGTAACATAGTGTCGGTGTTCTACATTGTTTATTCTGCATGTATTTGCCAAAAACGTTGAAGTTTTTTATTCCACTACGAATTTCGAATTTTTATTTCCGTATTTTGCTCTGGAAAGAGGTTAAAAATGTATATTTTTCCATATAGATCTTTATTGACAAACATTATAAAATTTATGCTGACTCCTACGTTGAAAGCAGCAGCAGTAGTAGTAGGTCATGCCTGGTGGCATCGTAAAATTTCGCCGGGTCTATAAATGTAGCATTTCATTATGTCACAATATAATTTCGCTTGTCTTTACCTACTGATTTTTCTGACGTTTCCTCTTTTCGAAAAATGACTATGTTTGTTCGTAAAAGTTGATAAATTGGAAGATACAGAACTCTGGAAACATAGCACCTTGGTAAATGTTGCAGGAACTTTCTCTCCGTGTTCAGGCACAAATATTTCATTTGGATAAACCATTAGATCGATAACATCATATGACTTGCCATATTATTCATTTTTTCTAGTTACATTCTCGATTGGTGTTCAAAATACAGTTTATTACACTCGCTCGAAGAATATTCGATCGGAAAACCCCCGGAGAATTCATTAACTTGCCCCGTAGTTTTGTCACTCTTTAAATAATGTCGATCAATAAAAGATAATGACACAATATTCGGTCAGATAGCGATGCGAACTCGTTACGTTTTTTTTTTTTTTTTTATTATTTTCTTCGGTTTTGGTATTCTATTCGTTGAACTTAGTCCTTAGAAATAAATATTGATTTCGGAAACGAATCCTGATTTATGCCGATTTAGCATTTTCTTCAAAGCTCAAAACTTGGTGGATAAAATTGAAATTATGCGGTTGGGATTATTGATCGATCGTGAAGTGAAATCGTAAGTAGGTTAAAACTAGCGCTCGTTCATCAAATGATCGAGATATATAGAGATTCGTCATTGAAAAACATAAAATAATTCGAATCGCGTTCGCATAAATCGCGATTATTAAAAACAATAAACTTATAAAGAATCTCGGAGCAAGTAGTGTTCTTTAATCGGCCGAAAATTGAATGAATTAAAACTTTTATCATATTTTATCGATAAAGGTGATGTCATCACCGTTTAAAAGCATATGTGGGAATAATTAAAGGGAAAAAAACGTCACGTGTTATCACACAATACAGAATACGAATTTTAGGGAAAAGGATGAGAAACCAAAAACTCTTAAGGTACATCGATTGGTTCCAGTTACTAGTTCATCTAGTCTTACATAGTAATGGAGGTCAGAATAAACAATAAATGAATACTAAGGTGACGATATAAAGTAATATTAGCATAAGCAATTGCTATAGTCAATTGAGTTTTAATTTCACGAATTCTCTTCTATTCGCATTCTAGTCTTTAATACACACGCGATCTAGTTGAACGATGAAAAAAAAAATCGTATGAAAAGGACAACAGCAAACGGACGTAAATAATTCCTACTTAACCACGAGTTTATCTTTATTATTGATATTATCGTCCCCTCGAGGGTAGTCGTCGAAAGACAATATATATTCATTTTTTTTCTAAATTATTATTTCACACTAGTGACACTAGATTTGTAAAATCTGTACATTTCTCGACTAGTTGGTTAATGAAAATAAAACCGAGGAAGCTTTGAACGTTCGGAAACGCGCACGGGGGATTTGTATCCTGGTCGTGTCAACCTTCATCGGTTGAATTTTTTTTTTTTTTTTTTTCAAATTCAACGCGTGAGTTAACAATGAACAGTTAAAAATTTTCAACTACACCGTTCATGATTCCGCGTCTACGACCACATAGTTAGTTATTTTCTTCGATTCACCAATTTCACGTCAATTTATCAATGTCACGCCAATTTTAAACACATTTGTTCATTCTTTCGAATAAAAAAAAAAAAAACTCAAAGCTTCCCGGGATCTAGCAAATAAGCTTTTCTATGCGCAACATCATTTAGTCGAGCGATATAACTTGAACGATTACTACTCCTAAGCTGTTTGCTAATGATTCTCGTGATAGGTCAGCAACACAAGCGTATTGTAGTTACAGTTAAATCGACATCGGTCACATAACCGATTTAAGTTTCGATTTATTTAAGTAGTAGAGATTTAATGGAACGAAAATGGCAGAAGTTATAAATAAAAGTATTTTAAAACGAATTAGGCTGATCGCCTGTTAGTGCACCTGGTGAATTGCTAGTCAGTATAGTATTTGACGTTAGTCACGGGCGTCAATACTTTCATATTTCAAATATTAACGAGACGCTCATTACTCGTATCTTTGATTTCTCGCTCCTATAACGTTCTTGTAGATTCTTCCCGAGAAGGCAACTGTAGACGGGCAAATACCGAAGTAAATCTCTATGCATTTCCTTCCAGTGGCGAAGCTTCATGCAATTGAAAATTAAAAAACAAGAAATAACAAAAAATGAGTCGAATCGAAACGCTACTTCGCAAGTACCTATTGTTTTGTTTCTCTATCGATCCGGATATATATTCTATTGCGACTTTAACGGACATCGATTCTCCGTCTAGACTACTCGTACCAAAGTCATTTCGACCAATGCCCTAGTTTCTAAATTTAATCTGGGATTATTAACGCGCGATCTGAATAGTCAGGTAAAAAACAAAATTTTCAAAACCCAATGTTGACCAATCAATAAAAAACAGTGAACTTATTTTGAAAGCTACGTGAAAATGACCAAAGTAACGTCCCGAGAATATCTCATTAAAACTCGAATTCAGAACCTTTATTCGAATTTATATTCAACACTTTCGTGCAAGTCGCTACGTTATAGGCACACATACATATTTACAAATGTGAATAATTGAATAAGATTTGATTTTTATTTTTAAAAAATCCTTGTATGTCGATTTGGCTGACATCGCCGAATTAATGAGAGTGCACGCGTTTGAAACTGGTCTAGTTTCAGGAGGACCAATCGATGTTTATTGATGACAAAAGGGAGAAGGTTTTAGAAAAAAAAAAATGTGGAGGGATATTGTGAAGAAACGAAAAATGTTTCTGACTGCGAGTCAGTCTGGTGAATCGCAACGATGACAATCTTTAGTGATAATACGATAGCGCGTGGTTATAAGAGAGTCACAAAAAGAGCCTGTTTGAGCAGAATTGGAGAAACGGTGTAAAGATGGCGGTGCCGAGACTGAAATTTTTGAAAATATCAACAAAAAGTAAAAGTGGAAATGTACTAATGACATCTTGACAATGATTTTCCACTGCTGAATCGAAATCAATATCGTGAGATATTTTGTGACATGTCAAATGATAACTTCAATTATTTCTCAATTGAAAGATCGAGTGTCTAAATCTTCATCGATTTCTCCAACGAAGAAAGAAATTACCAATAAATCGAAACTAATGGCACTATAATGATGGATAACTCTTGAAACTGCAGCAGTTAAACATATGACCAGTTTGATAGGAAAAGTCGAATAAACAAGAAGACGAACCAATAAAGGAAGGAGATAAAACTCAATCATATCACCGTAGTTGCCTATACACTATCCACTAGTAGTATCTCGTTGATAATAAATACTGTTGACTCGATGAAATATACTTTGGTTGCGAAAATCGATCGAATACTGTATAATAGTCATAAGGATGTAGGCCGATGATTAATTTTCGGTAATTATACGACCAATCTGTAGATAAGAACTCTGTATTTATGATGAATGGAACGAAAGAAAATTATGAGGTTGGATCGAAAAAATGAGTCAAGTCTAATTGTTGTATCCAAAAAAAATTTGATTCCATTTTAACGAATAATTATTTCACGAAAATTCAATCCATTTGAATGGGAAACAAAAAATCGGGAAAGTCCATGTATAGTCGATACATAATTCCTAGAACCCCACAACAAGGTAATTAGTTGTCCCACGAAAATTCGATAATTCTGTCGTTTTATCATTTTGTTCGCAACGCATCCTCGCTTTTTATAGTTTCCATAATGAAATATTGACCAAATGCGATTTCATCGTGCACCATTCTCTTCGTTATCGAAAAACCAAGAGGATTGTGTTAATTAAACTTTATTATCGCATCCGAGAAACATGTTACGCTTAAGGAAACATTGTGGTTTATTAGTTACGCCACTTTGGGGTTTATGTCCGAAAAAATTGATTGTGGGGTCTAGGATTATACGAACTCTGAAGAAAACAACTTTTATATAAATCAAACTAATTCATTTTAATCGTAATGCACATTTGCTGCTTTGTATAAACTCTATCACGATAAATCTCTTTAAATAAACAAATAATAATGAACGTAACAAAAGTACAGGGTTCTTTGATGCGGGATTACAATTTGTAAGGAGGAGATAGGATGTAACACATCGTTGTTGAATTTTCATTGGGAAAGCCGCCGATAATGGTGCGTATGTTATGCAATATGTATATGTACATACATACTGATATTAATTGCGTTTCGCATACGCCACTGTCCAGAACCGATAAACAAATACATACAGAACATATATAAATATATACATTTTTTTTCATTTCATTGTCCGGAGCAAAGATATTTTGCAGCTATCCTTCCAAATGTATATGAATGTGATTAGCGATTTTTGGAGGATTTACTACACATTCTAGTACGAGTTAGAAGAAAGCATGTAATTAGGATTTAAAAAATATAGTGGTCCATCCACTGCGCCGAACAAAGAAAAAAACAAGCATTATATATCCTTCTCTTTTTCACTTTCTCCGGGGTCTGCGCAAACACGTTATCACATTTATTTTATTTCATTAGTACATTAACGAGTTATCGTACTTTTAAATAAATAGACTCGGATGGACCAGGAAACATTATGTATAAATCTATAAATAATTTACATACAAATGATAATTTTTTAATTTGAATAATATAATACGTATATATACGTATATATGTTTATTCAAATAAACATATATATGTGCATATAAATAAATATATATATACAAATGCTAATACTATTTTAATGAATCGTACATAATATACGCCTTGTCAAATATTGTACATTTGTGACATCGTTCCCTATTAATATAATTATTATTATAAATTATTATTAATATAATCACGAACGACTAGTTAACGTTGAATATACTATATCTAATAAGCGTTGGTGTTGATCATTCACAACCTTTACTCTTTTCCATTATAGAAATCCTCCCAGTGACATTTTTTAGATCACGTACATTTTTTTTGCTGGTTCTTGTTTTTTTTAGCCTTTAAACAACAGAAAATCGTAGATATAATTTCGTTGTGAATCTCTTTCATGTAGTACGTCAAAATCGTTTTTGAAATTTTGGATTAAACTTTTAAAAATGCCCTTAAAAATATGACATTGTGGAAATTGCTTTTGTCAGTCGATGCAAGTTTCACCGTTTACTGACAGTCGCTTAACTACTGACTCGTTTGAGTTATACATTCGAATGGGTTTTTTCTTGTTCCTGTGGATGATGGTGAGGAACTTAACTCAACGATTGTTACCGGCACTGTACAGCAGCTAAAAATGACTGCTGTGTAGCGCCACCTTTGCGCTTGTATAAAAACTCGACGACCACGACGGTCGATGAAACAGAATTCTTCAGGCGGAAAGTTAACCCGTTGCTTGAAAAACGATAGCCGAAAGGCAGAGAGGCAGGAAACTTTTGGCTGCAGAAAGAAAAAAACAACATGAAAGGTATGTGCCAGTCTTTTTCTCTGTAAAACAAGAATAAAAAAAAGGTCAGTAATGCGTTGGCTGCATTTCGTTGCATGGACTCGAAACCCAATGGTCCATCTCGCGTGTACACACATCGCCGATCCTTATCCTTCGTTCTTCGTTCTTCCTTTTTCTCTCTGCTGTTCATTCCGTTTCTGATTGTTCGTTTTCGTTGCAGCTGTCGGAGGAGCCGGGACAAGAAGCTGGACCAGCTGGCATACGTGTCCGATCGCAAGGTCCCTTGTATCACGTTAAAGCTGAATAACTGAGGAAGCATGGTTTGTGAATCGCGTGTTTATTTTCGTAAACTTTATCGAACGAATATCTCAGGGATTTATACAAAAAATGATTCGTTTAGACGTAACAAAGCTACAAATATTTCTCCATCATATTTTATCTTATTAGACGTTCGAAGACAAAATTAGTTGAGTCTACAAAAGTTCTTTGAAACACTGTCAAAAAAAATACGAACGAAACAAATGAAACTCGTTAAAATGCGCAACGATAAAGCTTTTATCGTCCTGGTCGCGCCGCTCGAATTTGCCTAATTAACTTAGGTGTGTATACACGGCTCCAAGTTCACAACGTGTAAACATAAATACAAAAGAAGCTGATGCGGACGAGACGGGAGTATAGAACGATACGAGAGTACATAAAGTGGAAAGATGTGCTGGGAGAGGGAGAAAAAAAAGATATCGCGGAATCCGCGACAGGAATGACGTCTCATATTGTCAGTCAGGACGCAGGGATCGCTTCGTTTGTCGAGGTTCTCGAGACGTTCCCCGTTTTCAGTCGGGAATAAGAATTCCGGTTTATGGGGGAATATAAAAATCATTTGAAAGGAGCAAGAGGAGGGTGGGGGGGCGAATGATGATTTCCGGTGGCGTCTCGTTCTTGCGCCGCCATAAGCTCTTACAGCCTTCTACGTAATGCACGAGAAACACGAGAAGCTACTTCTATCTTATAACTTGACTAGAAAACAATCGTGTATTCAGTCTGCATTGTCAAGAATTCCAGTTTGAAGAACGATTATATGGAAGCTTGATTCAAGTTGATGGAATACGAGGTTAAATGATAAAAAAATATTCTAGACACATATATATGTGTACGTGATGATATATAGAAATAGGAAAAACTAAAAAGACACATTAAAACGTCGTGTGGCGCGCACGAGTCGTTTGATGATTCGTCCGAGCAACGAGACTGGCGAACGTTGTCATCGCCATATTAGATCGAAAGTTCATTCATCGAGAGTTTTCTTGTTTGTTGATGAACGAAGCGCCGTTCCGAGACTACGAACGACCGATTCTTTTATACAATTTTAATGCGACGCAACCGACAAACACACACACACACACGAACAAGTCATTTCAACGTGTTGCTCCTGTTGAATTGATCCGGCGCCTGATTGCAACGTCCCGATCAGTATCGACCTATCCTCTTCTTCAAAGTGCATACGTTCAAGGTGTGATCGAAGTATTTTCCCGGAATTTATTTATTTCCCGTCTTATAGTTATTCGATGAAACACATTTTTTTGGTTCTCTAATGGATCAGAGCAACCACACAGAACTGACAAGCAGCCACGTTTTTCAAAGTCACTTCATAATGCAATCAATGTCAAATACAAAAGGACAGTATTACAAGTTGTGCGTGATGGTTGCTACGAAATAATTAAGACGAAAAAGTAATGGTTTTGGTTCGCAACAGTTGCACGCACCGTTGTTTTTCGGCTCTTCATAAATTGCACGAAATAGTCAAAAAAATAAATAAACAATTACAATAAAACCAAAAACTATTTTGAAACTGATTGATGAGTAAAAAGCAACGGTTACTTCGATTCAATAGCGTTTTCACTACAAATTTTCAACCATGGTGGATGCCCGGTCTATTATTTTCCGCAATAAAATCATTTCGGATAATTTTTATTATTCCTCTGAACGAGTATTAAACATGGAATAATGTGATTGAAATTTTATTTAAATAACTTGTGTTCCCAAATTGGTTCGTCCCAACTCTCATGGCTACATTTATTATATACGTGAGTTAAGCTTGCTGAAGATTGATTCCTGTCCCGAGGGAAGACTCTAATTCCCCTTTAGTAAAGTCAACAAAAGGAATGAGCCTCGAGTCGAGTCTGCATTTGAACGCTTTCGACTCGTTGGTCTTGTACGTGAGTACCAACCCGCATGCATATTAGCCATACCCAAGGAGATCCTGGTTACGATAATATGCCCGTACTCGCACGCAAAAGCACCTCCAGACTCTCGAGAGGCGCGAGACAAATTGAAGTTTTTCGCGAACAAACCTGCTACGCGTATGTATTCATCCAAGCTTTACACTCAAACCTCTCTACTCATGTATCTAACCACGAGAGAGTTCTCTCGCCTTGCCAAGAACCCGTCTTCCTTCGCATGAAAAGCAACCACAGCCCCCGGAGAGTTTGCGTATGCCAAGTCCGGCCAACAAAATCGTCTTACACGCCTTATTTCAAAGGTGAACTCTGGCAACTTACGCCCTTCCGTTTGCTAGCAACGTACCAACGATCTATAGGTCCTTCGATGCAAAATTTATTTACATTTGATAATTGCTTCCAGATTTTCTACACGAGTTTATTTACAAATGACACTCCTCAAGGAAAGTCATTTGGTCGTTTGAATACAGTCAAGTGAAAAATAATTACTCAAATATTAAATTCCTTAAAAATATTCCAACATTCTCAGCATGATGTATAACAGCCCTTGACAGTTTACCGTCACGTAGAAATTTCATTCAAATTTTTTTTCCGTTTGCAGCGAAGTTTTGAAAATGCGAGCGGAATGCCACATATCCACGTACAAAGACTCTGATGTTAGAGCGCTTTAGATCTTTCTTGCTTTCCCTATCCATTTTCTAACATTCAATCCACTTCACTGCAAACTGTATGCAAAAGACACACATGACTCTCAAAGTTGAGAGGAAAAGCAGCAGAGGAAAATAAATGTTGCGTCGTAAACTTACGTTCCATGTAAACGATAGCAAGCAGTAGAATGCGTGCTTTGAGTAAAACGTAATGACATTCTTTGACATAACACATAAATATTTTATGACATAAAAGTAGGTATTGGAACTGGAGTTACTGAAAAAAGTACCATGTTTGACGTTATTTAAAGAAAGAAAAATACATGAAAATTGGTGTTTCCGTGTCACGCTTCAATAATCAAAGAAAAGAGAGAACATCATAAGCGTTTTAGCAATTTAACCTCGAACGCCTCATATGCAGTAATGATTTGAACATTAAACCGGACTCACTGAACGATTTATCGGGATATTATATTCGCTCTCTTCTATGGCTCGAGTAATAAATGCTTCATGTTTACCCGAGCGAGTATCCAACGATTTTTCATGCATTTTTTTTTTACTTTTGCTCATTTTTAAGACGTATAGGGCAGAAGAGACCCAAGAAGAGAAAGGGAGAGAAAGAAAGAGAGGGAGAGATCGAACGAAGTGAGAAATTCCATATAAAGAAGCGTGAAATTGATGCAGCGAGATAAACCTGAGAAATTAACATACGAATCACCTTTCACATACTCGATCGGCCGATTAATAAATGAAGGAGGGGTTGAAGGTTCATTTTCGTGAAATGAACAAAAATACTTACGAGCTGTGCATAACATCGTTCAAATGTAACATATCGACGAATTCCCGAAGAATAACCCAACTATTTTTTTCAATGGTTGGTCTCAACGAGAATAAAGCTTCGTGAGCTGCTTATTAAATATCTGCCAAGTTCCTTTTCCCCGATTTTGCGCATCGGAGGATCACGAAGAGGAGGAAATACAACTATACGTGATCCGTGAATCTTCCCAGGCTCCCTTTCTTTTTTTTCACGAGAGAATTTGGTCGCCAAAATTCTTTTTTTTATACTTCCTTTCCGCCTCCTTCCATTTCTCTTCTTTTTCCTTCTCACCAATCTCAGCAAGCTCTTCAACGAAGAAGGAGGAAAAGAAGAAGAAGAAGAAGAAGAAGGAAGGAAGGAGAAAGGAAGAAGAAGACGACAACGACAACGACAACGACTTCGAGACCGTATTAGGAAACCTGCACTCATTGTGCTTGCTCTTCTCAACGCCGTGCAAGAGAACGAGATGGAAAAGAAGAGAAAGAGAGAAAGAAAAATCGAGAAAGAAAAGATACTCTCAGCTGCAAGATAAAAAAAAAAGTTCGTAAAGTTGAGACTCGCCCGAGAGAGGACAATAAGAAAAAGAGTTTGAGCAGGGACGAACTCTTTGGAGCAACGTTTTATACCCACTCGCTCGTTCTCTCTTTCTCTCTCTTTCTCTGTCTGTCCTGTATTTCGCTGCTTCACTTTTTTCTCTGGCACTTACTATAATTACGAGAGGCGCGCGTGAACATCATCCACGCGCTTCTCGTTCAACAGAACGAAAATATGTGCACTCCATTGCGTTATGAACAAACATATTATTATATGAAAAATCCACATGTTTTCCATTTATCGCAGTTAATGTAACGGGCCATGTTTGACAGCGGCCTCTTTGACAATTGTCAAAATAAGTGAGAATAGACTTAATGGCAAAGTTAACAATTCTTCAACATTATAAATGCTTTTCTTTCATTTTGTTAGAAATAATCAAAAAACAAGAACGTAGGGAATATTAGTTTATTAATTGATTTTCTTTTATAAGAAACATAATATTTCGACTTGAGATGAGAAATTTCGAAATTCAAGACTTTTCGTTCGCCTTTTTGGCTTATTTGTCAAACATCGTGTTTGGGTCGTGCAACATTCACCCTGGAGACCAGGCAAAGTAAAAAAAAGTTATTGAAATTGAACAAATAGCCAATATATACTAATAAAGTTACTGACGATGCTGTAGGTATAAATACTGTTCACTTTACAGGCTGTTCGCTGTAGATATACCTGTGTGGAATGAGAAAAAAACGCTACCAAGGTGAGCTGGCGATGCGCGTGAATGGGCGTATGCATGAATGGGGGTCCCTCCACGCACTCTCTCAGAGAACCCGAGTTCCCTCTGCAATTTTGCTTCCATACAACTTATATACCGATATATATATATAGATATAGATATATTTATATCTATACACATATATATGCGTGCATACAGGTGCACACGTTGATTTCTTGCAGGACACTCGAGACGAGTCTGTAAGAAACCTTGTGTGTTCCTGCGCGAACGCACGTGCGCTCAAACAGGCTACAAATCCTGGGGACTATTCGAGGAGGGGTGGTTCCGATATTTCAACTCTTCATATTCCACTTTTTTGCAGACATCTTTCTGTATACGTAAAAATAAATATCATCAAATTGCCAGTTTTTCACTTATACGCCTGACAATAAAGAGTTATGATGTTGTTGTATTACATTTTTCGAGTCTTAAACCAAATTATATTACGAAAATTAAATTAAATTTTTACTTCTTCACTGTTTTTTAGTCAATTTACTTTATTTTAAATCAACAGGTTCATTGGACCTTCAAAAAAAATTAACAATGTTCAAAAAATGAAGCATTAACAGCTGGTAATGTTTATAACAATGTTGTTTTATTGTCAATCATCAACAACGACCTCTTTACAATGAGCATTCACGTATGAAACGATTTTTATGCCAAGTTTTGTATTTCTTCTTTTTATTAGGTAAAAATAACAATAAAAAAAAAACGAACCAAGAAGAGATGTAATTATACGTATAATACCGGTTCAGGACGGTTTGTTCACGTTATTGGCTGTCGTATTTTTCTTCTCGACATCCTAAAGCTTCTTCGTACTCTGTCATAAGATCAAGCGAATGACATCTTACATTCTTTTTAGAAAAAGAATCGTACGTCGACTCTCGATGTCGACGATACATTATTATACACGCATATTTATCATGACGTATTTACAAACGAATGATGTATAGTGCTTATGTTTTATATGCACCAAAACGCATTACAGCGTTTCTTTTATTAGTATTTTTCTTTTGAATAAAGATTTATTTCGAAAGTGATGTTTTCGACAAATCGTAACAAGAGAATATATAAACAACGACTAGATCAGCTCGCGCCCTGAATATAATAAATATATAATTGTAGATTACGTTTACCTTTAAAATAACAACTTAAAAATACAAACATTCAGTTGACAAATTTTTTTTTTTTAATATTTGCAAAATGCACTGTAGTCACCGATTATCTCAACAACACTTTAACGATAATCCAACTGCAGATTAAACTTTGCGAGCCACTGTTTCGCCATCGCTGATTTATCGCGAGCAAACGGTCTTTGGTTAACGCACAAAACAATCACCACTATATCTCGCTCCTTCACCAACTCGTCGATCAATCAAATTGTCGATTAACATTCAAGACGTTTTTTTTTTACAATATTTACATAACAGTCTCCCATCTTTGGCACGGAGCTATACGTAGCTCAAATTCAGCAGATAAAAATTTACATAATTTAAGAAATAATCATGATATTACGCGCTCGATCACAATTTCCTTCGACTTTACTCTTTTCAAGTCTTTTTTCGTTAACAATATATTGAGAGAACTATTCAGGCGAAACGAATAGAATTTTTTTCGTGTCATCGCATGGCATATCGGAGACGTATAAAAAACTATAATCGCACAAATTTGCTAATTAAATGTGAATTAGCCCATATATATAAATATATATATATATTTATACATACACTCACGTGTACATGTAATAGCTCCTCGTTAAATGCATCGAGCTCTCGCGGAGCTGATTAGTATTACCGAGAGCGTACGTGCAGGCATTGCTTCGTACTCGATTGTATACTCTTGTGCACACGATCTCTCGTGTCTCTCTTGTTTTACAAGTAACTCAATCAAAATACTTTTATATATATCTCTATATTTCTCTCTCACTCTCACTCTCTCTCTCTCTCCCTCTCTCTTTCTGTTTTTCCTGCTCGACCATCTCTATGCGTGCAATAATCGAATATTAAGTAATTTTCTCTCGCTTAACGACTTGTTTGACACGCACAACTACTTTGGTCACTAGCCGCGATTGCTTCGTCGAGACAGAACGAGAGAGCAAGAGAACAAGCGCCACAATTATATCTGACCAAAGATCTACTTAGAACGTTCTTTACATTGGTTTATATGAAAGAGTTTCTCGATGATAATTTATTGGTGACACTTAAGCCCAAAAGTTATCATCATCATAACAAAATATTGACAGATTTTTTTTTAACCCTTGATCGATGATAATCTGGCACTGGTTGGCTCATCAATTAACACTGAACGAGAATGGCGGCCCTGCCACTTTATCATTGAGACCGAAGCCCGTTTTGATGGCAGGAAAATGTCCATTTGACAAATATTTTCTTGGACGCTTCCCGAATTGTTCATCGAGAGAAAAAGAATATAAAAATATCAGTCGTCTCACGTAAGCGGCAGAGTTCTGTGTTGTTCGAGTTCCGCATTGTTCGGCATATCGATTATTCCAGCAAGTGGAACCGTCGAATCAACAATCGGATGTTGACCCTCCGTAATGGCATCAGGATCCATAACCCGATGGCCATTACCATTGGCACTGAGATCACAAACGTCACCCGGTAGATAATCTTTCCAGCTACGGAAAAGATATCTCGTGAATTTTCTCAACTGTCGAAATTTGCAGTAAGTGGCACCCTCTGCTGATTCGAGCTGTTGGGTTTGTATGAGAAAACCTTTTTCCTTGAAGGTTTGTTCGAGTTTCTCGCGTTGCAATGATTTTCGAGTTTTTCTTTTACGCCTTATGTCATTTTCGGCAGCAGTGGCAGCGACAGTGGCATTGGTTGTTCTCTGACATTGGACAACCGGTGGTGGAATTCTTTCCCCTGTAGCACTGAGAAACGCTCCCGCAGACGTGCCAGCCTGTCCGGCAGGCTGCTGTAACGATTCTCTAGGAAAAACGCTGTAACCCCTCATACTCTTGTCACCTGTGCCCGTGTAATATCTAAACGTGCCATCCGAATCCACTGAGAGACTCTTTTTCTCCTGCAACGAAGGCTTAGCCCCACCGGTGAACTTGAATTTGCATATACTCACCTCTGTCGGTGGATTATTGTTGTTTTCCGTTGGCAAAGGTGGTATAAATATTGCGGAACGTTTCCGTTTCATTGGAGCTATTTGATGGGATATCGGCGCGTTACGTTTCGGTCTTGGTGATGATGGAGATTGCAAGGGAGTTGGTTGCGGAGTTGGTGTGCTTTGTCCGGTTGTCAGAACCGTCGGACTCTTGCTTCTCTCCAGCATCGTGTATATCGATTTAGGAACAATCTTTTGCTCTTTCGATGCACTATCGGTGAGCCTTACATTCTTTTCATTCTCAGCCATTTTCTGGTAGTAAAGAAATTGCGATTGAAGTGCCATCGGATGAATCAACACCCCGGCATTCGGCCAGTAAACAAACCCGGAATTATTTGGACTTGCGAGTGGCTCATTATTATTGTTGTTGTTTATCGCAACGAGACTATTGTTATTTGACATGTTGACAAATTCGTTCGATCTCGTCGCATCCGCTGAACCGTTGTAAGATGTCCCGAGACATTCAACCTCGTCCGTATCACTGGACACCTCACTCTTCACGTTTCCCGACTCGTAAATGTTTCCATGTTTTCTCAATATTCGGATCTTCAATTGATTCAAATCCTTTATGCACAAGTTTAGAGGTTCGTCTTGTTCCCGATGATTCTCCGCCATCGTCGCTAAACTCTTTCTCGATTCTTGGGTCAGTCTCTTCTCCAGAAGACTACTGATGCGGTTTTGGATGTCTGTTCTTTGAAACGTTGGATGGTGTTGGATTTGTTCTCGCACCGTCTCCAAACGCTCCTTCGAGACGTGTTGTTGCTGTTGCTGCTGTTGTTGCTGTTGTTGTTGCTTTCGTTCCTCGTGGCCAGGCGTTCCTGGCAATATCGTGCCGTAATTTTTGTAAATCAAGTGGCAAATATCAGCTTTCTTCGGTTTTCTACCTCTTCGTGGTTTGCTGTTGTCCAATGTTATTTCTCCCATATAAGGAAGATCTGAATACTTCATCGGTGGTCTGGGTGTTGGTTGTTGCTGAATCTGATGATGCTGCGGAACTTGAGCGTTGTAATTATTCTGCTGATAACTGTGATGGTGATTTTTGTGGTTGCCACCGGCCGGATGCGAGTTCGCGGTTGACGTTATGACCGATCTTCGATAGGGTACTCCCAGCGGCAATGGCTCGTTTGATGACACAACACGAGGATAAAGTTCCTGTTGCACTGCGGCGATTCGTTGCAGCCAACCCTGAACGTCACCAACCGGACTGGGTGTCGACCCGGATGTCGACGTCGAAGTCGTTGGGGTCGGACTCGGAATCGTCGATTCATTCGTATGATTCGGCGATGAGTTTAATGCCTCCTGAGCCAATGTGGCCTCGTAATGGTCTAGATATTCTGGTGGAAGAGCTTGATGATGAAATTTCAACTTCCAGCGTGATTTTCTTCGTCTCCGGCTGTAAACAGGGTACAAATGCGAAACAAACATTATTTTTTGTTACTGTTTTTCACTCGTACTTTATTATTAAGTGTTGGGTCCAAAATGGTTGTTTCACAAATTGTAAATAGGATATCTGATACGATAGATTGATCGAAGGAATCGAGGCATTGGTTAAAGCGAGAACTCAATCGAACCATAGACTTTTTCCGTCGCCCGCAAGACTCGGGTCTTCAACACGACATTCCGAGCCACACCTAAGCGTGATAACAATTTAAAATGCACGGCAAGAAGAGTTGTTCGTTATTGTATGGAGATATACAAGCACGCGTACACCAGAAATTATCTCGATCTCACCCAACGTAATTCGTTAAATAGACAGAATCAATCGTATCGTCCACCATTATTTTTATTGTTTGTGGTTGTAGTCTTGGCAGAGCGTTTCTCAGCAGAATTTTAAAAACCTTTAAGAACGCATTCAGGGCTCTATGATGGAACACACGTTTTATTCTACAAGCCATGCAACCGAAGCTTGCTTCGCTCACGCAATTAAGATACTCGTTCAATGCTAAAACATTTGACTGGGCTGACCATTTAATTACCTGGATCTTGCTCTACCGCTGTTGTCTTGACCAGTCGGCCCTGCGGTCACCTCAGTACCCTGGATTTGATGATGCAGCGCCGCATCATGACCGTGATGGTGAACGAGGTGTCCAGCATCGACCGGTGACAATGCTGCGTCCGCGTTTGCTTGCTGACTGTTAAATGTTTCATTACAACTCGATATTCGAGATGACAAATAATCAAAAGGGAAAGAGAAAGAGATCGAGGCTATTTGGTTCGTTGTAACATTTTGTTTTAACATTTAGACAAAAACATTTATTTTCTATAAAGAGACTCGATCAGTTTGAATGAAGAAATAGCAGGGGAAAACAACCTTTTGACTGGAATATACCCAATGGATTTGAACATGCACTAGTTGTAAATATCGATAGAATGACCAAGGAGGAATTGAAAAAAATGTGTAACTCACCTCAGAGTGTTCGTGTCTCGAGACCGTTCGTCATCCTCCTGGGGTTCCTGTTTAACCGCCATGAGGATCGACGATGGCAGCGGGGACTGGAGGAGCGGCGAACGATGAAGCGGATGCTCGAAGGTTGTACTGTCCGTTAAGGAGCCGTCTATCCCAGTAGATTGTGCACGAGGCACGACTTCCTCGGTCTGCATAATTCCCCCTGAAACAGACCATCAACAATTCTTATTTATTTCCTTCCTCCTAATCTTTACTTCGATAAATTTGCCGCGTGTAATAAATACAGCAATGGAGATGTTAAGAATTTGTTTGACACGTGCAGACGTCGTTATCAAAGTGACAGTTCAAAGTGACTACTCGGATAGGAATCTATTGATTAACCAATTGTTTACAATTATGGGTAAATACTCAACACTTTCTTTCAATGACGCGATAGAAGAGTAATTGTATTGATATAGAAAAAAATCGATTAATTTCATTGAATTTTGTTGACTGATCCTCATTAACCCCATTCTCCCTCGTGACATGCTTCTGCTTCTGATAAGTCGATGCAGTACAAAAATTACGAATTCTCTTATAGAGATTCGTTGAAGAGCCTAAAGTATATAAAAATCATCGGATCTATACGGCGATGTAACCACAATTTATTTTTCGTCTATTAATAGACCGTGTATATAAGAGGACGAGCGAGCGTCAAGCCGCCTCGTGTATTCGTCTTTCTCACATTCCCGTCACACTATTCTCGGTTCTCTCAAATTTCTCACACCATATTTGGCATTATGGGAAATACGTAGTACCGAGAACTTCTTTTTAAAGTTGGCACTCTAACGTGACTGTCCACAGTTTCCAGTAGCAAAACAATGTATTCATATACCGTTACGCATTACGTATATTTATATCGACGATCTACAAACTTATATCATCATTCCCAAAATTATCGTCCAAATTTTTGATTGCTCGGCTAAAAGTAGATCTTAAACGGTCGTTTCCATTACGATCGAGAGTTTCACAGCCTCAGCTATCATTTTATATTTCTTTACATAGAAACTTTAGATATTACGAAACTAATTTGCAAAATACGTTGATACGTACGTCGTTACTTGATTTTGATTGAATAATCTATTTCTCTTGTTATTGAGGATATTTATTTGAAATGAATGATGAATTATCGTAACTTCGGGTGACCAGGCAACGTAAGGGGAATCCAAAATATTCAAGAGAGGGGGCGATGAACATCCGTTGAGAGAAATCACATTAAACGAAAATTGCACACGCGCTCGCATGTTCTAGCAACTGGCAGATGCGCAACTAGGTTGAAAACGGATTGTCTCTATACCTGTCTGTTTGATCTCAATATGTCAAGGTGATAACGTTAAATAAAAGTCGATGTATATACGCGATTTATCATTATAATTTAATTATTACCATTTCCATTTATTCGAATTCTCATTGGTGATCAGAGGTTCAAATGATTAATCATTCCGATTGGGGGAAAAAAAAATCAGCTCCGACAACTGATCAATGAATAAATCGCCAATTTTTTCAGCTTGTGTTGAACGAATATAGAAAAAAGAATCGAAACAATTCTATTCATTCCAACGTCAATATGATTCAATCAAAATACGAGCCAAAATTACCTGTGACGGGAAACGTATTTTCCGGCAACATGAAAGCTGCACAGAGTTATCGCTTTTATGCCTTTAATCTTCACGATAGATCGTCGCGCACATTTACACACTATTGCCTTAAGCAAGAACAAGTGATTAATTTTCCATCAAAAGAACAATTTTCTTTGCGTGCAAGAATTCACTTTTAATATTGAACGAAGCACTGTATCACGCTGTACCATCCTTTTCAGTTGAATTTTGAACAAACACTATGTGTGACCGGAGCATGTACTTTTTCCACCGTAACACTGGACGTTAGATTATGAAATTTTTATATAAACAATTGCGACGTAGATATTCTCTCCATGAGATCGACAAGTTCATCGATAAGGCAAACTGGAAGTAATCGTAGTCGGTTGGTAACTTTTAATGCAGATCGTAACGGCTATATATGATCGAAAAATTTCTCGAAGGATAGCCCGTAGTTCGAAACGTACCGGTGGAAGAAAAGGGGACGAACAGTTCGAAGAGTGACCACGTGAACGGGGACCGGAGCAACCCCACAAACGGCGATCGAACTCACCGGTCGACAGTCGAAACGGAACTCTCGGGTGGCGAACGACAAGCGCCGAGAAACGGGGAGGGAACGCTGGGGAGAAAGGGGGATGAAGGAGGGAAGAGGGGGCGCGGGCGTATATTCTCGATTTGGGCGGATGGAAATCTGAGATTGCTCCATATCGGGATGTGAGCCCGTGGCAACGCCTGTGGACCGTTCTGTAATAGCGTGCGGCTCTGTTTTTGCCGACTCGATCTCTCTCTCTCTCTCCCTCTCTCTCTCTCTCTCGCTGTCGCTGGGTCTCCGTATAATGCGAGACCGTAGACGCGAGAAGGTATATTTAACCCCACGGATCGCAGTTCGTGCCGTCCCGCCACCACACACCGCGTGCTGCTCTCTGTAGATTACGCGCATGTAGTGATTTTGTGAGCTCACAAGCTCTCATCTATGTCTCTACAGGTCGAGGAAATAGCGGCCTTCTAATTGGGCAAGCTGAAGAGCAGCATGTGAAGCACGAAAGTTGATTGAGACACAGAAAAATTGTCACGATCTATAGATTCCAAAACACTCACAAGTTGCTTGATCACTGAAGTTGCTAAAAATTAACTATACAACTTTTTTTTCTAGCTGTTGCTATTGATGTAGTTATTGTTTTTTTTTAATTAAGATTTCCGGATAACTCGTTCGTCTCATAATGTATTGATTATTTAATTGAATGTACCTTTTGCGTGTGAACATTTGGAAAAAGATGAGTAACATTGATTGGACAAACAAAAATTCAATTAGTTGATTTCATTGAATCAACGTAATCATACTTTGCTCAATGAATTCTTGATATTCCCTGAAGTGGCTGAACCACTTGGGAGAGTATAATCAACGAAAGCATCAACCACCATATGACTGATTCGATTCAGATCGTTTCTACGTAGAAGCCTGAAAAATATATGCTGGCGAGGGTGGGCCAATCGATCCAATGTGATAATCGGTCTACTGTTGTTAAATCGTTTTCGATTTTTCTGCAGTTTTTCTCTGATTTTTTCGATCACAAAAAACTTTAAAAGCCCCATGATGAAATCCATGTAAAAATCGTTGTTCTTGATACTCAAACATTAACAACGCACAACGGATGTTCTCTTTACAAAAATCTTAAGTTCACATAAACGAAATAATCATGTTCAGCATATATATTGAAAAAATACCGGCATTGACCTTACTGTCCGACGAGCTCCGTTACATCGATTTTTTACGGTGTACCGATGAGATGAACGTTAAGAAATGATGCTTTCGTCGCTGAGATATCTCATCTTGATACTTGCTATTGAACATGTATATAAAGATTGGCAACGCTCGCAATCGGCTGGTGTTGTTTTGCACACCGCGTAAACGAGGCTTAATCCAGCGTTAAAAGCGCTAAAGCGATGGTACACCGATCAACGGAGCTTGTGTGCCGCAGTGGTTAAAATACATGTATATAAGAATACTGTAAAAGTAATATAGAATATAATATGCGAAAAGGTAAAAAACGGAGAGAAAGGGAGAATAAAAAATGCGCCCGCGGCGCTCTTTCGTTCTTGGCGAATCTGAGAGGCTTCATTCCCACAGTGCGCAACCGGATGACGCGAGGCGCAATATCCCATTGCCAACTGGATAACGTCCGCCCCGTAACTTATGAATTTTATCATCGTCGTTGGCTCAGATTTTCCTTCTCGAGAGTATGGATGGTTATACATTTACTTTATATTAAATATGTATACACATACATATGAGTATTTGCTCACAAGACAGAATGCACAGGTGCGCGTTGTCAATTCGTTGAGAACCGGCTTCACATCCGGCGAGAGGAATAACTTTCCTCGATGAGTGTACGTTCACGTTCCTTTTTATATATATTTGTATATTATACGCGACCACGCAAACCTCGCATTCTTTTTGTACGAATTTTAACCCGAGATATATACACATAGACATTCCCGCTCATTCGCTCGATTATTTCGCATATCGCTGAAAAATCGTTCGGATAATACATACTCGCGTTTAAGTGGGATTGCTCGTTTTCTTTCTTCTTCAACGATATTCGCAATATAATCGATTAACGTCGAGAAACGAGAGCTATCAACGCGATAAAACAAGGTTTTTCTTAATATTTAAAATCGAGTTGGAAAGTTGGTTGTTGACATATCCAGCACGAGATATTGGGACACATCGGGCGTAGGTGTGTTGCCTCGTCATATAAGGAATATAATATGATCACGCCTCCGTAAAGAAATCTATGACTGTGGCGCATATATATGGATCGCTGAGATATACAACTTGTGCATATACAATAAAAATTGTCACCGGTTAGGATTAGACACGCTGGGGAACTTCACTCATGCAGACTGTCTGGCTTTTGCCATCCTTGCTCTTACGAGACTATCAGCAACGAGATATATTTTCTTTCTTTTTCAAATGTTATAACGGTGCGAATTTACATAAAGTATAGTAGCGGAAAATCAACTCGCTCGCCAAATGCGTGAACGTGACAAAAATTTACATCCCTCGAGGTACATTCACACGTGTATTGCAAATTCAGATAGAATTTTTGCAATGCGACGAAAAGTTTATTCTCAAACGTTTCAAGCTTTTTCACATTCTTAAAGCCGATTCGAAATATTTTTTGCACTGGACAAATAAATCATCAAACGCTACGGTCGAAACATTACGCGCGCTCTCCGCGTGTGCTATCCTTCGATAACATAATGAAGAAGAAATCTTGTTTAACAGTAAAAATAAAAATACAAAGTAATGATATTTCGAAGCACCTGAGGTTACATGTATGCGTGTCTAAAAAATATGAAAGACTCCTTAGTTAAATTTATTCTTATATGCTTTGGAATCTCATTATACTTTTGTGACTTTCAATAAAAGATATGTATAGAATTGCGAAAGTTCCAAGGATTCTCTCATCATCGAAGAGCTCAGACGTTACACTTTGATCTGGTGGCGGGGGCGCGCGTAGGCGACGTTTTTGGTGCGGAATTTATAGTCAAGGTAGTAAAAGGCGCTCGTACACACATATTAACTTGCAAAACGCATTAAATATACGCCAGAGGACCTCGAACTTTCGATTCCAAGAAACGAATGTCATTTCAAAAACTAGACTCAAAGGCAAACACGAGAATGAATTATTTTCATTATGTTAAAAATAGCTAATTGGTCGTAATAACTACCGAATCTTTGACGAAAATCATTTCAAAACTTTTCGGTGAAACTACAAATTTTATTAACATTTCATGTTACGTAGAATTCTGATGTTAATATTCATTGTTCGTAGTATGAATACACGAGAAATGTATAATAGTCATCAAGATTAAAAGAAGAAAAAGGGGTACGTATAGGAAACCGGTGTGTCGTGTATAAGCTGCGTTAAGTGGCACGTTACGCTCGCTATCGGCGGACAGCGCGGGAATAGCGTGTGTGTGGCGCGTGGGCGACACTTATGGTCATGGATTAGTTCGCGATACTAACTTCTCCTCCAAGAACTCTACCAAGCTGATTTACACGCGTATGGAAATCTTTTTCTCTAGCTGCTCCATCACATTTTTCAACTGGGTCCAACGAATATGTTAATTTGTGCGATATACGTTCTACAAATTATTAGAAAAATTCATACCCGAGAAGAAACCAGCAATGAATCGCGAAAAACAATCTAAATTAATGTAATTCTTGTTTTGATTACTGATAATATTTATTTTGAAATGTATTATTAAGAGATCATACAGCATCCAATGAAAAACATAAATTTCGTAAAACTGATGAATTAGATTTAACTATAGCGAAAATGGTATTGGAATTTTTGTTGTATTTCGTCCATTTTTCTGAATCAAGAATAACTACATAACGAAAAGACCATAAGAAATGAGAAGGGAAGAAAATAATGATCGAGAACAAAGCTATGAGATGGTTGTACACGATGAACGATTTTGGCCCTTCGCCTTGCCTTGAGCACTTGCGAGTGCCTTTGTTCCATGATCGTGTCTCTCGCGACTATCGTAATCGTGTTTCTCTCCCCTGGAACGTCGCGAGAAACGCATAATGGTATCGACGTACATCTATATTCCAGGTTTCTCTCGCTGTAGCGGGATGTGAATATACAAATAGAACGAGAGTAAAATAGAGAAGAAAGCATTGAGACAGCGGTTAACACGCGATAACACAATACATTTTATCTTACAGCAGATAATCGTAGTACACCAACGGAATCGAACTAAAATGTAGCATTTTTTTTCAGGATGGTGCGCAGATACAATCGCAGATACACCTTGTGTATTGTACCTGAATAACTTGAACCAAAGCACCTTGTTTTCATTCGAAAAAGGTGGTTTTCACTGTTGTAAAAAGAAAGAAAATTTATCACATCAAAAATGCTCTGAATTCGACCAGCGAGAGAAATTAATAAGATCATTGAAAAAGTATGAAACGAGCAAAAGCGTTTCAGAGTAATATCCAGGGGTTCTGTTCGTTCGATAACTCGCCCACGTAGCTCTTTCGCCTCGTTCGTCTGAAATAAGTTCCTGAGCGATCTATTCGATCTCCCGCGAAGCTGGAGAACTCATTGTTTATTGTCGTCTTGACGATTTATTAATATTCTCTGGCGTGACACAGTCACCGCACATCATTGACTATCAAAAGCAAGAGAAGAGAGTGCCACATCACGTGACACTAGAAATTCTTATAAAGATAGACTTTACTGACTTTTGAGAAACCGACAACACACGCTACCCAAGCAATACGAACAATAATTTATAATTTCATGATAAACTTATCCAAATTCCTAGGGCACCTGAATTCATAATAAAACATATAAATATAAACGTATACATAAAAAATGTCTACCGCTCGACCGCGCGATCAGCTTTCCCGGATGAAGAATTTCAATCGTGGCTACTCTCGCGGTTAAAATTCTCCAGCTATAATATACGCACTGTGTGTATCTGTAACTAGAAGGATCGAATTCTCATAGCTAAAAGGATTTATGTGTCTCTTTCATTCTCTTAGTCCAGAGCTAATATCTATCGCGTATATATAAACGCACAGCCACGTCCAAGTCTTTATGGGTCTCATTTCAATTCCATCCATTCTCAACGAGGTAAACGCTAAGAACGATTTCGCTACGACTACGGAATCTTGGAATAAATCTATTAAGCCTATATTCATATCTATATATATGCACATATCGTGGTCGTTTTACAGCTCAGTAATTTGTGATGTGGTTCGTTGCCCTGGAGCACCAACACCAGTTCTTCAGATTTGTGTCTCCGTATCTTTCCCTTCCTCTCACTCAGCATCAACTATGGAACTTTGATTGGATCGAATCGATAATTATACAGTACGATCTCTCAACAGTCGTCCATACGAGATTACGAACAAGACCTGTGAATGATCATATTCATCCTTTCTTTAATAAGCTCTGTTCGTTGTGAAAGCCTGTTAAAACGAGATATAGAACCGCGAGTATAGCTGTACTTGAAAAGCACACAATTTACGCGTTTGAAACGCGTGTTTATACTTTTTACAGGACTTTGCTCATACGCAACTTTATACAAACATTTTTATGTATCGTCATCATTCCTCTAGGCGATCATCGTCTCGATGCCATGAATGCCATCTACATCGTATATATACTGCGATCAATCTTGCTACAGAAGCAAAACCGATCATCGATCCGATTGGCAGTTGCTATGGATGTGGAAATTGCCGGTATCTCCACCTTCGCGTGTAACGCGAGACGCGAATCACGAGGCCGATTTATACCGATCCTCTCTCTTTCTCTCTCTCTCTCTCTCTTTATCCTTCTCCGAACGAAAAGTGCGCCCCCTCCGGCTGCGACGAGATCCGGCCCTCACCTCTCAATCACCTATATATGGACTCTGTACAAACTCATACCGACTTTGTGTACATATACCTATACATATGTGCCTATAGTACTCGATCGCGTTACATGTGGCCGCAAGATCGTCCGCGACAATCGCCACCACCTATCGATCGACTCGTTGCCGCCTCCTTCGCTCCGATCGGCATATCCACAAATCCAAGGAAAATATGGCCGGCTCGTTTCACCAATCGCTTCGAGGCAAACATATACTTTTGTATATACGATACTTAATGTATTTATATCCTCATTTTTGTACGCGTATGTATAAAACACGCAAAGATACTCAGCCGATTATTTGGCAATGATCGCCTCCTGGAGATGGACTGCAATCACATATCTATCTTTATACGACTCTCTCGATAACGTGCACTCAACTCACGTGTTTAATCGTTCACGATATAATCGCCACTGCAATTTCTACCTTATGGTGTCTCTAATTAAACACATATTTATTTACATCATTATTATTATCGTTATTATTATCATATTACTCGTGTGTACACTCGGCCGAGTGAATCGGAAAACACAGATTAGCAATTGCCGATAATTTCATCTCTGTCCACAACGAGAATGCGTTTACTCCGGCAAAAGACCGCGCAATAGCAATTAACTCGATATAGTGACTCTATTCTCTCTACGTTGAGGAGCTAATGCGAGTTTTTTTTTCACATATCTCTATCTTTTTTCTCCGATCGATCGGCATGATTTAATCGTTTCTCATCACACCAACTTTTATATATTTGTTCGCCGGTATTGGTGCATCGTAGGCTGCCGTCTTGATGGTTTTTCTCCACACGTGCATATATATTCTTACGTATGAAAATTAAGTTTATAGCGATTTTTCACGATATGGCTTCTATCGAACGATCAATGCATTCTTGCAACGCACGTAGGATGCATTCGATTGTATCAAGAACACGTTACATCAGCCAAGCAAAGTAAATTTTTTTTCAAAATGGTGTTGTGGAAATTTCATAGTTATGAACATTCAAATTTAGTTTTAGAACAATCATAATGGAAAGACTCGTTACATAAATTATCCCAGTTACCATCTTTCTGTCACCGTATTATATTTTCAACTACGGGATTCCATATAAAACAATTTAGAGATGAAAATAGGTATTTATCATCAGTTTAGATTGACAAGGTAAAGAAAGGGCGGGTCAGGTCCCAAAAGAGTATTTATTTCATAGAGTTTAAATGACGAAATAAACATTTATTTTGATCACTCTCGTCACCTCAGCCACGGATATTGATTCACTGAAATATTTTGGAACTGCACTGGTTCCAAGCGCTTAAGCAATATTTATTATTGTTCAACCGTTGCGTAAAATGAAGATTCGAACGAAAAAAAGTGAACTTGCGCACTCTTAAACCTAAAACATCATCGTCATCTCTTTTTTATATAAAAATAAGGCTGGAGATGAAATGAACAAAAAACTAAAATTTGCGACGAAAAGTCCTGCCATGTGATCACTATCCCTAACTCTCGTTTTGACGTTGATTTAAATCAATTGTCTCGTCAAGTTCTCCAGTACAATATTGCAATATATTTCGAACGCATCGATTGAAAATTAATCATTCGAATGACGCGACAAAAGTATCTTTATCTTTGCTCGCAACTGGAATGGGAAATACTAATCCCGTGTCTCGAAATGGTCTCAATGGTCTCTATATATTTATCCATATTATAGCGAAGTGCGCGCTAGATTTTATATTTAGTATATGGCATCGTGTTACTCGTAGAACTACTGAATTAGGTTGGAACAAAAATACCAGCATCACCCACGCCCGCATCGGCTCTTATATGCCCGCACTCCGTGTGTTCCTGTCTCTCGTCGTAGTCGTCGCGCAAGCTCGCGAACGCACAATTTATCAAATGAACACTTGAAAGTCTCTAGTGACTCTGTTACGTTTACCAAATGTCATTTGGACTCATTGTAACCCATTTCAGAGTTTTGGCATTGCCAAATTTGGTCAACTACACACAACAGCTTAGAAATTTGATTTTCGTGGAAAGGAAACATTATTATGGATTTATACAGTCAGAGAAGGGAAGAGGAGTCTCTTCCAAACGTATGCTACAAACTTGCAGTAAATCATTATGATGTTACTATTTACCCAGAAGTTAATCAGGACTAACGACTACAGGACCCTCGTTTTGCGAGGTCCGCATCGATCTTCATCACTTTTTCTGTCCTCAAAGTTGAAAGCTTTTCGACTTTATCGTACAAAACACGTAATTTGCAAATGTTGGAACAACCAGAACGGATAAGTGCAATCATACGAAACCAAAAAGCAACCACCGTTGAAAAGCCACATCGAAACGTAATTAATTACAAAAACGCGAATAATCGAATGACACTATAATAACTTATATGATAATTATTGCGAAGAATAAAGACTCAGCGCGCGTTTTACGACTGTGTTCTTTTTTTTCCTCAAAGAAACTGTCATGCTGAGGTTTTATTATAATCGCTTTGTAGTTCCTTATGGTCGGAAAAAGCAGAACAAAAACTACAAAAAAGCAGAATATCAATTGGCAACTAAAAATTAAAAGTTGACTCGACTTACTAGAGGAACTAGGGGGAGGACGTTGCGATTGCGTAACAATTTTTTCACTCGGCAGCGTCCGAATTTACTGAAGATATAATACGACAGCTTAAAAGAGGTGGCGAAGAGAGAGATGAATGATGAAATCGTTGTTGTCTCGCCAATGTTCCGAACTTGTGCCGTCTATTCTATTTCCACCGTCTTCATGGTCCGCGACACCTGTTTATTTAGCTTTATTTTTGGTTCTACCATCCTTCTCGCACCCTTGGTCACCCGAACATGTACAAAGTTAAATCCTGTCTCTATCGTGGCTATTACACGACGAATATACACCGAGGAATGATTGATCAGCGACGAAATTCAGCATTCAAACAAGTACCCTTTTGGCTGAACTAACCAAATTCGTGATCTTACGTGAGCACCAGAAATTCCTCGATACAAAGTTAAACGAAAGATTTTTTAACGTTTGAGAACCTCAAAGCTACGAGCTCTTTTAAACCTTTAATACGTTTTATAACTCATTGTCAATAAAGCATAAATTAGCATGCAGCCTTTGAAACATAGTAGCGAGAGGAGAAAAAATACAAATATCGCAGGTGTGGTTGTTCGTCGGGTTGCAAACAGAATTCCATCAACGATTTCCCACGAAGCCTCGTTCTCGTTCGATCTACGCGTGAAATAACGCTATATAGCCCTCTTTCTCCAACAGCTCTTTGACTAACGGGAAGAAAAGTGTGGGCGCCTCAGTCCAACGATGATGCATCCCATTACTGTTTGCTGACTCGCGTATGGTTCTATACAGCACATGTGTATACGAGTACGCTCGTACTTGTCCACAGCTAAGAGTAATACCTATTCGTGAGAGTGGCCCCGCTCATTTAGCGATACGAATTCAGCGTGTAAAGCATCATCGCTCAAAGACTTTTACATCCTTCGAAAATATTATGTTGGAGCATTAATCATAATATTAACCAAGAGCTCTTTTTGGCGAGGCCTTTGCTGTCGTTGCAGGTATTTCAAGTGCTCGCCACAGACTCTTGTTCACTGAGAAAATAAATTAGTTGAGTCAATTAAAATTTGCTTGAACCAACTAAATGTCAGGGTAAAACTCATCGAACGAAATTTTTCATTCGTTCAAGAACTACAAATAGTAAGTTGAATCATCGATAACTACTTTGCTGCATAATTCAGCTGTTCTAAACATTTATTTATTTATTCAAAATCGGTTGTCAGTTAAAGTCGAATGATTTTGTGCATGGAATCAAACAAATGACTATTCTCAGTATTTCCTGTTGTATAAAGTATTAGGTGTATTAGGTGTTTCCTGTTGAATAAAACATTTGAGCTCGAAAAAAAAAAAAACAAAGCAATGAATATCAAATTTGCAGAAACTCTGATCACTAATGATGCCCAATCAATTTCAAAGAATCGACATGCATTTCCAAGAGACGATAAATGGCAGTTGAGAGCACGAGAATAAAAGAATACGTGTAGTTACCGTGGTGTAACGTTAGCACAGGGAATCTTGCTACTTCCGGTCATCGTGTGCGCTAAATTAATTGCTGTTTGTAGCCACGTAACGATCTCGTCGATCGAGAATGAGCAGGATGTTGGTTCAAAGAAAACAAGAAGGTAAAGTAGCGAGGGATGTGGTTTCATATAGTGACGAGATAGGGGAGAAGGAGCAGAGCGAGAGAGAGAGACTCGTTCCGTTGAATTCTCTTGGTCGTCGAGACGCCACCGAAGAGAACCCGTCGTTCCCTTTATGTATCCCGCAACAGCCCATCAAGTCCCTTTTCGTCCCCCTCGTGATCTTCATTCATCAAACACCGCATTCTCTCGACAAAGTCGTTCTCGTCGTCATCGTCTTTCTCGTCGCCTTTTCTCGCGATTCGCGTGCACTCTTCTCGCGATAAATGCATCATCCTTCCGTTCTTTTACCCAACGATATAATAGCCGCAATGGATACGAACGCGCGCGCGTTCACGTCTACAAGAATTCATGGGCGTAATGCACCGTATTCCCGTACGTACAGATTCACTTGACTAGCGTACGTTCCTCTGGCCTTATGTACTGTTGAATCTCGATTATTACTTTTTTGTCACGCACTTGAAAAACTAAGAATTTCAAACTACACGAGAAGGAAGAAACGAGGAAGAAATGTAGTTTATGTGGATTGTCAATCGAATACCGCGGGGAGGTCAAATCGCAAATATCCAGCTCTTCTGTACAAATGTTTTTCCGATAATTTGAGAAATATTTCGCACTGACAGATACAACATAGTTAATAAGAAGGAATCATAGCTATAACGAACTATTCCCAATGTACCAGAGGAGGATCAAGTTGAATTGAATCAAGATCGAAATTTATTTGATACTCTGAAGATTTTTAGAGCCTTTGATTACGAATCCGAACTTTATTATTTCGATTATTTATTTATATGTGATACTCGTGCAATTACCAAATAACGAGTGCCCATATTTTGTTGACATTTATTAATGATCCAGTAGTTTGTTTATAATTAAAAACTTACAAAAAATTATGTGGGACGACGTAAAAAGATAAAGTTGATCAAACAGTGATTGAATGCACCGCGTTAATTATTTTCGATGATTCTTTTTTATCAAGCAAATTCATTTTTCTCAGTAATGATTAAATGAAACCGCTGACCAAGTGGACGTCTATAATTATCCAAAAGAATTAATTCAGTCGAGGGCGCGAATCGGCCATTGTTTCGGATCTGCTTCGCAGTTCTCCATTCATCAATCCCCCTGGAGAGTTTAATCCCGCAAACAAGTCGATCCGATTCATGCACACAGGATTGAAGCAACACGGCGAGTAGTTGAAAGAGTCAGTCGAGATGCATAAAGTCCGTCAACCCACGTACAAATGGTAGAGAAGGGAATGCGTCCGTTCTCAAGAGTGTACGGGTCCATAAATGTTGGCACACGTATATACACGAGAGGAGAAGAGCCGATTCGTCGTTTATGTATTTGTGAACGAGAGACTCTTGAGCGTAGATACGTGTATACACGAGCGTTAGCCCTTATTCCTTATAAGTCTCGGGCAAGCTTCGCTAAGAAGGAAACCGTCCGATCTCCTGGCTTTGACTCTCTCAGTGTTGCTGCTGTTGCTGCTGCCACTGACGATATAAAACCACGCCAAGCGCCGCACTCGTACTCCACGTTCGTACGTATATAACAGCAAGAACAAACCTGCTATGCTCCAAAAGAGAGAACTCGGGAGCGTCGACAGCGCGTCATTCTGTCGGACGACGCCTTGAGCGCCGCACCATCGAAGTCTCTCATTTACAAGATTCCCTCGTTGAAAACTTTAAATGAGAGGACTGAGGAAGAACAAGTATCACAGGTCAAAGATACTCTTTCAACATGGAAAGGATCCAGTATTTTATGGACTTGCCGAAAACAACTTTATCCCAAACCTTTCATTTCTGACTATTTGTAAATGGCTAATGAAGCTGCACACTGTCTTGTCAAAAATGCAAATAATCCATATACCGGTTAGCTTATAGAAGTAAAAGCCAAGTGACATAAGCACGAACTTTCTATGAAATATCATTGCAATATTTATTGGTTGAGAAGTTTTGCAAAGTTTATAAATCGATCATTAAAGACGCTCATTTTCAATAATTGATAAGTAAACATTCTTAGTCCATCTTCGTCAGTTTTTTCCGAATATAAAGAACATATTCACATGGGATTAGTTATATTTTTTATAGTTTCATTTGTGCTAAATTCTCCAAAATTATATTTTGGCTATACAAGCCATTCAAGGCCATAATTAGCCATACAAACTTTTGGCTAATTTATAGAAAGATTTGATACTCTGGATTAATTATAAACATAAATATAGATGCTTGACATCATCGGATTAGATTGGTTACAATATTTATCACATGTCAGCATCGCAAATCTTCTGACTTACCAATAAAAGCGAAAAACGTAGAAGGTTTCATCACAGGAATCGAGATGTTTAGCAGAGAGCGCGTAAGTTGTAAATCGATAACGAGACGCCTATGTTAGGAAAATTGATTCCAGTGGATTAGATCGTTGAATAATGTTACCATGGGTTAAGTACGTGTTCCGTCTACGGGACCCTTTTCATTCTCCATCTTCTTCTCTGCTCTTACTCTATCTGCTCTCGCGATGAATCCCATCAGGAGTGGCGTACACATGAATGAAAAGTTCCATTCATGCGTCGCCTCTGCGATTCACGCACAAACGATCCCTTCTCGAGTCTCGATGCACGCGCGTTGGCAACGCGTCCGTAAAGCCAACGTAGTTCTCAAACGAGCTCCCGATCCAAAGAACGACTTTCGATCGTGTGTGCGAGTATACGGCAAACGAGTCTCTTTGTACGTGCGCGTTTATCGAGTATATACGTTTATATAAACGAATGCGATTGTAACTGTGGCTAGGTAACACAGACGCGAAGATCGTCGATGATCGTGCACACGTGATCGCCATTGTTGATCATCGGTGGAGTATAGCGGAGCCACACGGAGCGCCGGCCTGGCGCGTTATTCCGGCTTTTTGCTCGATCTTCGACCAAGATCTGCCAGAATTGACTCGCCCGAGCGCACTGTATACCGGCATTACGTGCCAGACAGAAAAGGATGCTCTGCTCCGTATACCTACCGACTTTATTCGTTCTTTCTTTCGTGTATATAGAACGTTATAATACATTGGCGAACGATCCCCGTAGAGCGGCTTCGAGACACCACTCTCTTGGACCTATCTCCACAGGGAACATGAACAACCAATCTTCCGTATATATGTATAGGTTTTAAGAATCTGGAGGAAGAACTCATTCACGGCAGGCAGTCACGTAATATCTTTGAGACGTCACGACGGTCAATGAATCCAGGGAAGATATTCGCGTCTATAATAGAAAGGTCGTTCAAAACATGATAAAATCAATGATATGCTTTACCGCCAAAACTCCATGAGATCTTTGTTATTACAAGAGCAAAGTTTTTCAACAAAAATTAACGCCATGTACAGCAGAAAACTAAACACTGAGTTGGATATTTCTTCTTCCATTAACTTTTTGGTCTTTTCACTGTCGAAACAAAATCTTCAAATAAATGGACATTCCCAGGAACTTAGTCGTCTAGCCGAAACCATGTCAATGACATCCGGAGACTACAAAGTCTCAAGGATTGGTATTGGGTATATCGTAACGCAGCAGAAACCTGTACGACTTAGGTTTACGCGTGACTGCGTTCATATACTGCCGCGAGATTATTCATATTTACTCGTTCTCTCGCATGTACCCGTTGCTCTGCAGAGAAAGAACTGCTGGTGCTTGTAGTCTTGTAGACACGAGACGGAACTCCACGACGGCTATGCAACGAGTCGAAAAAAATATTGATAATTTATTCCCCCGTGACGAGACCCTGTATACATGTGTGGCGTGTTGCTGTTACTCCTTTACGAATACCAGTCTTCTGAACCAACTTGGTCCAAGTAACTCTTACCATGCGACCAAACGTCATAAAGAAATGAGCAAATAAAAATATGCATAGCGATTGAACCGTGCGCGTGAATGCACAATTTCCAAGACGCGAAAGAGAAAGATATTCTCTTTGTTGAGAGGAGCAAAGAGAATTTGAGGGGCGAAGGGGAGATGCATGTTAAAGAGAGAACGCAGCGAGATCCCGTGCGAGTTGCAATAATAACCTTACCCACGCGTACAAATTAGAATACAGCCAACGTAATAATTTATGTATATATTATGCACGATCATTCGTTTATATGTGTCAAGAGGACGAAACGAGTTTTCGTATGGTGTAGAAAATACTTTTAAGACATGGAGACAGCAAGAACTTATCGCTGTATACAGACTATATGTATTTTATCTATTCATGGAGATTGTATTTCCATTAAGTGGTCCAAGTAAAATGAACCATCCTAATCTAATGTAACTATTGCCAACCATAAGCAATCTCAGAACCCGTGCATCATCTTTTTTATCAAGTCCATGTGTCCGTACATCGCAAAACGAATGGCCGTCTACAATGAACCCATGAACCCATCAGATAACACAACACACATACATACTTTACAGGGTCAGGGTGTCAAATTTTAGAGCTCCGTATATAACGACCTAAAGTAGAAGGTTATGTCACATATCCATCATACACAAAGCGTCGAAATTTAGGCTTCCCGGCCCGGAAATGTGAGGAAATAATTCAAAATGGATTTTTTTGAAATTCATTGATAGTGTTATCCAATTTGAAGAAAATAAAACTATAAGAAATGTGACCGTTTTCGATGTTATCTACCGTTGGCGTTACTCAGAGCTAACAACGTCTTTTTGTGCCTGTGTGTCTGTTTCATAAATGATGCCTGAATACGAGAAAAAAAAATACGAGAAAATATGACTCGGCAAGTGCTCGAAACGTAACTCCAAACGTATTTTTGCCGAGACTCTTCTGGGTCTACGATTTGTACGGACTGAATGACTCATAGGACGCTTCAATTATTTGAATTTTTTTGGGATATTACAAGAATCGTATCTCCGTTGAAAATGTCAAAAAATGTTGTAAATTTTTTGTTTACATTGATCGTTTGACTGATCATCTTTTATTTCACAAATTAAAAAACTGATTATGTACGAAAAGTTTGAACTAAAAATATTTTCATTCGAGAAAATAATAAAGATTGCAGTTTCTTTAATTGCCTCGCTCTCTCAAAGTATCTGTACAGCACCCATGTTATTATTATTCATAAAATTTTCGATTTATCGGTTTTTTTCACATTAAAAATCGTCTTCACAATTTGAGATCAAATGGCCTCTGGGTACATAGCTATATACACATAAATAACATAGCCGTTGCTTATCTCGACATTTCGTAGTCTCTTTCTCCGAGCTGTGTGTATCTCTTGTTCATTGCATAGGAAAAAAAACTCGCTTAAACTACCGAGAAATAACATGAGCTTGAAACGTAATGATTAACTGCGCGCGCTGTATTATCCAGCCCATTTGTGTGTGTGCGTGTATGTGGGTAAAAGCTTTTTCAGTCCGTACTCTATCGTAATGATTGGTTGTAAAGTTTAACTCGCCTCATACGAAATCTATGCAATAATTCTGCGAGTGTATGTATGCATAGTTTGTATATATCTATTACAATGCAGGTTTGCTAGTACGAAATATTTCTCGGCTGCGATGTGATATGTCTGCACATTCGTACAACACGATATACATCAAACTGGAGCGAATGAAAAGGCATAATTTAAATTTGTTATCTTAGTAAATTACGCCTTTTTATTTGCTAGAAATCGATACACGGATACACATGCTTGGTTCGCAAAAATTAATGGATCGCAACAATTTATGGGTCTCGTTCAATCCTTCCATGATGAAAATACATGTCGTACGTCTGTATTAAACCTCTCGTAAGGAATTTTCCAAGACTGTCCAACGAAATCGACGACTACTCGTACGTATCTGTTATACATAATTTATTCATCCTCGGAATAAATGTAGATAATTAATCAATTATTCAAACTTCACTGCATAAGAATAGACTTGTGGTCGGAAGTGCAACATATTTAAGTGTCGGTTTTAATTCTCTTTTTTACGAATGTCACTTAACTTATAGTTCTGCAACTTTCTTTAGTTTTAATATCGGTTAATTATTTGGTTTACGCGAGTATTTTATTGGACGAGCTAGTTTTGCATTAGTGGCACGAGTCACTCGGTCGAAAAGGAGTCAATTTTAGAGGCGGAAGAATATAAGAAAAAAAAAATATTACTCCGGTAAATACATATAACGCGTCTGCCGGTATCTCTCGGTGCATTTGAGAGCAGAATATACGAGCGTCATTATACTATTACAGTAAGATCTTGTACTACTGTTCCCCGAGCTGCATACGGAATGGATGCCAGTGCCAATCCTTAAAACGTGCACCTACTTAACCACTTATTCAGTAGTGTATATAGATTAACCGACTACACAACGACGATATTCCATTGCCTCGAAGAGGCGACTATAAAAACGAATTTTATCGCGAGATGCTACAACGATGTTCTTTTCTGGCTGTTTTGTATCGCTCGAGTTTTAAATGCCCGAGGGGATCTCTCTCTTTCTTCGTTAAGCAACGTAGCTTCGTTAAGCACTTTCAACAATATCGTTGCAATATGACAGTAAAGTCATAGAAGTCTCAACATATTTAAAGTTTTGTATAAAAGAAAAAGAAACACTATTTTCATGTACGTGCGTTGAGATGTGGTGAATGTTAAAATATAAATACTATCGCACAAAACCCGCATATTTTTATGATCGAAAAGGATAGAATCGTTGCAGAGGCAGTTGAACAAAAATACATAAAAGCAAAAAAGAGCTAGTTACGTCGAAGATAAACTCTGCAACAGTTTATACTTTCCTTTAAAGTTTCTTCGCGATTCAGCGTTATCGACGATGCATACAACAGCAGAATACTTTATCCGCCCATTTATTTATGCTCATAACATGATGAAAATATACTCGAATCTCTTATAATGCTGTCCTACTCGATGAATTCTTAGAATAAACGAGGAAGGAAATATAAAAAAAAGGGAATTTCAAACGCAGCTGCACTCACCATTGAATAGGATTCCATAACGTGTCTTCTTATCGTGATGATTCACGGCTATTGATATATCTCTCGCTTCCTCGATGCGTCTCCGGCCCTTACGCGTGCGATCGCATTCAGAATCAACGCTCGTTATCACACGAAATACACAAAACTATGATATACATTTTAGTTATACGTTTTTTAGCTTAGTAAGTTAATGATCAGCACTTGATCAGTGGCACCGAAAATTATTATTTTTTCTCAACAGCCATTACTGAAAAAATTGTGTGTAAACATGACCACGTGGATATAAATTAAACGTTCGCGAAGCTTAAGTTCATCGCCAAAGTCTTGTATCTGTTATTGTTTTTTGTGGTAATGATTTTTTTTATATTGTGATCACGAAACTCGCGTTTCATCGGAGATTCAAGCAGCGATGTAACTGCGCGATAACGTCAGTGTCGCGATAAAGAATCTTTTTGAATAAACACAATTCGTGCAATGTGCGCTCGTTGAAAAGTGGCAAGCAGAGCGACGAAGCGTCGTGTGTCCGTCGTACGGGCGCGTTTCGTCGTGGACTGGTACACGGTGAGTCTCGGTCTGGCTCCCGCGGAGCAGGCCCTCTCTCAACGCGCGCTAGATCGGTCGTACCGCACGACGACGATCATCGGCGTCCGGTTTCTACATGTGCGAGGGCGTTCTTGTACACACGCCCGCCAATCACTAACGAGTCATCAAAATCGTTATCATTTGATGAAGTTCGATATGTGATGTATCGATCAATCAATTCAATCACGAAAAATATGAGTCGTTAACACTGGCAACAGGGTTTAGTGAGTCAACGAAAATTTGTGTGACTAAAAACCAAACGACTACAGTTTCTCTTCATTTTTTAAAATCATTCGACCAAATATTTAGCTTTTAGATACATTCGAAAGGGGTTTTCGATAGAATATATCATAATGTCATCAACCATTTGAACTCAACTATTTAAAAATAACTTAAGTCACTAATTCCGCGTTTATAAATTTCATTGGATTGAGCTTGTCCGATGCAATGGAATGCGGAGGCAATTCTCATCGTCGTTGATCACGTCCTTCGCTTCGTAGAGGCCACGACGCATCGTGAGACATCGTGCAAACATCGCGTGACCGCCATTAAGGATGTAACAATGTTTTACCGTGAATTTGAATTAATTAACGAACAGGAGAAAAAAGATCGACGACGATGCTAAAATTCGACTCAGGTCTTTTAGTTCAATCGTAACAGCTATATTTAATGCAATGGCACCCAAAAATTACGCTTCTCTCACCGACTGAACGTGCTAATTTGTAAAAAGGTGCATCTCTTCTACAGCCACCTCTCTCCCTAATAAAATAAAACTGAAACGACTTTCGATATTTTTAACTTAAACATTTAGTTCCATACACGGGAAAAATTGAAATTCCAACAAATATTTCGTGGAAGCAACTGAACTGTACGTTCGTACGATGTATCCCCGAAATTAAACGGTCAAAATTCTTGAATTTTTTAAACAAACTTCGTATTTAAAAAATTCATCCAGTTCCTAAGAGAAATGCAATTGAACGATACAAAATTATCATTATCGTTTGCTAACTCGTTGGAAAACATAATTTGCCGTAAGAGAGGTGATAAGATGGGTGAACAATCGATGCATGAATAACCGCGATGGAGATTTTATTAATGAATGAAAATTTCGATTTCATTATTCGCGCGAGCGAATTTAAGCTGCTCTTGTACGAAAGACACAGTAGGGACACCCATCAGATCACTTCCGCTCGATGCACCCGCGTGCGCTCGCGCTACGGATATTCACACATATGTATGTACACTATAAAATGCTCTTTGACTTTACGCGCGCCCACATTTACGCGTGTAATTACGCAATGTACAGAATTACGTGCTATATATAGAAGAGCAGATGGAAAAGAGAAGACTTCGTTTAATACGAGCAACGGTCACGGCTGACGATCACAGTCACCGACGCCGGTCTCGCCATTTACTATTTCATTATTGCTTTTTCTATCGTATTCACACAACAATCTGCCGTAACTAATTCACTTCTTTATACTTTGCCTCCTAATACCGCACGATCATGTTTTTATCTCCAAAAGGATTGAAACACGAGTCTGACGAATCTTCAAGACTTGTACCGTTCGTACAAAAACCCTATTTCATATAAAATTTGGCTTCGGATTGAAGAATTTGATTTGCCGATTGAACGAAAAGATTTTTTGATCTCGCGAGCACTGCGATCTGCGAATTCGCTGATATAATCTCGCGAGTTGGACTCTCATCCCTTGGCAAGTGTGCCGACCAGATGTCATTACTCGTTCCATGGGGGATTCACAATCGAGCATACAAAACGCTCTGAGAAAAGACTTCGGGTAGCTTGAATTCTCTGATGTTTCGAGTTCGATGCACCAACATGGTGTCACCGACACTGCGAGGGTCAGACCCTCTCGCTCTCTCTCTCTCTCTCTTCCTCCCCCTCCCCTTTTTTGCTCTCTCTTTCTCTCGTTGCCACCGATAACGATCACGACAAGACGCTCGTCCTCCGAGTACCTCAAACTTCCCCTTGTTCCCTCAACGCCGTCGTATATGTTGAATAAATTCACGCCAATACTATACAAGCCAACCATCAGTGATTCATACTTTTGAGAAATCATAAAAAAATCTTTTAAAATACCTTTCAAAGTAGCAGACACAAACATTCCTTTGTATTCGGGATTATTGAAAACATTGTTTTCAAAAAATAACAAAAACACTTTTATCCTCGTTTTTTTTCTGATAATCAAATCAAAACGAAAAACCTTCTCTCCGAAAAACCCTTCGATTATGATTCCCAAAATCCTAATAATGCAAATGACCATGAACGCAGTTTCACTTCAAGTTTTCCTAACCATCAAAGCAGGCTCCAATATTTACTAATAAAAATCAACAAACAGTTCATTTTCAGACTACGAGGATGTCACATGATTTATTTCTCAATTTAAAACGACTGACAGCAATTTTAACATGGAAAAAAATGACTTTTCTCGTTTGACCTTGTTGGCAATAAGTTCGTGACACTTGATGAGCACCGACACTCCTGAATGCCCTACGCCTGGGAGCCAGGGTGTAGAAAAGATTCTCACACCTGTCGTATCTCGGCCCGTATGGACCACCAGTGGAAACGAAATACCAAACGGAGGAGTTCTCATCCAGCTGGTTCAGCCCAAACGTCCGTCTGCTCTCCACACTGACTCATCACTTTCCGAGAGAATGATCGTCGGAATAAAAAAAAAAATACATAAAACCATGCATAATTCGTGTTACGAAGATGTTCGACTCGCTCGTTTTGTTCAGCTTCTCTTTGCAGCCTGAGAGATGACTAATCCTGTTTTACTCGCAAAAAGAATCACCAATTTCCTGTACCATAAAAAACTGCTCATGTGCAGGTTGAACCTTACAAAAGCAAGATTTCGTATTTGATGAAAAAAAAAGCTCAATAACAAACTTCGTTGTCGTAAAAAATTTGACAAATAGTTTTCGTTCTGTAATGTCAAAGAAAAAATGATTCTTTAGCATCATACGCCATTATTTAGCCTTGAATTTTCAACGATTAAACGAATTTTGAATCGAGATGTGCGGAGTTGGGAAAGTTCATATGCATCAGGTCGTGCAGGTCGCTAAAGAGCAGTGAAAAAGAAACTCACTCGTGGAGTTGAAATCTCGTATCGATCGCGCCCACGCACAATGCCGATTTTATTGCCACTCTTACCATCGCCGCACATAAAACACGAAACATCTTAGTAGAATACTCAAAGTACGAAGGCTTACATGTACAAATACGTTTACCGTCGCTTTAATACTTTGCGGATTATTCATGCACGATTATTCATTTCAAACGATCCATTAAATCAAATGAGAGACCATTTATATTTGGTGAGACGAGTAAGTTAAACCGGTACCGTACGTAAAAAAGTGTCACGCTTGGAACCAGTGTCCCAGCATTGTTAAAGCACACGTTATTATCTTAATGCAACGACCAGTGATATCGTGTAATCACTGCGGAAATATGACACGAAATTATTTTTTACCATAAGCTCATTTACTCCGGAACGATGGATTGTATAGCACCGGAAATTGACACTGACGTTTACAGTGCCCAGGATTTTTTTTAGTAACAAATATTATTTATTAGAACTTTAAAAAGAAAACCAAAAAATTGTCATTTTTTAATTGCATAAAGATCGTGTATCAACGAATCGTCCAGATTCGTACTTATTCATAGGAAAAATTCATCTCCTACTAATCTACTTTTAGTGCATGGGGAGAGGCACGAGCAATTTCGCGATATTAATCGAAAGATAGGCAGAGGCGAAACCTCGAGAACCAAAGTCCTTTTGTGGCTTGATGGTGGAGTCAAAGTTGGCACAATCGCACAGTATAAAGACGCACCATCCCACCCTCGAACAAAAAATGTAAATTTATCTCGAGGCAGACTGTACAACGGAATACGGATGGTGGATACGGCGTAGACACGATTCGCGTGTGGGCGAGGGATGGGACTGGTCCATCCTTTCAGGACCAGTCCCGCTGGTACGCCCAATCCTTCGTACAAAACATTACACAGCTCTCGATATGTGATGGTATTAGATAAACGAGCTTCTTTCAAACCGTCTATAAACCTTCGTTACGTTTGGATGTACGAAAAGCAATAAAAAATTCAGTTTACACTCAGATATAGTGTAAAAATTACGATTTTTTTGTTCGTAACATGAAATAATCAAATTCATGATAAATTATATTCCTCAATTATCACAGATATTTATTTGCTGTGAAAATTTGCCAGTCGATCGGAAAAAAATATAATAAACTATGAATTTTTCTATTCATTGAAATTAACGTCAACTTTAGGGTTAGAATTCCCCGTGTTCTTCTTTCATTATTCTAACCCACAATTAACATTTTTATTCAAGACCCTCAATCAGTTGTGCGTGTGCGAGAGAAACAGCTGATGAGCAGTTTCTCTTTAGTTTCTGAGATGCTTGATATTAGGAGAACAAGAAAAGTTGCACGTGAGTCTCTATTGAAAGGACAACAAAACGTGTAACTTGTGTTGTTTTTTCGAAAATCTAATTATGCTGGAAATAAATGCGTAGCAGGATCTCAACCGACACCGCACGAAGTAAGAAAATAGCACATTTTCATAACCTTCTTTTTCAATATTTCGCCCGGTGCAATACGCAGGTTTTTCATATGTAGGAATTTTTCACATACTTTTATATTGTCTTCAGTAGGGCACCCCAAATCGCATAAATCGTCCAAGTTTGTTCCATGACACTAGTTTTTTATTTACTGTAAGCGAAAAATCTCACGACATTGAAATCAAAAACTTCATCAAAACGGCCAAGGAGGAGACATTCTAGATGAAGGAGAAGGACTGAGAAATATGATAATAAACAATATGTAAGAAGGGTTATCGACTGAGGATAAAAAGACATGGCTTACACGGATAAGGATCTACTATATCGGACCGTGGTACAGTAGATTAATCAACGACATCTGTTTGTCTACGATCCAATTGAGGTAAATCCTCAATAAAGGCAATGTTTCAGCCTTAATAATTGTGTCCAAAATTAACGGCCGACGTCGAGGTTGAGTCATACTTTCAAATAATTGTTCATTAATTTTGCAAATGGGTGCGAACATAAGAAAACAATGGAATAAATATTTTATTCGTGTTAACCAATTGATCGATATAATCAATCTCTATTATTTATCGAAACGTCAGAATTTACATAATTTTCTATAGATTACATCTCGGACATGTCGAGAAGAGCATTCAAGTTAGTTGGTACCCAACTCGTCCCGTTGTGACACACGAAAAGTACATTTCCTTCAATGAAAGCCTGAACGTTGCCAACTTTGTACACCTGCTTCGCCTCTCGATATCTGTTTGGAATGGGCATGAAGAGGATTCCTCGTTCTTCACATTTTTTCTGTACGAGGTCCTTGAAGCCTTGAGGTATTTGCGACGCGGTACGCACCGCCTCAGCAAGTCGCTGTGAAAAAAAAGCAACATTGTGTTTTTCAACGAAGTTAGAGAAGTGAAAAGAACTTGAACTTTTCAGTGGACGCGATGTACTCACCTCGATTCTAGGCTGCGCCGTCGCCGGTATCTGCGACATGGTGGGCTGAGTTCGTTCTAAACTCGTTAGATATGAAACTTGCTCCATTGCTCCTGGTTGATGCGCCTGTGGGGTCGCCACAGCTCGATTCATCATATCCAGTGCCTTCTTGAAGTACTCTGCAAATTTTAATGTTAATTAACGTTATAGTTCAGTCACGATATGATGCTTAAATATTTTATTTCAAGCCTTTAGAACTTAAATGCACTTTAGAAGGTAAAAAAAGAGAATTTTAAGAACTGTTTTTACACTAACGAATGTTTCACTTGAATAACTTCTCGTTTATTAGAATCTAAGGAATCGAATTTATTAGTCAATCTAAAGCTAATTAATCTGAAAACTATGCCGTATCTTTTATTTTCTTAAAGTTGCAAGAAAAACTACTCTTGGTCAGTTGAAATGTAAAATTTTACACGTACTTTCATAAAAGTATTCGCAATGTATCCTCCAAATTCAAAAGAATTTTGTAGAATAACTTTTTGGCGATAGTTTAATTTACCTTAATTTAATTCATTGGGTAATAATTGCTGAGTAACTTACCCTTGACAATTGGTTCAGCCAACAATCTGTCATTTAGCATACCCTTCCAGCCCATGTACCAATTGGTAATTTGATCGTAATTGGGTGAATGATTGAGCCACATTGCGAGTACTTGGAGCCACTTAGGGAAGAAAAACTTGTCTAATAATCCAACCATTATTTGTATCGGTAGCAAAGTAGCCCATTCGTAGACCCAATTCCATTGATCCAAATGTTGCTGATGAGGGTTAATGACAAATTCGGAGAGTGCTATTTGAAGCTTCGGAAGAATATTTTTAACGAGGAAAGCTTCCATGTCACCCTTGGTAAACACCTGGGACCAAGGTTGAAGCATAAGTCGAGCCGATCTGTCGGACGGATGCCAACCACCCAAAGCCGAGCCCAATTTACGACGGATTATTGGATAAATCTGTGTGTCCATACGGTTACGCATTATTGGCAACCAAGGATGAATCCATGTGTGAATGGGCACAGTGTCAGTCAGTGGATTCCATTCTTCAACCTCCAGCGTCAATTTTGGGAGCACCATTAGGTCCAATATGTTTTCCAATATCCATGCCGGAAGTAGTGGCATCCAATCTTCTATCAATTCGATCATAGGATCAGGTTGTCTACATTTCCATTCTCTGTAAAACAAATAGGAATGCTTCATGTTAAGATATATACAAATACTTATTAACCCTTTGAGTGGGACTAACGTTTTTTTGATTATTAAACTACAAAGTCCTTGAGACATTCAAGATTGTAAAAAAGACGAACATTCAATTCTGACATCGTTGATCTATCATAGCAGATATTACAAATTTCATTTTTTGCAAAAAGCTCGAATGTTTAAAGAAAAAAACAAAAACGCTTTCTAGGTTTATATTCCCCCGTAAGTGAAATAGGGATGATTATTAGTAGATCCTGTAGAAAAGTAAAAAAAGATGTCTTACTGTACCGCTCCACGAATCGACGGCATCCAAGCGTTCCAAATAAGTTGATCGTACGGTTGCATATTTCTCGACTGTAAAGTACCGGTTCCAACTTCAAGAATATCCTTCCACTCTTTGATAAGTGCGATCGGTTGTTTAGGTTGTACAAGTGGATTCCACGTGGCAAGGCTGTCCTTTAATTTCGGCGCTACAAAACTACTCGCTAAATCCCCCAACTCGTAAAGCTTGTATTCTTCGTAATACTTGTTCTGTAATTTCTTAAAAGCCTCAGCAGTTTCCTTCAGGGCAATAGAGTCATTTTGATCAACAAGTTTTTCGATTATCAAAAGAACGCCTGCAAGGGTATCGATTAATTGTTCCTGCTGACCAACCACTTTTGTTATATTTTTTTTCTCTGCATCAAGAGCAACCATTCGGTCACTCAAACAGCGAGTTCTTCTATCGTTCTGAATGATATTCTGTTCGCACATATCAACCAATAGATTGAGATTGTGTCGTAGCTCCGGCAACTCGAAATAGCCCGAAGTTTTTTTATCCATAACTATAAGAGTTTCGTCAGGTCGTTTTTGGCCACTTGCAATCGCGTGGTATCCACTGAGCACTCGTTGCTCCGGTCCCGTCATATCGATCACCTTCACTCTGCTCATGTCACTGCTCGCACCTCCTGCAGGTCTTCTGTCCGGCCTTGATTTTCCCTCCTCCAAAACTTGATCGACGCTTCGATAATGGTAGCGCACCTTCTTTTTTGCATTACTATTCGCACCATCACCCTTCCGCCACTGTGACAATTTAACTTTGAACTCTTTAGCCTCTTCGGCATCCTCATCCTTTTCCTTCTCTGGTATCTTGGCCAATTTTTCTGGGCCGTAAGCCCCAATTGCTCCCCTACCTCTTCGCAAATGAGCCTCCACCGGAGCGCTTATACCTTGCAACTTTTTACCCAAACCTTTTCCAGGCTCAAAACCCATTTGAAGCAGTAGCTTCGCACCTATTCCTCGTGTATGGACCTCCCAACTGCCCACCCCGGTCTTTAGCAATGCTGGATTTAACCTTTCGCCCTTTCTTCTTAGTCCTGCTATGTCTCCATGTGCATTTGGGTTCATTGAAAAAGATGGTCTTGCTTTTGCATTACTTATTGCCTCACCTTCGGAGTCACTGCAATAAATTGAATATTTGTTATTTGGTTTGCTACAATAAAGTTTGTAGAGGATGAAATAAATTGTTGAATATTTATAGAAGGGCCTCGAATAAATCTGTTAATAGCCTGTTAATAGAATAATTCTGTAAATGAATCTGTTGTGGCCTGTTAATTATTATTCCTGATTAGACTTAAAGTTCCTTTTTTTTTCGTTTTTATTGAAATATCAAACCTATCTGAGAAAAACGTGTCTGCTCTTGAGTTATTTTTCTTGTACTCACACAACTGATAATAGACCTTTTCCCTTAAACTTGGGTTACACAAGTTCTACTGTATATAATTTTTGCTTCCATAACATACTTTGGATCGTTACAGTAAATATTTTTTATAACTTGGTGTATCAGATATAAAAATTCAATCATTGAATAACCTGAAGGTTCTAGATTTTACAGATCAGCTTAAAGAATATGCTGTCATTTTAAGGGTTGAAAGACAAATTTCTAAAATGTTAATTTCTCTGTTGAACAAACATTATTATACCTGGAGCTGTTTGGCACATAGTCGTCATCACCTCTGCGTGGCCTTTGGGTATCGTCATCCTCATCCTGGTCCTCTTCATCCTCATCCTCCTTCCCATCCTCGTCATCTTCACCGTCTTTCTTTCGATCAGGTTTAGTTTTGCCCGACTGTTGAATTCCACCAGCTACAAAATTAACTGGTGCTGTATAATTTTTTGGTACTTTGTTGAAATGTTTGGATTGTCTAGCAGTTGGTTGCTCTTCGTCGCTGTCATCAGCCCAAATACCGAGCATTTGTTGCTGTTTTGTGAGTTTTCGTCGCGGTCGATTGATATTGAATTCATTATCCAAATCGTAATCGGTGATTTCAAAACTTTCCATTTCGTCCTCAGCCATGGTTTTTATTTTGTTAGTTCAGACAATTTGATAGAACAATTAATTCGTTAACTATCGGATATTTAGGTTAGGTTAAAATAGTTTATTTTCTTTGCATTGCTGCTTAAATATTTGATGATATCGTCAGATGAAATAATGCGACGATATTATAAACCGAAGATCTATTTGTCCAAAACGATTGATTTATTTCATTACAGTATTTCTTTACTTTTTTATCACAACAATAACGTACGTTTGTTAAACTCGTTTATAACTATCACTCATTGACAAACGTTTCAAACGTATATTTTAGGTTAACCCGTTACCGCTGATCCGACGATACGGACGACTTCAGGGGAAACATGCAAATTCCGTTAGGTCCAAGCTAGTTCAAGCACTCCAAGACTCCAACTCTTTCTGACGTGTGGTATTGCAGATATGCAAGAATGTCTAATTTCACTGGCTAGTTTGATTCGCGTAAAGGGAAGCTTTAGTGAAAACCCTACCCATTGACGACGCATCGACTGAAGTTGCAGACTCGCGACATCTAGGCGCCAAACTTCAGAGCCTGTATAGTTGCAAAGTAATTGTCATGGCATCAGAAAGATACAGTTTTTCGTTAACAACTTTCAGGTAAATATTGTATATGAATGTTTATTAATTACAATAATACTCATTGAAATAGCCCGCACCCTTTGAGGATTTTAGATTTTTTGCACCATTGTCGAATGATAATTTCGCTGACAATCAAACACGTCTAACCTCAAAATTTTCTATCCGGCGATTCAATAAACTACAATCACGCTGCATGACTGGAACATTGTTGATAATTATTATTTTCTCAATTAGCAACATCAAACTTAATAAACGCCCATTATTAAAGGATATTCCCATAACATCGAAGCTTGCTTCGTTATAATGTTACGAAAGTCGTTTCGCCGATTTTTCACTTTCGTTACTTTCAAAAATACCATTTAACAATGTCACTAGCACAATTCAAGTGTTCATCTCCCTCATATATCGCATTTTTGAAAATTGTTGAACACAAATCTCAAGTCTGTTGTCATAGTACGAACATTCAAGTTGATCTTATTCTGCTTCAAATTAAACTGAACAACAGATTTTGTTCGATAAGATATATCGGCAAAATTCTTTTCTCAGTTTCCTGGTACCCAAGGACAAATCTGTGAGAAATATTTCAAAGTTGAAACAACTGTTGAATATTTCTTTATGTGTTAGAACGATGCAGACTCCAATACCATCGAACGAATGTAATTTTCATGATAAATACTTTTCATTTCCTACAGTCCTTCGGGCAAGCTCGTGCAGATTGAATATGCTCTGGCCGCAGTCGCAGCTGGTGCCCCTAGCGTGGGCATCAAAGCTTCCAATGGCATAGTTCTTGCTACGGAGAACAAGCACAAGTCCATTCTTTACGAAGAACACAGTGTCAACAAAGTTGAGATGATTACAAAGCACATTGGAATGGTTTACAGTGGAATGGGTCCCGATTATCGACTGCTAGTTAAACAAGCTCGTAAAATGGCGCAACAGTATCTTCTCGTCTACCAGGAACCTATTCCGACTGCTCAACTTGTCCAGAGAGTTGCCATGCTCATGCAAGAGTACACTCAGTCCGGGTAATTACTTATTGCCATTTATTTCGAAATAGACCTTGTACATTTTGTATTACTAAGGTGCAAATCATAGGAACCCCAATATTAACTGAATGAAGAAATATTCAAAACTAAATGATCATAAGAAATGTCACAAGCAATTATATCAATAATTGTTTTCTTCATGGATATTTCCAGTCTGACACGGAATCTTGTTGTCATAATACAGAAAAAAACTCTCATAAAGGAAAATGTTCACAAATACGGTTTAAAAATTTGTTTATCGAAAAAAAAAATAGTTTTTATAAAACAATGAGAATAATTAGCTGATGGCTTTACCTCGTTGTAAACCCTATTTGGAACGTTGACAATCTGATTTATTCTCAGAACAATTGAATTCGGCCGTGATACGGTATGGTCAAGAAAAAAGAATGAATCTGATAAAAAGATTTTAGTTTCGAAAATCGATCGATGAGACGATAATTAATCGAAAAAAACGACTTAAATTTGTAGCGGTGTACGTCCGTTTGGCGTATCTCTTCTTATTTGCGGTTGGGACAATGGCAAGCCGCATCTTTTCCAATGTGATCCATCCGGTGCCTATTTTGCATGGAAAGCAACTGCGATGGGCAAAAACTTTGTAAACGGAAAGACTTTTTTGGAGAAAAGGTACAGCGAAGACTTGGAGTTGGACGATGCTGTTCACACTGCCATTCTCACACTGATTGAAGGTTTTGAGGGTCAAATGACAGCAGATAACATCGAAGTTGGAATATGCGATGAGAATGGTTTCAGACGGCTGGATCCTTCAAACGTCAAGGACTACTTGGCGAACATCCCTCAATGATAGTTAGGTTACGACATACTTTTTTTATACGGCACTTTTTTCGTGCTATGATGTAATAACATTGGCGCTCGTGTTGATGAAAGAAAGCGGGGGTAATCCGAATAAATTTTTGTTTCGTCGTACTTTCCACATGCTGATTTTAAAGACATTTTAACGTTCGAACTTTCGCAGATTGTTCTGTTGTATCTTAGGTAAATTTAATTAAACTAAAAGCACTCAACAATTTCAAGTGATTCGTACATTCGGGCACGCTTTTCATTGAGAATGAAAAGCAACTCGGAACCTGTGCGATATACAACGATCGATTTTCGAAGTATACAGCCACCAAACGACGAATAAAAAAATGCTCTCCTTGCAAATTATAAATGAGAGTACCCCAATAGAGATGATATTAATTTTTGACTATTGCGGCTGTATTTTTAAATTTCAAGAGGCCCCGATATCTTTAGAAATTGAACAAAAAATCTTGAAATCAATACGTAAAAAGCAATAACCCGTTGATTAGGCATCTCAACCACTCTCTTTTTTTCTCCATTTTTGGATAAATCATTGGTAGGTGCGAACAGGTCGTATCGATCGATTTTCTGCTGGCGTCTGCATTTTTATTACAACGTATACCTTCGTTTGTTCGTTTCCTAATCCGGCTTTCTCTCTCTCCCTCAGTTTCTTCCATCTTCTCTCTTATTCAGTGTCTCTCATTCGCTCTTGCGTTGTACGAGTGTACTGGGTATCGAACAATGGCACGATTTTAATATGACGCTAGGCAGTATTACTGTCGAGTGTCTGTGGAAGCGTACGCCTTTAACAACGGTTTTCATTTAGTACCTCTCTTTATCTTTCGCTCTCTCGTATTCTCTTTCTCTTTCTCTTGCTCTTTCTCTCCCTCGAGACAGAAAGAGAGAGTGAGCTCTTTCGCTACTCAAATTGATGCAGCATCAGCTTCCCCGTATTTTGCCTCCTACAACAAACACGAGTGAGACAAACGCATCTGACTCGACGGATCCGAGCAAGTCTCTTCCACCACTACCGTCTCGTTGCAACGCCCGGTTGCGCAACTTGCAATTTTAATACCGGAATTACGAGGCCTCCGTTGCGGATACGCCATTACTTTTCCAACTCGGCAAAAACCTCTAAATCCAGTGGTTCCTGAATTATTATTATTGTCTTTTTATTTTCTACTCTCTTATCCGTATTTTCATGAGCCTCGTGTACGTAACGCTACAACGGATTGATGTGAGGGCGTTTCAACACCGTTCGATATCCCCATCGGTCAACTCCACTGTTCATTATCCCGACAACCCTACGAAATACTAAAGAATTAATCAATTAGTCTCGTGCGCCGATTGAAGTTGAACACTCTTTTTCTGGCAGCTTTTTTTTTGTTATATCTCTTTTTAGAAACGAGTATCGACCTACGTGGTGACAGCAAAGGGTTGCTTGTCCCCGTTTAACTGATAATCACTGGGTCTTTCAGACCCTGGCCTTTATTTTGACACGCAATTTTTAGAATAAAAATTAAGATGCACGTTTTTTTAAGACAAATAGGAGAACAATTCTCATATGAATTTCAAAGTTGGAAGGTTCGAGCTCGCGTACATTGGTATTTGGGTTTTTGGGTCATGAATATGAACTAAAAATTTGAAAATTGGTGCAAAATTATCGTAAATACAGTTGTTAGTGTGGTTCGGATTTGGATGAAATTTTGAACGAAAAATCTCATCTTTATCACAAGATTTTTTCTATTAAAATCATATTTCAAATCATAAACAGAAAAGAACATTTGTTTTTGGCAAAATTCAATTTTTCTATTCACATCTTTGCCATTTTTGGAAAAGAAATAACGAAAAAAAATCGGCTATGGCGGAAACTAGTTTTTTTTTTATCGTATAACGTTGAGGAAAAAACTTGAGACTTTAAACTTTACCTACAAGAGAAAAACAAATAGTTTCCTGGTACAAAGCCCTGTCCTGTTGCTCTAAAAAAAAACTATGTCTAAAAATAGTAAATTCTTCAAAAGCTACGAGCACACGCAAAAGTTTCCTGGATCATAAAAACCTATAGCGGTAACAACTAAGGCTCCACAAAAAAGGTAGTAACTTAAGATTACAGTCTTGAGGAATCTCCTCTGGGGCCCTGGAAAGACGAAAGGACATTTCGCAATTTAATCACTAGCTTGGACGTGTATACGTATAATTTTTTTTTCATCAAGTAGAAACCTTTTTTCAACGTTAAAAAAGCAGTTTTTTTTTGTAGACTGTATATTGCATTCATCACAGCGATATATGCTGATGGCACAGCCAAACAAATGGCACATCGCTCATCAACCAGGATCGAGAGCGAATACGCACGCAGCATGGATGTCGCTTATTGAACATTCTGAAAGGTTATCGAGTATTATTCAAGCGCGACAGATTCGAGTATTTATTTGCAAAGAGGCACACAACGACGAACGTTGAAAGCTACAGGTTCAAGTGGAAAAGTCCAAATAAAATTGCTGTTGAGACTGTGAGAATAGTTTAGTTGAATGGGACAAAGTCTTGGGTCTATTTCAAGTTGAAATGATTTTTATTTCTTTTTTATTTTATTTTATTGTATTCACGGTGAGAGCCCGTGCCTACCAAATTCTCTCTGCTTCTCTATTTATTCTCCTAAAAATTTTACGCCAATAACCAGGGTGCGTGTAGAATTACTCACCGTGGCAATCGATAGACGGTTCATCGTGTGCAAATGAAATGAGCAAATAGCAGATTCATTGGTATGTGCGACAAGCCAAAATATCGTACAAAAAGTCATGAATTGGATTGCGTTAACGAATTAACGAGAGCTGAAAAAAGTACTCCTGGTTTAGAGATTTCGAATCTATTGATATAGAAAAAAAGTAGAGCATCAAAGTTTGCACAGTTAAAACACTACGAAATATTTATTGACAACTGATTAATTTTCAACTTTTAGAAAAAACAGTCTGTCTTTTTATCTGTCTTGAAAATTATCTGTCTTTTCGTTAATTAAACCATTATTTTAACGACAAATTAATTATTTTAACGACAAATTAAGGGGTTTTTTTTGTACGCGGCCCCTGAGATATTCACGAATGTGAAATAAATATAAAAAGTAATTATTAAACGCACAAGTATCACATAAAAATTAATAGTTCATTTTTTAAAATGAAAAATTCATTTGACCCAAGGTTTTTCGTTGTGTTCTCGATTACCACGGTCACCCAGAATATTGTTTTTGGAAAATAATTATCGTGTATTTATTTATTATGTATTTAGCAACCTTAACTAATGTATGCTCGGTTACATTGTAATTATTAATTACTGTGTTAATTAATGTAATCCGGGTCAGCGAAGCCAAGTATTTTTGGTTGGAAATACTGTTACAAACACGCGTTTGGAACATTTCGTTCGCGTGGTCAAAACAATCGTTCGCGTGTAATATTCTCGTAATCGTATATGTCGAGTGTACGTGTACAAATATGATTGAACGATGCTCGACGGTGGCTTTAATTACGTTGGTTGGCGTAATTATTTTCTCCCTCTCTCCTGTTCTCTTGATACAGTTTTTTTCCTCTCAACTTCTATACGTGCCCACTTATATTTTTCCTCAGTCTTTTTGTTTAATCTTTCTTCATGCTCGCTGGCATGTTTGCCTGCGGCATGAAGCGGTCCAGAAACGAGCCATGGGCTTTTATCCCGTCCCGCTCCTTCCGGTGTTTCTATTGCTGCTGTTCGTGGATGAGCCGCGCGGGAGTCAAATTACACTCGAGCTAATTGCGCGTTAGGTATGCGTACCGCGGAACGTAAGTCGGATCGTTGGGTGGGCGAAAAAAAACGAAGAGAACTGGAAGAGGCGAATAAAGAGAAGAACAAGAGTCGCGAGGATCAAGTAATATATATAGGGCGGTGCATAATTCCTTCCTTGAAGATGATAACTTGTCGGGAAAGATGAGAACACGATGTCGTGGCATTTGCATTCGTATAAATTTTCATCGTATTGCCCTACAGTCGTCTATGGCTCGCTATAGAATTGCGAACGAGTGTTTTCACACCGACAGCGATGAATTCGTGGTTGGTGCGTGGCTCAGGCATTCGCCAAAGTTAAGCAGCCTCGGGCGAGGTCAACACTTTGTTAGTTGACAGCTCAGTCGAGCAACGGTTTGCGTATCAATCACTGAGTGCGAGTTGCACAGTTTTTTCTCATTTTCTGATGGTGCTAACGAATGTATACGTTCTTTTCCCGGACAGATATCTCGAAGGCTCCGTCTTTCCATTACAATTAAACGCACACTTTAAAAGATCATTACACGCCACACATCATCATATTGCACCATTAAACATCACATCACAGTAAAAATCATCATATAACATCACATCACACCTTGAAAGATCATTACACGCTACACATCATCATATTACATCATAAAATATCATTACATACCAAAAATTATCATGTTACACCATAAAACATCAACACATTGTGAACAACACCCGGTGCTAATCAACTGAAACTCAGTGAAAACATATGTCCCTGTTTTGACCGGTTTTCCTAGAGCTCTTTTTGGCCCTCGTGAAAATGTGTTAAAGTGATGCCTTAGAAAAGAGTGGCTGCTACATCGATGAAGAAAATGTGTTCGTAGTGAATAGGGAACTGTTTGACTCCATAAGCAATAGCAAGAATCAGGAATAAAAATATCACTTGGCTGTCATATGGTTATTCTCGATGCACTATTCCTTATGCAAGTTTTCATCAGTGATGACAAGTAACAGAAATGCCATGGAAAAATCTGCATTCGTAAAATCGAATACATAATGTTGTTTGAGTACGTTTATTCGATTAGCCACGTTGGCTTTCTCGTATAAGAATTGTGGCCTGATGTGCATGAATTGAAAAAAATCGGTCGTCAATTTTTCTACTCACACGAGATTTCAAATCGATCGAAATATGATTAAATAATGATATAATTGAATATGATCATCTGGACAGTGCACATTAGTATTTTCCTATAAGATAGGAACGGGAACGTTGAGGTGGGAAAAAATGAAACTAAAACGATGGGATGGGATCGTAAAAACTGCGTATATCGTAATGGTATACGCAGGAAGAATGTATGAAGAAAAAATGCTCGTTTGGACAATGGACAAGGTGATTATTAACGGCACATTCTTGTGGTATGCCGTTAAATATACTTGAGCATAACCAATGGAAGAACTATCCAGTGGTCTTTTATGAAATTAACGTCGAGAAAAAAAACGAACGACGTCGCATGGTTCGACGCTGTTGAAAGCCAAGTGATGAAGCAGCAAGAACAGAGAAAGTAGCATGTTCCTAGACTAGCCCGTCGCTCCAAGCCTTTTGGCTCTCTCGTTAAAATCTTTTTCACTCAAGTCAGGTTGACGCGGCAACAGAGGGAGGAGAAGAATGGAAAGGTGAAGCAACTCCCGGAGTTGGGTTACTTTCGGTGAAAGGGCTCGAGGGAGCTTTCCTTCATTCTCTTTCTCTCGTCCTCCTTTCTCCTTGCATCTGCCTCTTTGTATCTGCCTCCGTCAACTCTCTTTCTCTCTCTCTTTCTCTCTCTATCCATCTTACCGATTTCCTTTACTCGCTGTTGCAACTCTATGTGCTAATAGGTAACGGTCTAATTTTAGTTGCCGCGTAATTGAGGCACTCGAAACATCTTGGAGCGAGCGATGAATGATGAATTATTAATAACTCCTATCATTTACCAAGCGCGTCCAATTTCTCTCGTGGTTTAATACCCAACCTATTTTATGACGATCTTCATCATTGGCATTCCGTATTTTTCATCATTTAAAATTTGTCTTGTTACCAAAAATAACATTCGAGAGAGACAGATTGGTCTCGCTTTTGACATTCATAAATCGTATCGATGCACAGGTTAATTAAGTGAGAGTAGAAAAGTGATGACTCGTTTTTTTTCTTCATAAAAACCTCAGTCATCCGCGGCTATTAGATTCTCAAACGTATTTCACTATGTTCAGTCTTAACCTGCTCTATACACACAGCTTCTCGTTTGATTAATAGTCTCTGTGGCTAACGATCACTCGAGGTTGGACTTGTCCTCGGTCCTCTTCCTTCCTAGCGGAAAACCTCTCCATTATTTTCTCATAAATTTTTTGCTATATCCCTTCTAGAAGTGGTAGCGAGAGGTGGGTGACACTGGACACATGGCAAAAATACAATGCAACCTTTTTTCTATAAGAGTATCTCGATTATTCGGATCTCAGAAACCCGACGAGAACGAACTTTTCGCCATCGTTGGCTATTTTGTCCTGATGGAACGAAAGAGCGTAGACCAACGAAGATTCAATGAGAGACTGAGATGAATGCAGACCATCTTCGTAGGGTCTTGTTGATGCCCCTCCCACGTTCGTTTTAATCATCCTCCATCGTTTCTGTTCTGCTTTTCGGGGAAAAAAATTGCCAGGTCACTTACCAACCGTATATCTCACTATCCTCTCAAGAAAATCTCTGAAATACATACGAAAGGAGGCAATTTAGACGCTTGATCGCGAATGTCCTCCAGGATGACAGTGACTTCCTCATTAGGCAACAATTGGATAGAGGGTGAAAATCGTAAGAATCGTCGAGGGGAGAATTTTTGGTTGGTAAATGTGTTTCCTATCGGGTTGTCACTTTTGTGGTTGATAGAATATTACCTCGAATAATCTTTCGGAACTTTAATTCATCGTGTTTTTCTCGTCATTCAGCTTTTTCATCAAACCTAAGATCGATGAATGGAGACGATAAGGAATTATACACTCGATGCACTATTCCTTAAAACAATGATGTAAAACTGAAAAAATTCTGATAAATCAGATGTCCACTAAATAACCTGCTATTTTTTTTTTTTTTTATTATCTTATTAATCAAGAACCTAATCTATTGGTGCCCGAAATCACATCGTCATTGAAATCTAGGGATCATACGTTTTTTTTTTTCATAAGGAATATCTTTCCGATAACTGATTCTGTCTCTGTTCTTTTATTCTATTTTCCATAGATTCGTAAATATATTGGATTAATCGTACTTTGCCTCGTTCGAGCATGCAATCTAATCAACTATCACAGTATTCTGATTCAATTCCACGTGCAATTCACCGAATTTTCGCTTACTTCATTCGAGCCATCGTTTTACAATCCCCGCGAGAACATTGACACGAATTACGGTCGTGCAGTTATATTCCCGGTGGGAAGAGTTCGCTATAATTTTAATCACGAGTCCTGTCTTTCGGATATCGATGATACGAACGATTTTTAGTTGTCGGCTCAATCGAGCGTGTTTCGTACTAACGAATTGATCATCCAATCTTCTGTATACCTGAATTACGCTCATAACAGAAACCTTACGGTAACGAGAGTCTTTGAATTTTCACTCCGATAATCCGCATCGAATTTCTAACGAAGCTCTGCATTTGTCTCAGGTTTCGGTCTTAGGTGATCTCCGAAACCCTACGAGGAAATAATTAGAACGGAAAAATTAGCATTACAGAATAGAAACCGTATACAGCCTCGAATTTTGAAAAAAAAAAATTGAATATTCACGATAGAAGTTTTCGTGACAGTGAAATAAAATTTTCTCGAATGTGCACGATTTCTAAAAATGTCAAGTGCAAAAAGGATTTTCAACGTTTTGCACGAACCCTACGGTTTTTTAAACAAAATATATTCAAAGAGTGTATAGTTTACCAACCTTTAAATAATCGGAAAGTAGAACTTTTAATTGAAACGATTAAAAATTTGTTGTCGAGCCATTTTTATCTGAATCAAATATAAATGTAAGTAGACTCAGCAAAAAAACGACATTTTAAAATCTTGGAACTGAATCTCGAAAATCCGGACGAGTGAGGCGCAACCACCTGCTGCATCTTTTGAGGATGTGGTAACCGTTGACGACAGCAGTAAAAGCACGATGACTTTGAGACAGATAAAAATTCACGTCACCAGAGGGCGTCGTTATTTAAACAGACGAAGACAAGGTAAATTTGAAACTGTAACATAGTGAGAGTATGTATATTAGCGACTAGAGCCCGTTGAGGTGGATACTGCGGCCGTTATACTCGTTGTTGTTTCCGTTGGTCTCTCAAAGCCACCTGCAGGCAGGCTTGGCAAAGAATCGTAGCGGCAGCGCTCGAGTGGTCGCACAGTTACTCTCAAAGCTTTTATGGTTAGCACGTTAGGGCGTCGAGTCGTCGTCGCTCGGGTTGGCTCGTGTACGTCGCAAGCTCCGTTGAGCATATACGGCCTTTGCGATGCTCGGTTGCTCTCTATCTTGCCCTCTAACGCTGTCTAACTCGCGTTTACCTTTGCTGCTCCCTCTCTTTCTTTTTCTAAAGGTGGATCGAGGCTGCACCCATATAGCTCTGGATATTGACGGCAATACTGGCAAATTTCATCATAAAGCCGCGGGTCGATAGCCCGAAGAGTAAGAGAAATCCATAACAATATGCGAACGTTTTCAAAACTTGGCAATTATTTGAAAAATAAAATAACAACGCTAGTGTTTTACTGGCTACAATATAACGACGAATTATTTCATTGAAAACGCGTTTCATTGAATGTTTCCTTGCCGTTTACACTGAACCGACCTTGGGCTTTTTTTTTCTTCCAATTGTCTCGATCTTCATCCGGCTTCAGATCTCGCCAACTCCATTCTTTAATACGATCCTTTTCCGGCTCCGTTGCCACTAACCCTTGCGAGCTTTATACAGATCGCCATAAGCCCTATCTTCTTGCTATTTTTCCCACACGGTTTCGTACCTTTTTTTCCTTCCCTGGTAACAGCAATCACCGCGAACAAGAGCGAAACCTCTTTTGCTGCCTAAGGGGTGAAGGGCGAGAGGATTTTCTACTTTGTAAATATATATACGTGTGTTCGTGAGTAAGTTACGTTAAATATGATGCTCTCGGTGGTAACAGAGAACAAAAATAGACCTCTGGCGTTGTTCCGTTGCGAGGCTTATTTTCTTGTCGTCGGTTTCTCGGTGTTCGATTCTCGCTCACCTGATCGCTCGACGCCACGCGGCCGTATCACGATCACGACTGCCCAGCTGGCTTTCCCTCGGCACGTACAACGCCGATCATTAAAATCTATTAATAGTTGTTTTAGTGAGTAGAACAGTTAAATAGCTACGTAATGTATATAAGAATGAAGGCAAGAGGATCGTTGTACGCTGTGAACGGCTGCACATATTTTCCTCATGGTTTTACCACATGTTTGGGTTGGTTTTGACTGTCAATTCATCCTCAAATATCTCATTCCAACTGTAACAAGATGCGAACATTATGTTGCAACATCTTCATGCTGAAGCCACTTCGTTTTAATGAACGAAATAAAAATGTTCAATTGCCTGTCTACGTCGAGTATGATCGTATCCTACGATTCGTTTGTCACAAATTATGCCGCCCAGCTCACAAAGATCGTACATTTTGAGAGAAGGTAGCAAATTTAAACGTTCAACTCGTCGTCTTCCGACAAGCTAGCGTCGTAACAAATCCTTCCGGACGTTAAGTCTCGTGCGAGTTAAGCTGACATACAAGATTGAGAAAGTGACATTGGGAGTATCTTATAAATGTTTCAAGTTTCCTTCCTCTCCAACCATACGTTTCTAACCATTCTTTCAAGATCACGCTTCCAAAGTTATGCCATCGTGAGGTTTTGTAGTCACAGCTCTTCGGTCTCGCCCGCGTCCAAGACTAACGGCTCCCTGCCATCACGGCCTCGATAACGCTTCTAGTTCGATATAGACAGACACATACACAGGTGAACGAGTTCACGGGAAAGGCGAGTGGAACATAACTTGGTTCGAAGATACAATGAGCCCGACGCGGAATGTAATTAAGCCAACGTCGCCGAACGCCACGGAAGATGGCTACTGTCAAATTAAACTGGCGCGCACCACCAGCAGTGAACGAACCTTTTCTCTACTCTTCCCTCGTCGTTCGTCATACTGATTTATTTGAGACCAATGAAGGCTCCGTTCCTGCTGCTATGCGATAGTAGCACACACTAGTGTGTGCCAGCTCGAAAGACGAATAGTTAAAGACTTTAAAACGTTTATTAAAAAGAAAACACCATCGGAAACGAACATACCTGACCGAGAGCTTTTGCAAATGTTGCTGCGTTTTCATGGTTTTTCTTTTTAGTTTTTAGATTTGTAGTTCTGCTTATTTTAGACGATGGAAAATGTTTTGTTTTTTCTTCTCAAATTGCATTTTCCCGTTCAAAGAAAACGTAAAACGTCGATAAATACGTCAAATGTCAGTTGGAATGGACGAGAAATGTGTGTGTATGTATTACGTTTGGATGATGTTAGCGGAGATTTGGAGGAGAACGTGAGAGCCAACGATAAAGAAGTTGTAGAGTGGTCGCAGCAGAAAATGTGGCAGTGCGCGTGGCCGGTCATTCGTTAGGTCGCTCGTTAATTTCGACGCTGTCGCTAAATGCTTGGGAATAGACACGGTGTAGTATGACTATTCTGGCAATCGTTCGAATAGTCTTCTTCCCTTTTCTCTATCTTTCCCTCTGAATTCCTAGCAAGCGTCCAATGCTTTTCCTTGATTACTCAATTATCGCAGATAGCTTGATAAACGCTCGAGACAACGACACTACGAATTATACAATTCGTATATTCGACCAAAATTGATAGAATCTCTAAGTGACCTGCGTCAATGTCGTATATTTATCTGGGAACAGAATAAATCCACAAAACATTTATTCAGTATGAATTCTGATTGATTTTACACGTCAGAATAAATTAAATTTTTCTGTACACGTTTGAGTTTGTTTTTCATGCAGATGAACATGTTTTTCATTTGTGTGACAAAGGACTTTACAGCTTCCTAGAATCGAGATGCAAGTATAAAGAGATCTTACATTGAAAGAGCTTTTTTCTGGAATAATTGACGATAATCATCGACACATTTTCATTTTCTCGCGTTCTCTTTTTTTTTTTCTTTTTTTGATGTCATCTCTTATATCCTCGGCTTCATCATCGTCCAAGCCCTTGATATACATGTATATTTTTTTTGTTCACTTTGCCTCGTGAACTAAATTTCTTTCTCCCTTAATGGAACATTCGAGGCTTTCTCGGCAACTTTTTTCCGCTGGTTCTATTTTTTTTCTTTGCCTATGTGCAACCAGAAAGGGGGAGTGAGAGTGAGTGAAGGAAAACCCTGTCGTTATCCCCGGTCCAGAGAGAATACATTACCGCGCCCGTTACTCTCACACTCATAGTCGTGTGTACGCGATCACAGACACCCCACCGGTTCCCTCTCAATGCAAAGAGAAGAACAATGGAATGTCGCGTTTATCGTCACCCCATATGGTGTTTGTAGTGGTGATGAGATATATAGTGATACACTTTCGTACAAACAGGTGAGCTTTATGCCCGTGTTGCTGAAAGTAAATTGAAAGTTCGACTCGAGTATTCCCTTTCTTCGATTCTCATTCCTAATCTATTCTCTTTATTTTGTTCTCCATCTATCTTTCCTCAATTTCAATCCATCGTTCAGTTTCCATTCGTGCATCATATTTTTCAATGCAATTATGTAGTACGATTTAATTATACAAAACAATTACCATGTTATAAACGTTGTTTCTATCGTTTCTGCATCATATGTCGTTTTATTCCATTGCAATCAAGCAAAATTATCGACTATACATTCCGGATGTCTCTATTCTTCAAGAATACTTCAAAATGCACGGTGACGCAGTATGCACATACTTCGATATTTTCTGTTGAAAGTAGGAAGCATGCCTTAATCGTTTTGTGGTTATTTCGCAGATAAGTTTAAACTGTGGTTATGGGTGTGGGAGAGAGATTTGAGGCCACGAATCCGTTTCTCTCTCTCCCAGGAAGAGAGCAATGTGAGAGCAAGTATTTTGCGCGGTGAAAATTTGGCGGGAGGCAAGTGTTGGTTGTTCTCTCGTTTCGTCAGTAGTCGGTAGTCGGGTTCACGGATACGTGGAAGGTAAACCGTATACTGATAGACCACGAGAGCTTTGCAGGAACCGCCGCACGTACGAGAGAAGGGAAGAGGACTCTAGAGTGGCTCGGGCATTTAGAGGGTCGGCCGAGCTTTGAATAACGGCAGTTTCGACCAGAGTCTAGACTCTACACTCTCCTCGCTACCTCTCCTCCACTCTGGATGCAAAAGGGTGTTTCGTGAAGCTAAATCTGAGGGGTTGGATCGAATACCTTCGTACGTATACACCCACACATATTTCGACAAGTTGAAAGAGAGAAATACCACCAAAGTGTATAGAACCCTTTCCCTAGAACTCTCTCCCTATATGCGGTAAGAGTAAGAGGGCGAACTAGCGTGGAAACTAGCAAAAACCGTCGACGAAGAAGAGAGATAGGAAGCGTCGATTGAAGTAGGTGAACACTGGGCGAGAAGAGAAAGGATGGAAATTGAAATCGTTGATTTTGCGGACAATGAGCGTGGGTGGAAAATTCGCGCGGTGAGAGCTATTGACAAACTTTGTAGATATATAGGAATACTTGTTTTTGCTTAATTTTGGAACTCGCAAAAGCAGCTTTGTCACCCGATCATATTTTATACCATGGATTCAAAGCATTGTTGATGTTTTTTCCATTTGCCTCGAGAAACTTTGAGTTCATACCCTCTACGATGTGAATTCCTGCTGTTACTCTCTCTCTCTCTCTATTTCTCTCGGGTCGAATAAGAATTAAGATAGATGAGAAATCAATTTTCACATTGAGAGAAAATCGATTTATAGCTTATTCGCAGTTGAATAAAAAATAAAAAAGTTTAAACCGTCTCCAAAGGATCAAAACAAACATACGGAACTAAAAAGCGAACACGCTTCTGAACGTCGCTTTGGAACGTAATAAATATTATAAACTGTCGGATAGTTCCGACGGAATAATAAAGACGATGAAGCAGCCTTACGGCAAAGCATATTCCGATAGAACTCCGGTTATGTGTGTCCGGTTGTCTAGTTTATTCAAAAGAATTATAGTCACGTCATAATTAGATCCCGGTCGTGTGTTTTTTTCTTATGATCGGAAGAAACCAGAAAATTACCATAAAAAATCCGAAACTAATTTGCAACGGATTTGTAACTGAAAAGCAACAGTTGCTTCGATTCACTTGGGGGTTGACAATTTCTGTCATTTACGCTCACTTGTCATTAAAACGAAAAAAAAACTCACGTGCACACAATATGCATATTCATTATAACTGGTCAAATGATATTCGCACATGCTCAACACGTTTTTTAAATGTGTACCACTTGTCTTTTATCTTTGACTCACAGTCGCTTAACTGTTGACCCGTTTGAATAATACATCGGAATGCAAATTCAAAGAATTACAATATCGATCGATGGAACATAGAAGAAACTCTTGTAACGCAATCAGTTGCGAGGCTTTCGCATATTTGAAACGTGTAACGAAGAGTATATTGAATGAGGAGTGCGGATACGCGAAGCGTTGATAGCACCTCGTAATATTTGCGAGTATCGCGTAAGCTTACAGTATAATGGAACATGGACGAGCGACGTGTGCCATTGGGAGCTTTGGATATTTAAACACTCCCTCTTGGCAGTTACGGCAATTTACGAGGGAATGAGAAAGGGTTACTACCTACACTCCGAACTATATATTTCAGTTATATTGCTTCTAATGCTGCAAGGTGCATAACTGTTATTTATCAAGTGATTCACGAGTACAGTCGCGAAATCCCACGCAAGGCAAATGTTCCGAAAATGCACATTTTTTCTATGATCGAAAAGTCGACATTATTTTCTGCAAAAGGTTCAAAAGTTCGTTTCTGAAAGATAATTCTTTTTGCCAATTGTAAGAATATTCGAAGACCAAAGCAGTTAAATAATCAGTGAAACCAAAAAATGCAAAATTTTTTTTTTCCAACACTTTGTCAATGTTAACCGAACTTTTTCTTATACAAAACCAAAAAAACCAGAACGGAAAGAAAAAGTTGAATAGATTTTCAACCCTCCTTCAAAGTAGTTGATAAAGATGAGTTAATTTTATAATAGGTACGAATAGTGTGCTACGAAAAAATTTGACACATTCTCAGGTACGTGAGACTAACGGTTCCAGAGAGTGAGTCGGTGAGTGCACAAGCACACAAGGTAGTCCGGTTTCGCGACACTAGGGAGAAAAAGAGGGAAGGAGAGAGAGAGAGAGTGAGACGATTAGCTTTTGGTCGATCGTTTAACTCGAGTTTACTGCCAGCCACGATGACGTGCTGGCCTCGTCCAAGGGGGGTTATACGGCCCAACGGCGTCTTCCGTAACTGCTCTCGAGCGACTCTTGGTACGTCGTTGAGAGCACCCGGTTGCGGAGAAACCTTCCCAGTCCTCTCACCATCCCCGATCTCCGGGCTATCCACGGATTTCATCGCTCTGCTTCCTCCGCCTTTGGCCTTTCTGCGCAATATAGTAGCATTATGGTATTATGCTGCGGTCACGTTTTTCCCTTTACGCACTTGAGGCCCGCTAAAAGCCGGAGACGTGGCTAGATCGTAAACGACGAAACCTATTGTCATTCTAAATACTGTCGGACGATAAACGAAAAAAAAAATCTAATTAAAAATGAATTTTTTTTATCGCTGCGTAACGTTTTGAATCACTTATTAATCTCCCTTTTATATAATCGGCACGTTCATCAATACGTAACCAATTTTTTCGTGTTACCAATAGAATAAACAAAGTCTCGACAACGTTAATCATCATGTTTTCACATCACTTCGACTTTCCGAATGAAACCTTGTCTCTTTCGTTCAAGCGTATTGCGGACATTACCAAAGTTCTCATAGAGCTTAGTATGTACAACGACATTTTACGCACTCATACAGAAAAGCCTTGCGCGGAAGTGACGTTGGCAATGGCAGACGTGTATGGTATCTAAAATTCAGGCGCTTTCGCATCTTTAACCGTGTGGGTGCCGACAGACGGAGCGAGTACCTATTAGTGCCATGAGGAGGCAATGAGTAAATACAACACCGAGAGAGCGCAGTCTCTCGCCTTCAGGACAATGGAGAAGTCTTGGCACACCGGGAGCCCAACGCTCTTATATGTATGCCCGAGTCGCGCCACTCGACTCTTCAGACAATGAGTTATAACGTTCTCCCATGGAAACTCCTTGGGCGTACCAAGTTTGGTGCATGCATGGATGAAGTCGGATGTATACGGTTCGCATCCAGTCATCACACTGACTTCCTATCTCTCTCTCTCGCTAATATATACACATGCACACACGAACATACTTTTCGGGTCCTCTTTTATCTTCCTCCTTGAATTCCAAGACTATCTCGCTGAATATGCGTTGGTGCAAAACGCTTTTCAGTTCAAATGCGGAACAAGACAATAGAGCATTTCTTGTTTATAGAGAGAAATGTTATCTGTAGACAGTTTCTATGATCGCAGAAGAAAGTAAAATCAAACGTTATACATGAGGATAACACTCCGATGAATTCGAACATCCGGTCGTTTCTGTTTATAAAATGAATAAACAATAAATTTTGAATTTATAAAAATCTGCCTCAGATTCGAACGCGACAACTCAAAAAATCCTGGAGTACCAAAGATTTCGAGTCATTTGGACGTATTGAATTTCTCAAAACAGGGTTAAATAATATCTTATACTTCATTTTATAAGATAAGTAATTAAACGTTTTTGATTTTCACAAATTTTTACCACGCTACTCTGCAACTCATACATATTGTTGCTCAAAGGCATGAACTTTCGACTTGCACAATATTGTTTGAATATTTTGATGAGCAATAGTTGCGTGAAGTAATACAATGAATTGGCGTGGTTATCAATACCTCTTACGACTTTCAATTATTTCATCTGTTGCGAGAGAGTTCCGACACAAACCAACTCCATCTAAAACTTAATTCGTCAGTAGTATTATTGTTATTATTTTTATTGCTGGGTTATTCTTGTTGGAGTTAAAAAGTTGAAGACGTTTAATTAGCGTCGAATCGGATTCTCACACAACTTTTCCCATGTTTTATTCGGTCTGCTCTGGATAAGATAAAGAAGCTTGTTTCCTCGAGACACCCTCCTTGAGCGTGAGCATGAGATCTTTGATTCGGAGAAACAATTTGACGCCTGATACCAACTAGAAGCTTTTTCGGGGCTCGAGCACCCCAGTGACCACTTTCTCTCATTGCCTGCCTTATTTCATCGCTCCCTTCCCGCCCCCGACAACCTCGGTGACCCTAGTAATTGCCAGAGAGGGAGACAAAGAGACAGAGAGAGAGAGAGATAAAGAAACGTCGCACACGAAAGAGGGTGAATGATAAAAGGTCGAGCTTTGTTGGCCGCGAAAAAAGGCCGAGGTGAAAACCGAGGGAAAGTGACCCGAAGATTAATTCGGGTAACTCAAATGATGGCCACGAAAAATTCCCCTTCTCTTTTTTGGCCGTTCGCATCTATCCCTAGTACTCACAATCCTATATTTTATCTTTTTGACACGGTGCTTGTAGCCGAGTCATCCTCAAGAAATTGAACACTGCAGCATCTTCACCGCGAATGTCGAGGGGATCAACTCGGAGAAACGTATTTACACCGCAATAGCAAGATTGACGACTGGAGTCATCTTGAGAAATCGGACGTCGAATTGATTACTTATAAACCGTGACTATATCACGTACTGCAAATCACGTTTAAAATACAAATCCGTAACTCTCTTTTCCTTTCTTTTCTATCCACACCCTTTCGTTTCTCATCAAAGTGACTTTTTTACGAGTCAACCGAAAATATATCACAGCGAAATATCTTTGCTTACGAAATATTTAGTTTCCTACTTATCTTTCCAATGGTATTTAACGTAAAATAATTCAATACACTCGATAGAAATCAGCAGCTTACGCCGTAGGGACTTTCAGGAGAAGCGATTGGTTCAGGGAGTCAAGAGAAACCTCAAATTACAAAATTCCTTCAGCTGTTGTGATTTTAGTCGAAAATCCACATTTATTACTCCAATTATTTTGAATGTGTTCCGTTTTTACCGTAAATTCAAACTTTCGTGTAACATAGTACTCGATTTACTCTGTGACGATTTACTCCAAGGTGACACGCGCATTTTGACAATTAAAAATCGTCGACTTCGTTGAGTTTAATACATCGAAACGAAACGGTCGATATTGTTCAAATTTTAGGAATAAGTGCTGAAGTATTCACGTCTACGTCATATTAAAAATTCAAAGCGCAAAGTTCGATTGATCTTGATGTTCGGTCTTCCTCAAGGCACTGAACACAACAAAGCAGCAAAATAATGAATACTCCTTGCCTAACGTCAATTTGTTGAATAATAAAATGCAATCAGGTCGAGAAACCTGGTTGTCAATGAGGTAATGCTATCAAACGACACACGTCCAAAATGCAGCGTTACACGTTATACACGTTGCGACAATATCGTTAGAGTAATTACTTGCTCGAGTAATTACAGTGAATAACTTATAGGAAAGCTTGGCAGGCTCAACGTCGTGATAGGTATACATGTATAAAGCGAAGCGTTTCGATATCGCTATGTCGATGTAGTACCGAGCGGCCAGACTCTCGCGAATATCGCTTTTTTTACCGAGACTAATTAGGATCACGGTGGAATGTACGTGGGAGTCGAGAAGGGGCTTAAAACTTTTATTTTTCTTCGTTCCTGCGCGAGCGTGGTACGTGTTAGTGTTCTAGTTGTTGAGTAATTAAAAAAACAAGCAAAAGAACAATCGCTGGAGCGCTATTGCAACGATCCATTGTGTAGCCTCGCAACAGTTCAATTTTATCGAACATGCATATCTATGCATTTTATTAGATTATCGAACATCGGGTTTTATCATCAATGAAATTGAAAAACGTATTATCCGCATTATATTCACAAATATATCTGCAAGACACGGTTGAATATCTGCTGCAACCGCATCTCCAAAAATCCTAAATGAAACTATTATCGAATGTACTCAGAGATATGGCTTGTAAATCAACTCATTTCAATTAGTCTCGACAGACAGCCTTAACATTGCTGGTGGCTGGTTTTTAATTCATTTTTTTTCTCGCGAAATGATACGCTTTTCGTTTGATGATCAATCCTTAGGAATCGGTAGGACTGCCGCATCATTATTTATCCACGATACGACTGCACGCATTCAAAGGGTAACTTCGTATCGTTTATCGCGCTTGTACTATTGAAACGTTGGATAGCTAATTAGTCGCAATTATGGCTAATTATCCGTAGCAGAAAATTTTTCGTAGCCATATATCTGGGTGTATACGTACATTTTCCACAACGTGCACTTGCATTGGCCGCGCTTCTCAAGTTTTTTCTCTTTCGTATTTCCTTCCTACTTCATCCGGCTCGAACCCTAATACCATCAGGATAACATCGTACTGCGAAAAATATGTATTTGTAGAATTTAACTCGAGTTTCGTTTGGATAAAAGTAATTCTTATTGGCCCAAACGTCGTCTGGTATAAAAAAAACTTCGAGAATGCTATTTAATGATAAATATTAATTGTACAAATTATCGTTCATTCAAGTTATCGCTCTTCTTCGTTCATCCCCATCCGTATTGCTATACTTCGTATAAATTCAAGGTATGTTAATATCGAGCATCTATATAATTAATTGGCAATTATTGTCATAGGTATTTCGTGGGCGTTTAAAATACAGGATCGTTCGGTAGGAATGCGTGCGACTCCCCACGCTTTCACATATATACATACCTCCATAACAACGATGTACCCGAAAGGAAAGCCATGCTGTCGAGAAACTTGATTGGCAATTAGCGCGCACTTCAATTTCCTGAATATAGATGCGTTTGCTCAAAGCACCCAAACATTCAACCCCATTTCTGTATCGATGCATGCTCGATACTCAATTCCACACGTTTTCATCATCCCCAGTGACACGCTGGACCCAAGATACAACCTTGGATCAACGGTGCTTGAAACCGTTTTAAAGAAAAAAAATTAAACGGTCTCAATAGCCACGAGGTCAAATGTGGCTACGCGCCTATACGCGAAAATCAATGTTTTGGAACTTTCAACTGCTCTCACGAAAACTGATTGACAAATCAAACTATTCAGTAGCAGTGTACTGATGAAATTTTCCTTTGTTTTCTTTTTCGAATGCCCTTTTCAGAGGTGATTTTCTGGGTGGAATAAGTTTAATACTTCTCGAGTTTTTTTTCAAATTTTATTTATATATTTATATTTCATTTACAACCAAAAGCAAATTGTTGAATTGAAAAAAAAAACAACAACAAATCTCATACATCTGAAAATACCAAACAGATTTTTAATCAGTATCAGTGTTGTGAGCATGTTGTTTGTTATACAACACGCCAGAGGAATCGGAGGCCCCGCTACTAATAGTGTTTAATCGATGAACATGGCAAAGTTATTTATTCTAAGCTTATTTCTGATATAACCACAATTTTGCTTAATATTTGTCATGCATTAATGTGACTGTCTATTCCACAACCATCGCAGACGCTGAAATATTAGAGAGATAATTTCGTACTCAAATATTTGTTGTCCAAATAATTTATCGATAATGACTGGAACAGCTGTGGTTCACAGGATATTGTTGAGCAATAAAAATATTTGGATAAAACAAAGACACAAAGCTTTGAAAAAGTTCCATCTAATCGATACGACGATTTTTATACTCCATTCATTCCCGCATATTTTTTATATTGATCCAGTGTTTCCACCAACTCAATTCGCTGAGGCTTTCATCCGCAACGGTATAAAAATTCTCCATTTTCTACCTTTTTATCCACTTCAAGTTCCTTACGATCAACAAAACAGAAGGGTTGAAAAATTCATTCCTGTATGCGTCCTTCGATATTGTTTCGTTGGTGCGTTTCGATTTACGATAGCAGTAAATAATAACGACAATAGATTTTAGGAGTCTCGATAGGGTGCGAGAAGACAGGTCGTGGTGTGCCAAAGTTTACGACACAAGATGGGCGTAAAATGCACACTCATGGGCTCTTTGTTCCACTTTTCTTTAGACGAATAACGAGAACCACGGAACACCCTGAGGCGTTTGCAGAGATCGTAAAAACTCTCATTATTCTGGTGTTTAATATTACTCTCAGTCATTGCGTATAGATTGGATTTTCGTTAATCTCTTCCTCATTCAAAATGAACTTAAATCAATTGAAGTGCATCCGCTGTTATTTCCACGCGCCATGCTTCACTAAAAACTTGGACGCTCGTAGCATAACCCAATCCCTTGAAAATGTAGGAGTAATTAAAAAATTATACCGAGAACCCTCGAATAAAAAAAACTGCTCAAATCGCACGTGTTCAAGTATCTCTGGTCGATGAAACGCGTTGCTACGCTCATTTATATGGTTCATAGTTTACCCAGCACATCTGTACTTTTTTCCATTTTATACAATCTTTCATATCTCTGCCTTTTTTTTATTTCCACTCTATCCAATTCGCCAGTGCCTATATACTCTTCAGCCTCTTCAGCCTCTCTTTTTCTTTCTCGTCTCGCTTCATCTCTTTGTCTCTCTTGATCCCCTCATCCACGAGGCACTGGACGACGCTCAGTAGTGATGCCCAGTTATGATGGACGGCCCCAGTGGGTTCCATTGTGACCTGTTTGTGAAGTTTATCGCCGCCCCTTCCGTGTTCGACGTCGCTCGATGGCGAAAAATATACGAGCTTATAGAACGCTATGGGAAGATCGAGGATCACGCTAGGGTGGAGAGTTCCACTCGTATTCTCGCGGTGCGCGAACCGCGAGAGTTTCTCTCAGTAGTCAAGGGTCCACTGCTCTCGTCGTACTCCATACCCCTCTGCATGCTCTCTGGCGCTGTCACCAGAGCGCCACGCGCGAGAGCCCTCCTATCCGTTCGTGATTTATCTCAACAGGGAATCGTCCTTTCGCGGTTTTGCTCTTGTCGCTTAATCTATATCTAACTATATATTATACAATATTTATATGCCACATTCTATACCACCTACAACACCTTTTACTTCGTTTACCTCTTCGGCGTTTCTGACACTCTTCAAACTTATGATTTTATCAACATTACCTTCATTTACCATTGAAACACGACACTTGATGCTTTTTATGGAAATCATTTCCCCGATGCGTCATCGTAATTATAATAGACAGTTATATATTTAAAAAGAAAGAAAACATTTAACCAGGACTTTTCGATCGAAATTTTTTTCAATGTAATCACATTGTGAAGGTGAATTGTCAGTCTTCTTGAATTTCTATACACGTTATCATAGACTCGTGAAAAACTTTGTTTGGGTTCATCGAGACTCGAGGATTTCGAGTGGCTATATCACCGTCGATTTTCCTAGTAACTTACACATTCTCTTTTTTTAAATACATTCTCTTTTCTTACTCGTTCCCTAGACGCCGATGTTCCATCGGTGCATATCCCCAACTCTGTATCCACCCCAGGACTTTGTTTATGCATCTCAGAAACTTCCAAAAGATAACTTTCCCTCTTAGTTTGAAAACCGCAGTGTAGCGAAAGCTTCGTCGTGTGGCAAGAGACTCTCAGAGGCGGATTACCCGGCCATGTTTTCTCCAACTCGCCGAGTCTCAGGTGGCACCGGCAACAAAATGTACATTACAGTATGTATGAATCATATACAATATGAAAGAATTGTACGGTTTCAACGGAATATCGCACATTCTACTACGAATATACGGAGCCACGACCCGCACTATTTTTCATTTTATTTCATTCTTTACCTACTGGATACCAATGTTACAAAAATTTAAAAAAGTATAACGACTAGCTCCATCTCACTGCTCTTGTCAAATTTAATTCAAAGTTTAGATGGATTTTTTTCCAACAATCAATTTGCATCATACGATTACTACCGAAGGTCTTTCGATTTGGTATTTCTGTAAATGAAAAGAAATTACAGTTTTTATGCCACACCTTCCACTGTTGAATGATTTATTATTGCTCGAATAAGATATTTCACATCAACATATAATGTTTACATTATGTGAATATAAATGATGAAACTTAATCTCAATTCGGGATTCATGAACACAGTCTGTGTTTTACGTAGCGAACATTAGTTATTAGCAGACGTTGGTACGAGAGAACTGGTCGGAGAGCGGAAAACAAAAGCAACTCTCATTGTTGTAGTTGTGAACGAGCGAGGGAGAGACAGAATGCCACAGAGGCAATATCGAAAGCGAGTTATACACACCGTGTACTTCACGCTGCAACGGTAGGTTGCCGTCTACAAGCGCATCAACTCCATCTCGTATCATCCCCGAAGCTAACCAGGGCTAACGTCAAGTTGAGCAAATCCTTGATACAATGGCAACTTCCTTAATCCGGCTCGTAATAATCCTCGCGGGGAAGTTGCTTCGACGGCTTTGTGCGTCTGTAGCAACGTGCATCTTCATGTACAGTCAACCAACGACGCATTTTGTCGCTGGTATGACAGAGGTGAGTGAACATGATGACGAGACAAACATACATATATGACAACAAACGTGGTATTTCTATTTTTCAATACTTTAAACTTATATTTACGAAAACGTTCGTCAAAAATATTTATGTTATTTATTATCTGAATAGAGTTAATTTTTTAAACGTCTTTATTAATATTTGTATGGAATTTTTTCATCGTCTAAAGGTTCAGACTGGGAATATATTTGTAGATCATTGAAAATTGTAATAATTTCTCGATCTCTTCTATGAGCAAGGCCTCAAAACTAGACATTTCTCCGTGAAAACTATTAACATTATTTGTAACGGCACATTGATGCTCCCAATCGAACGTTCAAAACTAAATGTTCCTCGCCTACTTCAAAACTTTGAACCACATTTCCAGAAAGCGAAGCACACGCATCGACCTTGTTCTATCGAATCTGGCACAGGTCCACACTGATTCGCTTCCAGACGTCACGACGCTGGTGACTCGTAGCCAAATTACCGCAACTCGACACGAGTTGGAAATTTAGTTCGAGTGCAAAGTTCTGTTCTAATTTTTTTATGAATACGATAGAAGCAAGGCAACTAATTCATATGTCAAAATTGTTTGACAACTAAATGTTACACTGATCGTGGAACAAATTCAATTCAGTTGATCGGCACTTTTTTGATTACGAGAAAAAATGCTGAATCGACTATTTAGAAAAAAATGGGAAACGATGAAAAATATATTCAGGGTTGAAGAAGGAAACTCCATTGGCTTTGAAGCATCAAGCGATTATTTGAAGTCGTGTCAAAAGGGTTCAACTTCACTCCGACCACGAAAATGTCGCTCGATCTTGTGCCACATTAACATAGTCCTTACTAAGCTGAAACACTGCAAACGCATCACGCACCGACACTCACATTCCCCTCGTTGTCTGTTCTAACCACTTGAAAACACTCGCCCGCTATTTCTCCCGGAAATAACGCGACGTTGCTCGGAAAATGCTGAACCCTATGGCCAGCGAAGGAACCGTCGTGTTCTCTTTCTCTATCTCGCACACATTTATATCGTTGTCTCGATAAAGGGCGAGTGTCAAAGACAAGATAATCGTGCATGGGGAAACAGCAGATGGTACTCGACTACCCGAATTTTATGTCTATTTTCAACAGCAAGCCAGAGCTATCAAATGACAACCAATCTGGAGAAAGATCATATGAACTCCCGTTTGTGCTGCCTCATCAACTCTTGGAGGTTAATTATGGAACTTCGTATTCAAAATCTCGAAATAAATTAGTTCACTGAGGAGAAAAAGTTATTGGATCAACAAAACGTTTCATTACGAATTACCAGCGTCAATTGCTGTTGAAGCGACAAATATTTTCTTAGTGATCAAAACATTAAAATAAAAAATAAAACTCTTCGAAAAACAGTTTAATGTTTATAATAGAAGTGAGACCCAATGCAACGTAATCATTGAGTAATAATTAGGGGAAAAAATGAATGGATATTACTTATTCCTGTCAGCGGGTTATATATTTATAGAATTAAAAGTAAATCAGTTCGGCCTCTTTTTGCACAAGTCACCATTGTTATTTTATTTAAATATACATATTTATTCATGAAGGATATAGAAAAGCAGTTCGTGCACATTGCACGAATCGTCACTCCGCCCTTTGGCATCAACGTGGCTGGCTGAGGCCACGAGCCAAAAATTATTTGGCAGTGGAATATTTGTAATCGATGCTCTTATACCCTGTAGTGAAGAACGAAAGTTGTGCGGAGCGTTCTTTCACAACGATATGGAAAAGCTAGGACGATACTTTCGCAGTGTCTGCGACCTTCGAGTGTTCTAGTTTCTTGAAAATTCGTAGATCGAAAAAAAAAAACTCAATGCGTCATTGATATTAGAAACAAATTGAAATAACACTTCCACTTTAGAACCGGCATTAAAATGAATACAATATTTTTTAAATATAAAGTGCTGAATAAAGGAAAAATACACAATCATTTGCATTGACTGAGAGCTTCGACGATTTCTACAGTTAAGCAGCTGCGGGCAAGGCCAATAGTTGAGAGCCAGGCTTTCTGAGTTTCCGATGGTCCTTACGGAACTGAAACTCAGTAAAAGCCAGCTCAACAGTTTTCCTGCGCAAGGGTATACGCAGGAACAATATAAATAAATAATAAAACACTCGTTCACATTGTACCGCATAGATGTTGCTAAGAAAACGTTTTTCGTGATCTTGAGATCTGTGAAATAGTGTACTTGTCGATTTCTAGTGATTCAATTCGAATCTCGATCGATCGACGCCATTAACACAGCGACAAGTATTTACGAGAGTACACTGCGCGCACCTCGGATCCAAGCTTCCCTCAATTTCGTATGCTCGTAGTTGGAAACATCTGCGACCCCCCCAGCGCAAAACGAACCTCTTCGGCATGATTAACGAACTCTACCAACGTCTACATTTACTCCAGCTTTCAGTTGCATAATGCACTGTTATATACAGGGAGCGGAAACTCTTGCACGTACTCCGGTGGTCGGTGCGAAGGGAAGCAAAGTATATTATCCACTCTCTCAAGTACAAGAGTGAATAGAAGGAGGCGAGGAAAGGGGATTATACGAGGAAATATATTCTAAGCTGTACCGAGTAGCCGATAATCCCTGTACAGGCTAGTACATCAAAATATGTCGATAGCTTTTGGATAAGCGAACAAAACGGTTTCGTTGCTACGAAAACTTTGCCGCATCTTAACCATATACTTGCGATATCGATCGAAAACTTAAACTTTACGGAAGTAAGAACCAAGATGAACAAATATTGAGCAGCAGTTAAAACTTACGACAGAACAACTTACATCATCGTCGGATTTTCGTTTTATAGCTAACGTGGCTTAGGGCTTAATGTTTATACGCGGAAAATGACAACAAAAAATCATCTGACATGCCGGAACAAGCGAACAAATATAAAATTATATTCATAACTCATCGTAAAGTTTCGTTGACTTGCGACAATTTTAATTGGCAAATTTGCAACAAGCGATTTTTACAACGAGTTTGTGGTTTCCGATCAGTTACTGTTTAGAGGTTCAAGGTATGGCCGACGTTTATCAAACGTTACAGTTTTCATCACTAAGGCTCAGGGAAAAAAGAAACAGGAAAAGGGGTGTCTATCATTTGTCTTAGAAAAAAAAAACCTTCAAGAAACGCGATTTACCAATATTTAGTCGCATTTGTAATTTACCTGGAAAATAAACGAGGTGTGATATGCCGGTGTAAAGTTGAAATTCCCGTGTTTACGACTGTACTCGATGTACCCACTCGTACTCGTAATACTGTATACAGTTTATTATTATTATTGTAGCGTCGCGTATTGTGACAGAAGTCAAGTGGTTATATAGCATTTGCAGCGGCAGCGGTAACAGCAGCGGCGGAAGTAACGTAGAAAAGAGAAATTGTAGTTTCAATTAAAACGTACGTGGTAGCCCGGTGGCGTCGGCTCCACAGCCCGCCGTCGCTTCGAAGGCAGAAAAAGAAGTGAGAGAGAGAGAAAGAGCGAAAAAGGGAGTTGTGTGCGGCATCGTGCCGCCTCGAGCATCTGAAAGTTTAATGGAATTTGCATTTCCTCAGAATTTAAAGCTCGCCCAAGCATCGCCTTTTCCTTGTCTCCGTCTTCTCTCGATCGTAGATGCAATTCTCTTGCACTCTGGCCTTTCTCTGTCTCAGTCTACCGATGGCAAGGGCCTCACGAGCCTCCTGCTGTTTTACTTTTTCCTCCGTGCAGAAGTAAATCAAGCTCTGCTACGACTTACCCAAAGAAATAGAAGGAGAAAAGAGGAGAGAAATAGCTCGGCCGTTGTGCCGAGTTTCCGGCGAATCGCAAATACCGACGAAAAGTCTTCCGTACATCTGTTCTCCCTTATTTCGCGTGCCGAGGTTTGCCAAGCCTACAGCATAATCGCGATTCCTTAGTCGCCAGACGAAACAGATTTCGACTGAAATATATAATCCGCTGCGTGCTGGATTAAATCCGCGCTCTATTTGAGCCTCGTGCTCTAAAATGATCAAGTATGGTAAACAGGCCGAAGTTAAGGATCCTACAGATTTTTGTCATTACTGGCAAAGGATAATATGGCTGTGCAAAGCTCCTAAGCATCAGGGGGACGAGGAGAAAAAGAAGTGATTTCGTATGCGAGTCGCGATTCCCTCGTCCATATTCACGCAGCTGGACCGTACGGATGGGGCGAAAGGTAAGTTCGTTTCCCAGATGGAGCGGAGACTCTGTATACCATCAGCTCTTGTTATTGTGGCGGCCATATGTGCCGAGGTCAAGTACGTGGCACCGAGCTTTTTGCTCCAAACGTAAAATCTAGTCCGGCATATTTGCACAGAGGATTTTCCACTCTTGAAATCATTGTGTAGCACAGTCAATGAATAGGACAGCACACGATAAAAGATTTTCGATAAAACTCATACAAAAGTCGTTCAGGAGAATTCTTGATCCAGTAAGTTTTGTATACTGAAAAAAGACACTTGTTTGATCGACAAAATTTTCATTTAACCAACTAAGCCTGCGGTAAAAGACTCAGTTGGGTGAATTCAACGAATTTCTTTTCTCTTCAGTCAATGGACACTTTTCCTTGCCATTTTTCAACCGCTGTTACTTCTATGAAATCAAACTTAGAAAATGTTACTTCGAAGATGATTGCTTAAGACTTTTACTAGATATATTTCATAAAAAGAGCAGCCACTGAAAAATATCACGGAAATTTCTGTTTGGGGTTTAATGGGATAAAAAACAATTTTTCAAGCTTGAAATGACGCTCCGTTTAAGTCCTGCGGATATGCACTAGTACGAACAAGATAAAATTGCACAAAATGGTTAGGAAGGCGAGATATAGATTAGACAACTTTGTTATATTGGCTGAACCCTTAATTATTAACGCCTCATTAATTCTGGTCGACTGTAGCGACTGTAGCGATCAAGAGATAGTACGAACGCTCGCAGAAAGCCAAATAGAATAACTTCCTCTTTGCTTTATACCCCTCGACGAAGATTCGAGGGAGAGACAGTAAAGATGATGGGAGACGTCGCGGATTCTGTACTTTCACCGAGGGCGTCAATCGCACTCCCGAATCTTTACGGACGAGTGAACTCATGGAAATTTGCACCCCTGGGCACCGATTGGAAAGGGCGAACGATGAAAAACGAGAAATTCAATCGGAGGAAAGAACGCAACGTTGCTTCGGAAAGAGCCGAGCGACTGATATCGCGTGCCTCATAGTCATTTACCATTTTTCACAACTGCGACAAAGTCACGGAGTTGGTAACATCACGAGAACCTCATTGATTTTAATGAATATATAACTTCCTCGTTGGGAAACCCTTTCTTTTATCAATTGTTCACACTGGAATGTCGATTTATTTTTTAGCAAAAACTATCTTGACGGTGGTTGATAAATGGAATCCGTTTTCCACTCTCCTCTCGTCCCCGATCTTCATACATTTTCACCCTTCTCACTCTCCCGTGCTAAACGAGTCTATTTAGCCTAACGAGTACTTAATCGATGATTTACCGGGTGTAGGCTCAATCATGCGGAGAGATACGGTCCCTCGCTTTCCCCCGATTTACCCTCCCATGCCAATGTCGCGCCATCTTCTTCGAGCTCTTCTTCTCGTGATCCCGCTTTCCCCATTTCCCTCTTTTAAACTATTTTCTTCATTCGCACTTATTATTACGATCTCCATAATAACTTCCGACTGTCTCAAAACGTATATAGAAATCTTAGAAACCATTGTGTCATTGAAAAATCTTATTTTTACTTTGAGGACTCCGGCAGAATTGCGATAATAATTCCGTTATTTCATTATATTGTTTCACGAAGTAATGATAAAATACTCTCTAAAATATATTTCATAAAATACGAAACCAAGTGTTGAATATGAAACCGTCGTTTTCATTCGAAAAAAAAATCGAAACCCCCGGAGTTTTTTAAAATTTAAACCAGAAATACGCTCTAAAGCAACCGAATCACTTTCTTTTTATTCTCCTATCTACTTAAACATGAATTTTCTTTTCATTTAAGAATTCGTATCAGTATCTACGAAGCCCTAAAAAAACAAAAAGCGAGTCTTGATTTCATGGAAGTGAACTCCAGGGAAATGTTCTTTTTTCTCGCTGCCGTATTTTTCTTATACTTCCAGGTGCTTTGGGTAAGTCACGACGTAGACGTACATAAAGTCGTACACAGCGTATACGAGGGTGGTGGAAAATGGGTTTTTTACGTTCTAGCGCATATCATCTTGAAGGAACGATGCGTCACACAACTTTTTACCACCTCATATACATGTGTACGTATTATCTTTCCGTCCTTCGTCTATCACTATCCAATTTTGATTTCAGAGCGTCGTTGTTGCCCGAAAGCAAAGAGTAGGTGTCTCTGTGTTTTCCTAATCTTTTCTTTTCCTTCATATTCCTTCCTCTAGCGAAAATTTTCCGGCCCATAGGTACGGATGACGCTTGTCATAAATACGGTACAGAAAAGAAATTCAGTTTGTACGTTGTTTGCAAATCCTGCACTCCGTCGTTCTGATTAGGCACGCACAATGGCCAGACAAGATTTTTTAATCCTGTGCACGTTTTAAATAAGGCAGTTTCTGCGTTAATAGATAAACGTCTTAAATGAAAAACGAAAGATAAAATTGTTTTATGCTTGTATTATGATGTCCTTAAAATGGAATTTTTATGAATTTTCTAATTATATTTAATGTCCTGTAACCATCCAACAAATGCAAATGAAAATTGATTTCCGGGATTCTTCCTATACAATTGTAAAAAGATCGCAGAAAGTAGCATGAAACTCGAGGAATATGTCACGCTATAGGCTTTAATGTGAAATGAGCGAAGGTGTTGCTTGTGGGTTCTCCTTGGAGCTCCGAAGCTTCGACACTGTAGATATACTATGCAAAATAACGAGAAAGTAGATAGGAGAGAGTAAGAGAGAAAGAGAAACTGTTGGGGAGACGTGACGGAGGACAACGTCTTAGCATAGTTTCGAACTCGAGGTCTTCTCTCATCGATAAGTCCCGGATGTGCCAAAGTTTGTCTCGCCCACCACTTCGCGGTGCTTTTTGTACCAACCGATGTCTACGTGCACCCTTGAAACTGTCTTCACCGCCACTCGATGAGTGAGTGTCGAGTGTCACTGGAACGGAATTTCAAAATTTCAACGTCGTGCTTGCTCGCCATCCCCGAAAGATCGATAATAATGACATTGATGTGCCCCAAGTTACCATGCACAAAGGTCTCGATGTGGTTACGATAACCCCACAGTCAACCTTCTAGTTAGACATCTCAAAGACATTGAATGATCAACCTCGAGCGATAGCAAATCAGTTCAAAGTGTTTCAATAATTATCACTTTCGCTAGTGACGCTGGTAACGTAAAAGAAAAAACACACACAAAACTATTCCAATGAAAATGAAGCCAGTAGTTTAAACAAAAAATGATTGATTCTCAAAATAAAAATTATTTGTTTTAAATAACAAAAATAATTTCACTAAATAGCACTCAAGGACTGTTCGTTAAGAAACATATATTTCAAGAATAATATATAATTAGAAAATATATCATCAATCGCATATTTTTCAATCGTATTGTCAATTCAGTTTACAATTCTTTTTAAAAATTGTGGACGAAATTATTGATCATGGATCGTTAATAAACCAATTATAAGAAAATAAAACCAGTTTTATAATATCTCGAAGCTACGTGTAAGGCCGTAAATCGAACAACAATAAGATAGTTTGTACCCCTATGTATATAAACCAGTAATCTGGTACTCTGCTCGTATTACAAAGCCTCGTGTATACCTGTATACAGTTTTTGCTTCTTGGGTGAATTGTAGAAGGTCCTATTTTTCTCACTGGCAACGTTCCCAGCAGTACTTCCTTCTTTCTCTCCTGTTTTTCGAACCCACGTATTTCGTCTTACGTTTCTCCTTGCTCGTATCTCGATACAACTCTTCCCGGAATACAAGGAGGTTCTTCCGCTCGTACACACTCACCATTCTCATCCTGTCCATGGACCCCCTGCGCATTCGTTTTTCTTTCAAGCTTACGGCAACGGGTCGTCATACATTTGTACTTTCACATCTCAATCTTTTTCTGTTTGTTTTTTTTCTTTTCTTTTTTTTTTTGTACAAATACGTGCCAATTTCTTATTCGACTTCCAGCTGGCAGGTTAGGCAAATAAAAATTAAACGAAAGGACTATGTGAAGACTTGAAGATTGTTACTTTTTTTTAATTTGTATGAAGGGTTTTGGTTTTTAAAAAGGATCAAAAAAATAGGAGGAATTAAAAAATTAAATTCACAATTTCGTTTTTATTTAACAATTTTTTATTCATAGAAATATGACAATATTTTTTAAAAAACATCCATGGACCCCTTAACGAATTTAAGAAAGATAGCTTGACAACTGAGCTTCGTTAGAAATAGTTCACCATTTCGAAATGACATGAATTTCGCAACCAATATTTAACAGCCTGGTTATGAGTGTAGATTCGTTAAAATTTGATTCTTAGGAGATGTCTTAATTTCGTACAGTTTCATAATGATTATTAGACAAATGAGCAATCTCTTTGAACGAATGTGGAATCAAAATGAACGTTGTAAATTTATTCATTCGATACATCTTCTCTCCTGAATTGTACAAGTTTTTGACTTAGTATTAGTTGCTGGCAATCTATGCCTAGCATTTCCATTGAAACTGCGAAGCAGCTATTCTGAGTGACATCCGCTGAGTCCACCGCTATGGTCTAGAACTCGAAGAGCTCTCATGTCGACCCAACGCACGCACTGACACACACTCGCTACTCATCCTGACGCCCACTAGTCCGGGCGCGATACATCGCCACAGCAATCGAGGAAACGAGTTTCTTCGCTGTCTTCATCTCTCCTCTTGCTTTCTCGCTGTTTCTCTTTTCCTTCCTTCTCGTTCGTTCGCCGCCTCAGATCCTCAACTCTCCATTCCGTCTCTGGTTAACCAGCTAATCGTCGCTCACTGATTAATAGCGTCCTTAATTGCTTGAGCAAAAATATCTCCGCTGGGAGAGCTGAAAGAGCGTAGATCTGTCAAAACTGATACATTTCCTGTGAGAAACGAGAGGATTAACGGTACATAGGCGCATTCATTTGTGAAGGACATATTCTAAAAAATATCTCTTATGGATTGGCAGCATTTTTGGTACAATTATTATTTCTAATCCAATAATTCAAACTTTTTGTTCACTTATAACTTTTATCAACTCCAGAAATTTCTCTAATTTTACTCTAGAATCGTAAGAATGACCTTGAAACACACAACATAATGAAAAACGATTGACTAGCTTGACAGCATCGTCATATCTATCTTGCAGGTTTTTTCGAGTCATTTTTATTACTTTCTTCTTCACTTTACTGTTCCTATTCCTGTTTCTGTGACGTTCCCTCGAGAGTTGCCCGGAGCCACTCTTTCCTGGAGGCCCACTGTTTCGGATTTGCACGAGGCAAACTATGGGAAACCAGGCCGATAGAGGTGGTTCTATATTTTTACTGATGAGATTCAATTGGTTTCTACGATTAGTAATACTCGGACTCAGAGATTCATACGCGAGTTGAAGCATTAATAATCGCTAAAGTAGCACACCACCCGTGTGCACCATAATCACTGCTACTGAGGATTTACTGAATTGATTGCAAGAATAATTAAAAATACGACGCATTCTAAGGACTCAGAGCTGACCACAGGCTTTAACAGTGTTACATAAAGTGGCTCCGGTCAGACGATGATACATAGAAATTCCGTTATTTCGATACAAGGGAATGACGAGATATTAATATCTGTCATGTTAAATTGGTCCTGAGGTATTCGAAGCGCGGTTGCATCAGTTTGGTAACGCTTAGCTGTCCACCGACGAACACATACCGTTGTAGGCCAATGTAAAGGATATCAATTTCGCGCTGGACATAATACTGCCCCCGCAATCTCTGGAGCGTTCCTTTTCCCCCCGAGTGGTCCGATATATACCGCCTGGTGATTATGGATTAACTAGGTAGCAAACGCGGCACCAGCGGTAGTGGCAGTTAGCGGCAGAGATAACTTGGTCGTAGTACGTCTCCGATGTAGTCGGTGTACAGAAGCGCGTGCGCGCTCAAACACACAGTGTGTTTGATCCCGATGATGGGGGAGAATATAGCCACTCCGCTTGCGAGCTTGTTCCATATGCAATTTGTTGTAGCAACGACTACGTACTAACTAGCCAATCGGTGAAAACTCATCTGTCGCTATTAAAACTGTATACACCTGCACACGCGGATAAAAAGCTCGGATCTCGTCGAAAATAGAGTAAAAATGATTTGATCGATCGCAGCCCAATCCCATCACCGTATAGGCCGATCTACGTATCGTAACACATGCCAAATTCCGTTAATACGTATCAACATCCTCTGATACGTGCATTGATATACTGATTCCTGTAGTCTCGCCATATTTGACCTACTACCTTCATTGTACACGATTGGAACCTCTCGATAACATTTGTTGAACGGCTCTTAAATGCTGGAAACGGGCAAACAATGCAGACTCCGATTAAGTTTCTACTCAATCATTGTTAACCCTTCGGCTGCACACTGGTGCAAATTCGCACCAACGATTTTGCATTTTTATGAATCTTCTTCAAAACACAAATTTTCGTTTCTCCTTTAATGATGAACTATCTTTTCGGAACATTTCAAGATTTCAAAATGACTGGTGACACATAAAAATTTTTAATTTATAATGAAAAAACAGACGCTCGAAAATTCAGAGTGAAAATAGTTGTACAGCCGGATGGTTAACGGACTTGCGTAAATCCTAGTTTACAGAAGGGTGTGGTGGCGTTCTCTGAACCTTCTCGTTTTCCAAGTGCTTATTCCTATCCGCACATCTCTGGTATTATCAATCGATTTATTGATACTTTCTCATTGATACTATTAAGAAGAGCAACTTTTTGCAAAACATTACTCATTCGCTGATTCTATACCTCCGGGGAAAGTTTAACTACAGTAAGGGGGGAAATCGATCTTTCTATGGTGGTGTGGTATAAAATACATTTTCATCTGTACACAAGCGTATGATGAACATATCTCGTTTCTCTATCTTCTTCATTAAAACTGCTATTCTTAGTGAGGGGTTACCTTTTTCTAATAATATATCCAGCGGAGCTCTATTTATCCGCAAATATTTTAACTCGGTTGGCGAGGTACTAGTGAGCGAGTTTGTTATCACACAAATTTGTATTTTCCTCATACACGGTGCACGCTACAGGATCCTGAAGGTAAAATATTCGACCCATGCAAGGCCGTGTTTTAACTGACTATGTAACTTAGTCTCCTCTACAAACGATCAAGCTTTACTTTATTATCATATTGCTTTTTAATGAACCACATTTTTTGCTGGTCGAACGTGCCCATCAAACGAGAAAATAATTGCTTCCATTAATTCTAATTCAATAATTTTGCCTGTGGACGTTAACGAGCTGTGTGTTGAGAGTATTTCGAGCCGTTGAATAATTTAATAAAGCGACGGAAGAGAAGCTATATGCGAGGCAATGGCTGTGCAAAGTGTATACATTTCGTAGGCCCGGGCTTGTGGTTGCGGGTGCATGATCGAAGCAACTTTTGCCAAAACCAACGAAAATGTTACACTCGCCTTTTCGAGCCTGTTATGAGGGGATTTGACATACGAGCCAATATCGATCGACATTTCATCAATCACACGAGCTATTATTCCATTCGTAGTCGGAATTGTAGTGAAAATATTACTTTTTTGCCTGAAGTTAAACTTGTCGGCTTAAATAAGCCGTAATTTTGGTCTAAGGAGTTGCTTGATTTAGACAGTAGAAAATGGATAAACTGAAGCTTCTGTGTACAGCGAAAAAAAGCGTGGGTGTTGCATCTGAAATATTGAATTCTCGTTGGGTCGTGAACTACAGCAATATTTTATATATCGACCTCTTTTTCTTCGAGCCTCAGTTTTTTTACTCCCCGGTTCCCTCGATTTCTCCCCACTTCGACTCGTTGTTCTTGGCTTTTTTTTTTCACTGAGCGATTACGGCCTCTCGGACGACTATCGAATTAATCGGGCATACACGAGACGTCAAGAGCAGGAAACGAGTGCCACCGACGTGAACTTTGGGTCTTTTTTCGTCAATTGGTAAAATTGCGCGGGAGAAGATGAAAAAAGAAGACTTGTATATACGTATACGATGTATGGTTCCTTCGCAATTCGTATATATGTATAAACCACAGAATCTCGGGAGAAAGCACACAGGCGAGGGCAAGGCCGAGGGAAGAAAAACGTGCCGTTGGTTACCAGAATGGAATAAGAAGTAACGAGACGAGGTTCCTTGCGGTTCAATGTACGCACCAGACCGACTTGCTACAAGCCCTCTCCCTATGCGCACTCAACCCCTCATACAAATTCACAGATTTCATGTAAAAATAGAAAAAACAGAAGTGCTTCATTCGTGCTAGCATGATTTTCAAATATTATTCTCTCAGTGTATTTAACTATACCATCATGATCATTATCATATTATAATTTTTCAAATGTTATTCTCTCAGTGCATTTAACTAGACAAATTGTCATGGATAATATAGAAACGAAAGAACGATATGAAATCCTCAAAATTATTATTCAACGAGATTCGAATCATAATATGAGAATAAAATTAAGTATCGGACAAGGCCAATAATTGGTTGGGTGAGCGCTCAGCCATGCACTGGCTTGCTGATACCAATCATTGAGCAAGAGGCAATTTTTCTGAGTTTCTGATGGTTATAACCGATTTACACTCAACAAAATATAGCCGTGAACAATGTAATTTTCCCTCTCCTCCTCCCCCAATTTACTCTTAAGTTAGGCATCACCAAAACCCCTTAGTTATCATGTTTGAGAATGAAATTTGTTCACGAATATATTACCTAAATTTCTAAATAACCTGAAAATGAATAAACTCCAAATCTAGTTGCAGCTATAAACGCTGGAATGAAGGTAATAAGAAGAAACATGTACTAAAAAGTCTACATTACCGATGAGATGAAAAATCTCGTGCTTTTTACATCGTAGCTCGTTGTTTGCGGTTATACGGAAAGTTTATGTTCTATGAATAGTGAAAGATTCGCAACGAGCAATGAATCAGCGTCAGTAGTGGTTCCGGCGTCTCTATGTGCACGATTAAATAAGAGAGAGGTACACTTCTGGATGTTCTCGGTTCCTCGAATAACTGGAAGCGTTTCAATGCCAACGCGGCACGTGTATATATATATACCCGAGGTATGTGTTCGGGTACAAAGTTGTCCGCGAGAACGTGTACGCGCATGTTTTCTCGCAAGCTTTTGATTACCGCCCTCCGCTACCGATTTCGTCGTTCTCACACCGGATGTATCAAAAACTGGGCAGCGTGCAACTTGCAAAATGTTGCGGTAACCTCCGCCTCCTCCTCCACCTTCTTCTGCTTCTCAAAAACCTCCATCACTTATAAATACGGAAGACGAGTGTGCGATTTTCGTGTCTTGCTGATTGAGCTACGTATGTGTGAGCTACGAGAAAACTCGAAATATTCGGTGGAAATGTAACAGCAGGTGCGACAGATTACGTTTTCTCTTCGCCGTGGGTGTTACCACACGCTGGATTATCCGAGATTCTCCTTTTTGCTACACGTTGCAGTTCTTAATTACGCGTACTACACGCGACACGTTCCAAAACTTCAAATTGATGCGCCACCGTCCATCGATTTATATTCCTTGCTGCATAAATCTGTTTGAAGATCCTACTTTTTGAGTAAACGAGAACTCTCATATCAACGTATTTCTGTATAATTTCTAAGCAACGTTGTGAAGCGCTATTTGGACTTCGCAAAAGTAGGGTAGCGAAGTTTGATCGACCGGGCTCGAGAGTGTATGAAGTTTATTTTCATCGCGAAGTCAAAGTTTCGTTCCCGTTGTGACATTTCTAAAATTAGCGGCACGGTTTTTCTTAATTATAGTCGCCTGTATCGATCTGTTTTTCCACAATTTCTATTGGCCTTCTTGCAAATACGATGCACTAGTGCATTAGGAATATTTGACTGTGGGCAACACTCTCGAGGGGTCTCACGCGAACATGAAAAGAGAAGTGAAGAAAACAGTGGGTTTAAAATTTAAGGGAAAAGTGCAGGTTAAATGATATGAAGTTATTCAAAAGAGTACAATCTTACAAATCTTTATAAATGTCAGATATAGTGTTTGAAAAAGATTTTGATCGCTCGTCTAAACAAAAAACACACAAAAATGTAATTTTTTGCGTTGCTTTAAAAAAAATCATTTCCTCGCCACTCTCAATTATTAAGGAAGTGATATGCATGAATGTATAAACATATAGATCCTAAAAGATTTAGCAACGAACTGCTGAACAATGAAACGGTAGTAATGGTTCAATGAGACTAAAACCCTGTGTAATATTCCTCGTTGAGCCAGCGACACTTTCCTGCTCTATGGAGAACATTAAGAAGCAGCCAAAATGAAATTGAATGCAACGTAAAATTGTGCGGTAGCAGGTGTCCGGTGTTTCCGGTCAGAGTAACCTTTAGCCCGGACGAGAAGTCCAAGAACACCGAGAAACGTGAAGAACCCACCCTTTCGTGTACTTCGAAACGAGGGTGAGGGAAGAAAAGAGAGAGCATGGCGGCCTGGTCTAATATTATACACATAGCATTTTGCTGCGATCGCACTCGGTTGGCGGCTTAGCTTTTCGCTAGATTAATTTTACTACCTCGTATTTCGTTACCAGACTCCCTCGACTACCTGCCCATGCTTGCTCTTTCTCCACATTCACGAGCCACTTCCGCATCTCGTAACCCAGAGAAAAGAGCAAATACAAGTGGTCCGCCAACGATAATCGTCTAGGACACTGGTCAACCGACAAATTTTTCCCCATCGAATCGGCAATTTATTGAATTGTGGCTGGTTTTCATGGAGAAATGATCTCGAAATTCGTTTGATTTTCGATCTTTCTATTTGCGAAGGATATTTCAATTTTCGCTAAATGACTTGTCGAAATAAATACAATTGGTAGATTGAAAAACATAAACGTTCATACTATTTGGAGTATTTTTCCAAGCCCGCCAGGATAAGAAACTAGTTTGTGATTTTTATCACTTTTTTCGACAAACCAGAAAAGCAAAAAATAAAATGAGCTGCACGTAAAAAATCGCTGGTTGAATTCGTTTCATTTTTCTTTTCAAAAGAAACAGGTAAGCAGTGAGTTTAATTGAAATAAACAAGGAGTTATTTTGAAGAGAATATTTTAAAGTTATGACCCATTTGGCTGGTCACAAAAAGAATGGTGAAATTAAACAAGTTGAAAAATTCGTTGTGAGATACTTCGGAAAGAGGTTGAAAATGGCTGTAACGCGATAATAAAGAGAAAGAAAGAGGCCTCCGTCACGTCGGATGGTGTGCACTCGTGGAACACGAATTACACGCTTGTCGGATGCAGCCAAAGCCCCCTCGTACTCGACGATGCATCAGTTACGGAACTCGTCGAGGGATGAGTGGGAAAAAAAACTCGAGCGACGTGTGTTACTACCTCGAAGCAGTAGAGACTTTTAGGAAGGATTGAATAAACAAACGATCCTGATCTCGTTTGAGTCCTTGTAATCAACGATCAAATCTGTTTTATTGTTAGGTATTTAATTCCCACCTGCGTAGTGATTGAACATCAACAACGATGCGTGCAGATTTGGTGTCTAAATCCGACGGTCATACGGAAGTTGAGTAACTTCGGGTGAGGTCGATACTTGGTTGGGTGACCGCTTATGCTATTCAGTAGTGTATTATCAAACAAGGACATCAAGTCCTTCAACCCCCGTTAGGGTAGACTTGATGGTGACAGATGCAAATCCTTTGTGCAACGTTGAGATCATATACCGACGGCATATATTCTTGACTTTTTATGTTGCCTTCTTCGCGTCTCCGTTTTCGCATCCACTTTTACACATAGGTATAAGATCCATAAGGATCTGCAAAAGCAACTCGGGTGAGGGGCTCAGTCGGTTTATATCACCAGGATGCAACATCCTATCTTTTACGTAGATGCATGTTTATTGCTGCATTAGTGGGCCGAGACGAGACAGAGAGAAAGGGAGAAAGAGAGAGAGCAGCAAAGAGAGAAAAAGGAAGAGAGTGAGTGAACGACCGGGATAAGCCATACGACAGGATTTTCCTGGTTTACAGGAGGATTCCAGACCACCCGGTGAAATATCCCGTGCCTGGTATCCTTCCGGTGCTATACGGACGTTCGGTACTCGTGCTCCATCGTTAGAAACTCCCTCGGTTTTCTGCCCCGTGCTCCGTCCCTCGAGATTCTCGTTACAGAAAGTGTACTACACTGTAGACACTCCATCATGATATTAACTCTCTTTCTCTCTCTTTCTTGCCCACTTTCCTATTTCTTGTTTTACCGTAAACGTTAGACATTTTGTGACGAGCCACACATACATTTACATTTTCGTGATTTTCGTCATCAGGCTCAGACACTCCATTCGGTTTTGGCAGCTCTAGTGATTATTCAGAAGCATTCACATCTTTCCAGTTCAAATCCGAATTTCCGAATTACAAAACTCGTCCAATGTCTAATCCAATGGAATCTAATAACTTCCCTCGGATCTATTTTCAACGTTACATAAAATCGATAGAACCTGCATGTAAGATTGTTCCACCTGCCTGACTGATACCGTGTGGTGTAGGAAGAAAATTCCATATTCGATGAAAGCTCATCGTCAGAATTCATACTGCATTTCTTTTTTTCTTCAAGTCATTTTAATTTAACCATGTGGTCTGGGGTAGGTGTCATTCTCTCGTGTGTATGAGCTAGACCGTGGGTGTCTGGGACCACCGTCATGGCGTCACGAGACACAGGGTATATTAATCCGTAATGGCAAAACGATTAGTCAGGGTTGGCCTGCTCCTCTTCCTCCGAACCTCTGGGCTCGCCATCGTGCTGACAGTCGCACGCGCGACCTGCCCGTGATTAATAATCATCGTCATATAGCGAAATCTCCCCTCCCCCCTCCTTCCACTTCATCGGCTTACAGCCTACAGTTATCAACGTCCGGTTTTGAAGCTAGCTCTCGATCGGCTGCCCTGACCATCCCCACCATTCAATACCAAATCCCGACCCGGTATCGATACTCGACCGGCGCATCTTCCGCTTCCGGTCACTATCAGGATGTCCGTAATCTCTTGGTTCTCGTCCTTTTTATTCGCTTCGATAGCTGCATACATCTCTCTCATTCGTGTATACGAACCTCATCGACAAATCCAAAAATATCCAATGTTTCATTAAGCTTCTTTGCAAATATTTTTATTGGAACTCTCTGATAATTTTTTAATTCTGTTTATTTAATATCAACTATTAATATCCAATATATTTCATACGATATTTACATATGTTCCGATTACCAATATGAACGAGTGAAAATGCTCTGATTAACTACTAAAACGTGTTTCAATTAGTGTTACAATTTGATATTTATAACCAATGGTGGCATTCGATTCAGTATAACATGTATCCCATAACTTTATGGGCTGGTCAATGTCCTTTCGAATATGATATATATATATATATATTTATTCTTAGGTAAACTTTCGTGACGTTATGACTTTTCACAGTCTGAAATTCAAGGTGGCACGAAGCACTGTTATTGAATCGATTTTTGAAAATGTAGGACTTCAGAAAGTTGATATATCCGGGAACAGGAAAAGATGTATGAAAAATCCACATTTTCATGTTGAGATACTGATCGGACAACCATAAGAGTGGCAGAGGGTAATTTTCACCGGCCGAACGTTTCACCATTAGGGGCGGTTTTAGTTCGTGGTAGTTACGGTCGATCGCGATGACGCACCGTTCATAATTCGCGAGTTCAGCAAACTGAGCACAAATGGGAGAATCCCAAATACCGCATAGATCAAACGCGCTTATTCTTACGTTCCGAAAAGCTTGGGTCGCGACATCGGGGTGCCTACGAGTTTCCCACATTGTCCTGGTACAGGGGTTGCGCGCGCTATTCTGGCGTATGCCGTTGCTACCGCCGCGAGAGAACCTCCAGACCCCATTGTGGTTGGACCCCGTGTTGGCTAATTTACGAGCCAATTAATTGCGTCCACGAGAGCCGACTGCGTTCCAGGCTCATCGGGACTGTTCGACCGAGTGCCGATCCGCTCGTAAATGTACATGGAAATTACGTCCCGCCAACATTACCGCTGCTTAGCCGCGAGGAAGACGATAAAAAATGTAATACTTTACAATAATTAAATATCCGATCATTAATAAAAATCCACTTTTTCAGGCTTCTCTGCACAGCTGCATTTCAAGTATACATTCATCATGTTCGAGCTGCAGGGAAAACTCTGAAAGAAAATGTTGATCGAAATCTCGAGAATTGCTGTTTGCGGGTAGTTTTGTCACTGGCCGTGAGGGCGCGACCAATACCCGAACTCAGAAAATTCAGAACATACAACAGTTAAATGTCAAAGCGTTATTAAATGAAATTTACCAGAGTGATTTTAAAGGATATTATTTTTTGATGCGAGAAAACGTGTGTTTTCACGTAGAGAAAATAAATATGAAAAGCGCGCTACACCACAGGTCTACGCGATGGGAGGTATAAAGCTACAACAGGTTTGGTACGCATGGTACATAACATCGTCCACCCTGAAATTCCGTGTGACGGGCCGCGGCTGTGAGCTCGAGCCAGGCTAACATTATGGATGACATTGTCAACGGCAGAGGGTAAAGAGAGAGCTAGAGAGAAAGAGAGAGAGTGAGTTGGATAAATAACGAGATAGAGTCGAGCGAGATGAAGGCGACTGCGACGTGGTACGGCAGACAACATGAGAGAGGGACGCGCGGTCACGTTGGTGTCGGTGTTCGCGTCAGTGTTCCAGGACGCAGAGTGCACGAGACACCGAATAATTCATCCCCCGTTGCGTCGACGTGCCGTTCTCTGTACACACGTATTAGTTTTGTCGCCCTGGTGTTGGTATTACCACTGATGCTATACTTGCCACCCCCGCTGTAGACATATCCCAAACGGCTTTGAAAGACTAACGCTAACATCACTGATAGAGAGAGACATTGCTCGAGTATGGAATCGAAAACCATGACAGAAGCCAGGTATCTCGTTCATCTCTCGATCTATATCATCGTGAGAGTTCCTTTGACTCAAGATATTCGTGAATTTCCCTCGTCGTACCATCATCAGTCATTATGGCGTCTTCTCCTAACTCCCTTGAAATGCCGTTCCCATAATGTCGAATCCCATTTTCTGGCAACCTTACCCTTTGATGATATAATTAGCAATTTTTCGTTCGTCTTAGAATCAGAAATTTCACTGATACATGAACAAGGAAAATTTCTGTTAAAATTACTACGAATTACCATGTGCATCGTGTCAGGGTTTTACATCGTCACATTTATTAACGTTTACAGATATGCACCAGTCATTTTTCGAAAAACGGAAGCTGCACAAAAATAAGTATTACTTCTGCAAGAAAAATAACATCGGACTTGTCAAAATGCTTCATGTTGGCCCAGCGAAATATGTATAAGGTCGAGAGTTAGATTGAAAAAGAAAAATCAAATAAACAATGACTTTATTCGATGGGAAAAAAGTTGTCCATGTTTCTATGAATCCTCTGGATCGAAACTTACCACACCCGAAAAATCATCAATGATTATCAACTCCAATTCCCTGTTATTTCCGTAATAACTCAAGGAATAAACAATTGAATGAAGTTTTGTCTGGTTTGAGTGTCTTTCCAATTTGTGGAAACTTTGTTTCCGACGTGGGCGAACTTTGATCCGTGGCTATCTATAATCAAACTCTTGATCGCTTTTCCTTTTGGTGGATCGCCTCAACGTGACGAATAGTAATAACACGGTCGAGCCTCAACGCTACACCTGTTGACACACCGCTTCTTCGCCAAGGAATTCAAGTATACGTATCCACTCGGCAGGGAGCCTCCGTTCGTTGACACGTTCGTTGAAGGTGCTTCGATATTTCGAGAGCTCTAGCTACCAATAAGTTCTCCATTCGAGTACTAGTCGTTCACATAACGATACGTGAGAATACCGAAGGTGTACACATACAATATATAAATATATGCCTTTATATGACTACCAAACAATATTAAAACATTATCGTGTACTTTGTGCATGAGACTGTTCAATAAACAGAGTGTACTGCAATTTTCCTAAAAACGTGAGTTATTGTGAATTTTATAATCGAGTGAAAACTCCTCACACAACCCAACTGTTCGCCATGATTTTGTTCCATCATATTTATGTATCATTCTTAACAGTCATGGTGGAAACCCGACTCCGAAGATATTTTGTTCTCTCATGTTCTGTGTGGTTCATATCGAAGCTTTTCTATTCCTCGAGATAGTCTGTGACGCAAGCTTCGTGGAATAGCACGTAACAAAAATCCTCCTCACGTAACTCGAGGCGATTCTAGTTCTGAACGAGTGAGAAGCGAAAGAAAAGAACCAAGTGCATAGTATCGAACGGCCGCGAGATGCTACGACGCCACAACGAGAGGGCGCTTTTTGTGTGTCGGCGCATAACCCGAGAGAGCCTCTCGTATTATTTGCTGTCTTTGTCTCTTCCAGGCACAGGGGGTGTCTATGAAAAGGAAGAAAGAAAAAAAAAGAAGGCGGAATAACATTTCGAGGAAAAATATTCTTCTCGGTATCTCGCTTGTCGTTTCATATCTCATCTCCTTGCCGCACTCCACTCTCTCATAACCGAAGAACGGCCAGATAGATTTCTCTTTCTTCGACTTAATCTTCCATCCCTCGTTACATTTTTCTTCCCTCGTCTGACGCCTGAGAGAGAAAAAGAAATAACAACAATACCGACGCTTCGTTCTCCAGAATTTTGTCGTATAATCGCCGCAAGACGCTTATACTGGTCGTGCACTCGAGACTGAAACCACCAGCTACGGAATCGGTACTGCCATCCCCAATTCTTTTCCAACTACTTCCTAAATTCTTATATTGTTGAAATCTCTTTGAAACATCTTACTCACCTCACCTTCGCATCTTCCCCACATCCACATGTCAATCGAAATTTGCGCAACGAAAATAAGCGAATCGCACTTTACAGCAAATCACTTTAAAGTAAAAATCGTTTTTTGTTCAATGGCTGTACTTTTAAAACGCTGTCTAAATAAATTCATTGGTTTTAAACAAGAAGATCTGCGAGCAAATTTATAAGGATTGAAAGGGAAGAGCGCCATTGTGTCGGCTATCCGTTTGCGAAACGGTGGAAAACTCGGATAGCTCGATAGCATTGTTGCAGTCGGAGGGCAGTAAAGTGAACGATGCAAGAAAAAAAAAGATCGCCGTTGAACGTGCATATAGGTGCGCATTTGTACGTAGAAGCGATGAAGCATTTTGCGTAACACGTTGGTTAATGCACGCCCGCGAGCAGCGAGTCATCCTCGACGCAGAGATAAGCCGTTGAACGCACATCGCTAAACGGCCAGCAGGAGAGAAAGAGTGAGAAAGACATATACCGGCTTTTCTGTTTAAACCCCCTCCTCTTCCCCAAACTCCTGGATGATGATACGCACGAGAGTGAATCTCTCTCTAACTCCCCCAGCCCGACAATGCCAGCGTTATTGCGCGGAAGCTCGATAACGTTTACTTCTGTCTATACGATTCTCGCGGAACGATGAAAAGCGCAAAACACGCATCGACTCGTGGTTGAACGAGTAGAGCGTTAATCGTGGGTCAATATACCAAGCTCCACACAAGCGTAAATTTAATACGATCAAGACCATTGTACGTGAACGAGGAACGTATAAAAATATAGAACTGGAAATGATGTTAGGATTGCTCAAAGCGATCGGACTTGATGGAGATGGAAATGAATATCCATCTTTGAGGAAACGAAATGAAAGATAGAAATAAAACATAACGCATGCGCGATGTGATTGAAATGTTAGTAGAATAATTGTTAGGACTTCATTGAATTTCAGAGAATAATAAATAGAATGAAAGATATCTATGAATTGAGACGTTTTAGTACTAAACGGAAAAGGGAATAACTTTAATGGTCGTTGAAGTTATTCATCGAGGGTCAATGAACTCTTCATAACCATCTTCTCTGGCTTGGGGATCGCTGTAACTTCGTTTCCTTGGGAATAAAATCTATGGAATAAAACCAAAAAAATACAATAGCTTCTCTGAACTGTTATGGACGCGAGAGAAAGAGGATATAAAGAGCTAATTGACAAAGTTGCACGTTCATATGTATACTCTTGCTGAGAATGGGCTCAATATGCATCGAAGTTAAGATGGAGAAGCAGCAAAGGTATTAAGAGGGAAAACACGAAGATGGGTGAAAGGGGGTCGTTAACGTTTGCCGGCAAACGTTGATCGTGAGGAAAAAGCTCACTATGGTGAAGTTTAGCGAGAAAGAGAGAGGAGAGAAAAGAGAGATTATTGTCTGGCCATTAGCGGGCGTACCTACTGGCTATCCGCCCTCGATTTCCCGAGAAACTGGCACGCAACTTGCTACAATATCCGCGCCGCGACTCTTCTTCCTTTTGTTATCATTACGGATTCTTCCAGCCTCCATCGTGGGAGTCGAACTTTTTTCCCCACTTTACTTCCTTCGTACGGTCCAATCCGAGCTTACGATACAAAAATTCGAGCAAAAATGAAAAAGCGAATGCAAGTATTTCAACGAACGTGAAAGATAAAAAATGGAAAAAAATCTAGGAATTGCATGAAAGGGCGTGAGGAATAAGAAGTATAAAAGGATTTCTAAGCTTGGGCGATAATGGCATCTCAAAAGCTTTCGTGAAACGGAACTTTTTTCTGTTTCATCTTTTTCGGTCTGTAAACTCTCGTCAAAGGCATCATTAATATCAAAATCATGGATAACTTGTTTTTTGTTTATCCTTCCAATACAAAGTCGATGTCAACAGCATACAAAAGAATGAATAGTTGAGACAAATCCAAAAGTAAGAGTTCCATGTTACAAAATTTGAAAAGAAACACATTCCCAGTATCCACAGAGAATCCTAAAAAGTATTCAGCCCCTAAATCGGAATGGCGAGCGTGAAACTGGTTGCGGATAATGCGGTGGCAGTTTGCGCGCACACTCGCACTTGAGGGTAGATTCGCCACTTGCGATTAATAAGTTCGCCTGTGTGACTTTATATAAATACCGGTGGTGCCACCGGTTGCCGCGCCGTCGGGATTGTCGTGACGATGCTCTCGAAAGGGCGCCGAGTTGCGCCACCGACATGGTCGAGGCGTACGGACATGCGCGAGCAACACCGCACGTTACCACGCGTAATAGTACACTCTATCGAGAATTTTCCTCCTCCTCCTCCTCCTCCTCCAAGGGAAGATCCGTTTTTCGTTCCTTACACATACATACGCTCTTTTCTCTCATTTTTCATACTTTTTTGTACGTCTTTTTTTCGTTCCTTTTCATTCTTTTTTTCCCTTTTTAGTCCGCCTTCGCCCCTGTGCCTCTTCATATTTTCCATAGCTCTTCGCTTTTGCTCTATCCTCATGGTATATCACACATAACTTCGCCGTACTCGGTTACTACAAATTCTTCTACCGTTCTCTCACATTTTTCCCTATATTCTTCTTTGTTCCTATCGCTCACCTCTTTTTTCCTCTCTTTCACTCGTTATTCGCTAGCCAGATAGATATATCAATATAGATCGACTCATCCTATACAGGCTGTAGCAAAATTTAGATGCTTTACAATCTTTCCAGACTCGGAAATAACTTTTTCCTTAATGTAGCGCAACACGAAATTTGGGAAACAATGGATTTTGAGAATTGGATTTATTTCCATCTGTTAAGTGCTGCTTGAGTCATGTTGATGCTATTTTTTGATTATCAAACTAAAGGAAGTGGAGCAAATTTGGAATACCTTTAACTCTTAAGAACCACTAATATTATCACTGTTTCGATGCACTTTCTTCACTATTTGAACAAGATATACCGGATTTTTTTTTATTTTTCATGGTCTTCGGGACATCGATGCGTGTACTTGTCACTTTTTAATTAAATAATTGTCCCACGAATTCACAATACTCTGAAGAATTTTCAATATTTTTTTTTTCCAAATTTTTTGTACTGTGGTTTTTATTTCAAAAAATGAAGTAACAATTAATGTTGGATTTCCAAATTTTGGACCCAGATTCGTTATCAGTGATCTCAGAAACACTCGAGTACTGAACTCTCGAGTGGATTGCACGTAAGGAAAAATGTGTGACTCGAGGGATGAAATGATTTTGTAAAACACAAAAATTAGTTTCTTTTTCGTTTATTTGAATCATGCCATCAAATGTTGTTCATAACTTTTCATACAAAGACATAGCCGAAAAAAGAGCTGTTATTTGTGGATGAAAAATAAACACAAATTGTATCGTACAAAATATATGTATGGAAAGCCGTCTAACGTAATTTATTTGCTCATATAACTAATTACCAAAGTTATGTTTAATTCAAGCGCCTGAGGGTTGGCCCGAACGCGAATAATATAACGAAATTTTAATAACTTAAAATCTACGTATTCAGCTATACTTTAAATATATGAAAACACGTACAAAATCAATTGCAAAGTAATAAAAAAATTCTGAAAATACTTCTTAATATTAAAAACCCATAACTAGGAATGTGAAGTGCAAGTTGAAATTTGAATACAAGCCCAAAGTATACGAGTGACGTTGTTGTTGTATATTTCGAATGGAAAAAAGTATCGACATTGTGAGTATGGTAAATGCCAGGAGGTTTGTCTCGGATAGTCGTGCTGGGCGGCCGTGCGTTGGATCGCAAAAGCGGGTGGCTGTGGGATGTTGGAGCGTAGGCGAGGGTGGAGAAAATACGAAGAGCGAGGAGCACACTAACCGGCGAACGAGGTTCCCCGCGAGAAAGCAGCGCGCCTCTCGCTCAGTTACGGACCGAACGCCGCACGACACGGGCGAATCAGCCCACCCCCGCCCGACCCTCGTTTTTTGCTCTTATTCGGTATCTCGTATCTCGAACACCCTTCGCCTTCCCACCAGTCGATAACGCGTGAGACGAAGCGTGGCTTTTACGTCCGATCGCCGAACGATACTCGAATACTCGTGGACGTCCGCGTACCTTTACACATCAAGAACCGCGAGGCAGCGACTCGGTACACGTATACACAAATATATATATACTTACACCTGTTCGTAATTGCATATACATATACTACATATTTTACAGATATAAATATGTGCATATGTATTGAGTACAGGTACGACATATAATACTTGTGTACCTATAACGGATAAACTACGATACATCGTGTGTGCAATCCGATTCGATTGGTTCACTATCGTATTACCCGGAGGCTAGCAAAATCCGGCTTGTGTATTGAATTCATATCGATTCGATAATGTTCGATCGGTGAGTCAGTATTGTGAATATATCGACCAGGTAATCTCGTTACTCGAATTCGTAACATTCTCGTCGCTGGATTTTGAAGCTCTCTATCTCGTGTATACACAAACCAACGGTGTCTCAACGTGCATCCATAATGTATTTGGAATATTAACGAATCTGTGATTGTGCCGTTAAACTAAATCATTTATCAAATTTTAATAAATAAAGCAACAATACTATAATTATTATTTTGATCGGCGGTTAGATACAATAAAATATGCGGAAGTGAGCCATGAGTGCCGTAAATTTAAAAAAAAAAAAATCATCGTGAGACACGAAGAAGCGAAAAAAATAGAAACATTTTTTTTCTCCTGTCCAATAGCATTGCACATTTTTTCAGTGCTCTTCTATAATCAGACGTTTCAACATCGCGCCAAATAGATATATTTACGTTACAGTCACATTTGCGGATTAAAGGAAAATACAACGCGAAATTCATTGCGGTTTTTCCAAGACGCCGAATCTCTTTTGACGGATACTTCCAATTGAATACCTCGAGACGGATTGTGGTTTTATTCATTTTATTCTTCTGTTCACGCGATTTTCAATCATAAAAGTTTCGTGGTTTATCTTTAGGTACAAATATTAGCGGTTTATCAATTATTGCATTTTTTATTCTAACGGTTATAGAAAAAGATAAAACGATGGGCATTTGATTGAATTTTCAAAGCAATTTTTTTTTTCTAATGAAAATAAAATTCCAAACGTGTATATTGTACTATCTTTTTATTTAATCGTTCGATCAATCTAATTGTTTTAGAGTTCGCATAAACGACAAGAAATCGATTCTCGCCCGAATAACTCAAGCGTCAACATTTTGTCAATTCTTGAACTTTGTTAGCAATATTTCTCTTGGCCTGTCTCACCTGAACTCTGTGATACTAAAGTGGTAATACGAGGATGTAACGTGAGAAGACGAATGTGAGAACGACGCGTCAACAGTAAATGTACAACGTGTGTGCGCTTTTTTTCTCTGTCTGTTTCTCTCTTTTCCACTCTGTCTTCCTCGTGCTGTGAGTGAACATAAAGGAATTATCAAGGAAGACAAATAGATTTATTGACGAAAACAGCAGAAGAAAAAAAAACATCATTCGAAGTTTCATCGATTATCGAAAATACATCATTCCGAGGGCCCCTCGGATTATAATCGAGGTATGTTATTAGTATATCGATATCTTGGTACAACTTGTTTTCCATTGTTTTGTTTTGTTTTTTTGTCTTTAATTACGTCAATAAGATTGACCATTGAACATAATAACGAAAGCATATTAAAGTGAAAAAGAGCCAACACTCAACGCAAATGCTTTTCGTAAAATCGACATAACGCATGTATATTTAGCAATTTCAAAATATCGTCACGTACTGAATTCCGGTGAATAAAAATTGTAAATACGACAAGGATTTATAGAGGGAACGACGCGCGCGTGGCGTAGATCGCGTGGGCTCTCGGTGTCGTGTGCAAATACAGCAGTGATTTCAATCAAATTACACATGTAGTAACAAAATGAAACCTTTCCGCTTTCTGTTAATTTTATCCTATTGATAAGAACATTGATAGTGTGATACGATTTGAGTAATAATAAATATTAATTAACAAGAAGAAAGTGTCAAGGAAAATCGATCGAGAATATGTCGAGGTGACGTGTGAATGGAAACATTAGTCAAGATTCACTCGTAGCAAAACAGATGACAATGGTGAACATTCGATTATAATGCTTAAAAACTTTGCTCAGTGAATAACAAACTGTTACTTGGATGAGTTATTTTTAGACAATAATAACTTTGAGTATGAATAAAATATGGAGAGACGCGATTAACTTTCTTCTCATGTGACAATATCATATGAAAGTTTGGTTCGTGTATATGAGAAAGCTCACAAGATAAACGAAACAGTAAAACTGTCGTATATTTTCGAATTAATTCAAAGTAAGACGATCTAGATCATTTTTCAACACAATCGTAAAAGCTGTATCAAAAAGTATCGTATCAAAAAGTCTGACATTTGGCATTGATTTCTATTGCAAAACTATATTCATAGAAAAAAGTATTTTTATTTCAATGCAATAAAATGATAAAAATAAATTTAATCAGAATATACAAGTCAGTGTTGTCAATATAAGCAAATCCAATCACATATTTATCTAGTGAAATAAATTATCCCTGATAACGAATCTGAACTGGAAATATGCAAATGTAACATCAAGTCTTTTTTATTTTTCTTTAAACGAAAACCACCGTAGGAATTGTATTGAAATAATTCTCCACAACTCTTTGCAGTGTATTGATTTTGTGAAAAAATTGCCATTCCTATGTTCAAAGTAATGTAGTAGAAAATAATTTTTCTTTTCATGACAAAGTACGTAATTCTACTGTTTATCTTGTATGATGTTTGTGTAATTAGCACATAATGACTGATCCCGATATTTGTTGTTGAAACAGTATATTGATAATGAAAATATAAAATGAAAACAATACAAAAATAGGTGCAACAAATTAAGCAACTATAATAGATATTTACAAGTGATCGGGCTATTACGATAGACGTGCCCTAAGAAATTTTTGAATCAAATTAACTAAATTAAATTCTCAGCCTATTGTGATCATTGTGAAAGAGAAGTGATTAGTCGTTATATTGTTATATACGACATGCCGCTCAAAACTAATCCGGTTTCTATGAGAAAAGTAATTTACACGATAACTACCTTGAGAGGCTCGGGTCATACACGGTGACCGATCGATATATAGATGGTATAATAGCGAGGGAACGTTCAATGAGATTATGACGCAACTCTCTCGTTACACAGCAGACGCATTAGAAAGTTTAGTCCAAGATAGTCGAAGCTAAAGAGAGCCGCGGATCAATGAACTCAACGAGCGAGTGGACTGTACCGTGGAAGCTGCGTTGCTTGATACATGTGCGAATGTGTACACTCTGAGGTGAGGCTACATCAGAGGAGAAAGGAAGTTGACGAACGTTATACCAAGAGGACGTACGTAGTAGATGTATACACATACATGTTTGGTTCCGCCACGAACCAACGCATCAAAGTACAACTCGCGAGGCATGTAATTTCCCAGGAGCGTCGAACGAATGCGCGTCTCCCGCAAACGAGACGAAAGAGAGGAAGAGAAAGAGAGAACACAACAACGTCAGGACCACCATACGGGACTACAAGCAAGAATGAACAAACAGACAGCACCACGCGATGCAATAATAGGACACGATGAGTGCATGAGAGAGTACTCGTCTTTTGGAAGTTTGGACTAGTACTCGTTCCAACCGAATGTTAAATGTTTGAGGGAGACCCAACATATAATATCGTAAAACAGGCTGAATTAATATTTGCACGTTGTTTATTCGTACCGGGAAGCCTTCAACCTCAGATTTCGAGCTACAAATAGGACTTGTTTAAAACTTTATCGAGTAATCGTTAACGACCGTTCGAAAGCACGTTCCCGTGAACTTGAGAGTCAGAATAAATGTCAAAAACTTCAAAACGACGTACATCATGCCTCGGGCAATCTTTCAACGGAAATCAATTATAAATTTGATGCATTTATACCTCGGAGGCGAGGCCTATGAAACGAAAAGAGACACGACGAGAGGCGCCTCTTGGTCGAGAGGGTAAATTGGCTCATTCGTGTACAGTACCATTTGGCAACGCTAGACGAGTGAGTGGCCATTGCGGAGTGTGCGACGAGAGGATTAATTAAGAGCGTGAGAATTCATCTCGCTGATCTCGTCCAAGACTCTCCTTGACGAAGGCCCCTTCGTCGATGTTACAGAGACAGAGAGCGATCGGTTCGAAATCTCAAAAGTCGACGACTCCGTAAGCGTTTCTTCGTAAGTCGTACCAGCGACGACAACCAATTGACGAAAGAGACGAATAACGATGCGAACGTTTTCATCATGAAGACGAAAATTTAAACGACGCTGTTATAGATCCGGTATCCCCGTTGCATCTCTGCTCGATGTTACACAGAAACACGACATTGACAGTAGCAACCGCAGGGAAGCAAAATTATGCTCGCATCGCTTTCCCATACACAGACTCAACTTTACTTTATGGATCCAACGTACCATATTTAAATGTGTGTATGAACTCGTGGCCCTAGCCTCGCAACTCTACGACGGATTTAGACGACATCTGGTCCAGTTCATTCCACCGAACGATGCACCACCGATCGGGCACTCGACTTTACGAATTTCGAAATGTAATGTTCGTCGTCTTTTCGTTCATCTTTCTCTTTTGTCTTAAGACTGCTCTCACCGTCTATACTCGGTATCGTTTCCACCGTTTGGTTTCTTCTCTTTGATTCGTCGTCCACGTTCTACGATAATGGCAGAGTTTCTACTTGTCAAATCATTGGTGCCAGCTGCAATACAGTTCTTCAAGCTGTATTAAAATCTTATTAATTTATTAAAAAACTTATGATTTTTTTTATTTTTATTATGGGGATAAATCAATTATTTCGTTGAGACAGGCGCCGTTTCGAGGCACCATTTGAAATTTTCGAATGAAGAAAATATTATATCAGACGTGGTGCTACGTGCTATTTTGGATCGAGCAAATTATGATTGACTCAGCTAATCGTATTTCTCAGAACTTTCTATGAAACGCAACGTATGGAGTTGGAATAGGAAAAGTCAATGAAACCCAGATTGCTGCAAGCAAGCAAAGTGAACATTGTCTGCTGCTACTGTATTCTGGTTTCGGGTGACTTAAGTGGTTATAATTATTATTGACACTGATCAATTGTATATAAAGTCGTATAGAAACAATTTAATAAACTAGGTTTTTGAAGAAAATATTTTCTTCAATTTAAATAGAGCTCTATTAGACCATGGGAGATGGACACAAAATTCCTTTGATTCAATTAGACCCTAGTCGAATGACGTTGTTGTGTTGTTACATGAAAATAGAGAGATTTTAATGAAACTGTGGAAGCAGCGAAATATTACAGAAAAAATGCTTGTAACTTTTACGAGACCAAGGAAGATGATGCAGAAGTTGATATTTAATTAATTGGCGCAGACTCTTTTATAGAGTACCCTGAAATGTCTCGACATCCTGGATCTAATTAAAAAATTCCGCATCGGAGTAACAGAGAGAGTCAAATAAAAATTGAAGAATTGCTTCTTGGAGTATTGTATATGGCAAGTTTCAAAGGCATTGAGAGACGGAACGATGGAAATAAAAATTTCAACACAGTATCAAAAATGTTCATTTCGTGGTAAGAAAACAAAACAGTACGATGAAAAACGACCATTGGGATCATACGAAACCACATGATGCTCCTGTCTCAGCGAACATTAAATATTAGGAACGTCGGTCCGAACGTCGATCTTTATATCTTCGTCTCTTCATTCCCAATTATTCCATCAGGCTTCTTCCTTTTAAAAATTCTTCCTCATTTATCTCTTACTATCTCAGATTCTCTTGAATATCAGTTGCGCTCTTTTTTTATTAATTTTCTCGTATGCATTAGTTCCGCAAAACCGCTTAGCTCACGATTGTCAAGTACATATCGCTCAAGGTGTTTTAACCGGCCGTTATGCCAACATTTCAATATACTTTTTTGACTTGTTTGACGAGCGAAATCTACGGATACGTGCTTTTCTCGCTCCGTGTTTAAAGTGTTTGGCCCGCCGCGTCAATATTTTACGTCAATGGTTTTAATTTAAATTCTTTCAGCAAACGCACGAGTCCTTTGGCCGCGAAAAACCGACGTCACTGGAAGCTCGTATCGTTAAAATGAAAAATCAGTCATCGGCGATGTTACTCGTTCAAAGGTCGAAAAATTTGTCGAACATTTTCTCATTCCTCTCATATCTCTAATTATACATATACATATTTTTATGCAAACTCGATAAAAGCAGAAAATTCAATACAGACAGGATGCTATGCGGTTTTTATTATTCTGGAAAATACCTGCGAACGTTCAATATTTTGGTATGAATTTGCTTTACAGTTTCGGATGAATTCAATGGCCAACAAAAAAAAGTTACTTTTTCACACGTGGACCGAGAAAATAACATTCTCTAGATACGCTCACACACATACACTTCAAACATTTACTGTTTTACATACAAAACCGTTCGAAAGTTTGGAAACTATTTATTTCCTTGTTATAACTTGTAACAAAGTTCTTTTCATCTCAATTAAACCGAAATAAATAAATAAAGTAGGTCTTTCATTAACAAATAAATTGAAAATCCTGCAATCCTTTAATGAAACCGATGAATTTTTTCAACTACGTTTCCAACGTTTTGTGAGTATTTTCATTCCGATGATATAATTGCAAAAACTAAAAGCACACAATGCAATAGTTTATTAATTCATTTTTGAAAAAAAAAAAAACAGTATTTCGTTCGAATTTGACATGTTATCTTTATGGAATTTTCCAAAACGTGCTTCAATTAATGTTAATAAAATAGCTGTTAAATATATAATAAACGATTTTTGACTGCCATTATGTAAACAATATCTACAAATTATTTTCATTAAATCGATTCATTTAAATTGGTAACGTTCGTTAAATAAAGACGGCAGATTAAAAAAACAGTAGATCAGATTACTCGGTTGCAGGGAAAATAAGCGAAAAAAGACGAAAAAAAAGAGACAGTGGTAGCCTCAAGGGAGCATCGAGGCTATGCGGCTATACAGAGATCCGATGTTTTGCACAGATCCGTTCTGAAAAAGCGTGAAAAATGGTGAGACTAGATGCACCATCGGCGACATTTCTTCGTCTATGAAGCCATGACCCGTTCCTGGTATAAATGAAAGTGTGGAAAACCGTAAACCTCAAATCCGCAATCCCTCGCGCCTGCTCCAATACCCACATATTATAGGTATCTTCATGTGATATATATTGAAAACTTCCAATGTGTGAGTACAGACTCTAGAGATTCGAGAATGAAACAATCTTCGAGAGCTAGGTCGAACATTTTAATTTTTCAAAATGAATTCATAAAGTGACACTTTGTGATCATTTTCATGCTTTTGTTCATTCCGGGGCGGAAATGTCATCGAATTTTTTATCGTGCATTTATTTTCATTGAAGTTTCTCGTTGAAGTAAACGCGCAGGATTCACAAGAGAATTGTACCAACTCGATATCTCAATTCGACCTCGAATACCCACTAAGGTATAATCGTTTAATCCTGACACGTTCCACAGAAAAGTGTAGCACGTCTTCTTCCCTCAGTTTCTGTTCCTTCACAGCGTTTTACACATCGACAAAACATACAGAAACGTGTGTACGATGCTGGACCCATTGCCTCGTAGCCTTTTTATACAGCACACATCCTTTCTTTCGTATTCTCCTCTTTTATCCCTCACTCGTCTCAATTTAACCGATCCTATTAGGATCAACCGCGTTCTCGCGAGACTTTCGCCACAAACGTGTCGAAGAATTTAAACGTTTCGTATATACGGTGAATCCAAGCAGAACGGTCAAACTCGAAGTAAAGTTGGATAAAATCGGTTGCTAACCAACGAGGTTTTTAAACTCATACAAATATATGTTCAACACCTTAGCTGCACAGCTATTTTCACCGCAGCTTTTTAAACGCTTGTTTTTCTCCGGCGTAAATCGTCCAATTTTCATTTATCACGAACGATTTTTACAGCTCGAAATGTTGCCGAATGACTGTGAAATTGTGTTTTACCCAGAATTCAGGAAAATGAAGAATTGACAGTGCGAATTTACTCCAGTGTGCAGTCAAAGGATTCAATTATCTATTCAAATAAATAGATTTTTTTCTATACTCAGACTCGTTCAATTGTTGATATTATTCCTACAAATATAGAAGATTTTGTGGCATTTAGCTTCGTACCAGAAATCAAATCCATTGCCGCATGTACTTAGGTTTATTCTGGCTTAAGGGTACCCGAATAATTAATCAAGAATAATGTTCAATCGGAAGGTTTAGATATATACTCGAATAATTCGGTCGGTTCGATGTTTACTATTTACTCCATCCTGATACAACTCTCGATGCTTAATCATGTTAATGAGCTCGTAAATACAAACTCTACTACAGCCATACCAGTGACCAAACGTGTATATCGTTATGATCGTTGACACTCATAATATCAGAGTTAATTATAATAAACAATGCATAAGCTTTCTGCTTGACCAACTAATTTGAGTATTGCCGCATGTGCGTATGGATATATGCAATAATACCTCCAATTCGCGACCTTTGTTATCCTCTACGTTGTAACTTTAGCTATTTTGCTTTCGCCATATATTCCCGAGAATGCATTAATTTCTCAGCTGTCCTGAATTCGATAACCGAACATGATTGAGTTTTGGCAAGCACAAAATATTCGAATAGATAAACCACTTTTCCTGTATAATAATTCCTGTAATAACGATCATCGATACTAATTATTTTAAGAATTACACAACAAAAAAGCCTTTTCGAGTTTTTGATTAAAATGTATATGATTTTCAAATATTTTATTTATATTTATTTTTTATGTTATGTATAGGCAAACGCTTTATGCATCTATTTCCAAAATTTTGAAATGTTTATCGAGTTTTTAACCTAACATCACTTTTTTATGACTTCCGAATCATTAAGAATCTTATTCGTCAGTTTTCATTTTTTAAACTGCTTATCCATCACGTTTGTGGCTTATAAAAGAAATGATCAATATAAAAAATGTGAATATTTGACAAAAATCAGATTAGCTGAGGGTATTTTTGCTTCAAGCTCTCTCTTGATCCAGAGAACAAATCGTACAGCCTTAAGACATTTTTCTAATGATATTTGTCTACAAGATAAAACGTTTTGCTGACGTCTTTTCTAATGCTTGTGTTATCTGGGTAACTATACGAAATCTTTTTTTTTTCGACTTTCAACTCATATACACTTTTACGTGTTTTTTATAAATTTATAAATTTTTAAATAAAATGAACGTTCCGTGCATCTGAGTACTTTGAATTTACTAAAAACCAGTAAAGCCTTTCAACAAGAAAAAAATCAGTGAAAATACGGAGTCAAAGGAATACTGAGAGAGAAAGAGAATGGAAAAGAATTGTAATGAAGAAAAAAAAAATAGGTGGGCGGTACTCTCTTCGACTGCGTAGCTTTCTCATTATCGGGATTGTTTCGCGATGTATATACATCGTAACCAACAATGGGCGACACACTTTTCGTTCGCCTGTAACCGTACCGTTCGGTGGATACATATCCACCGAAATTCCGAGCCGTACGAACGAACTTTTTGCAAATCCGCCATTTCTCTGAATCTCTTGCCTCGTCTTTGTGCGACTAAGCCAGATACGGATAAACTATATATTTAAATGCATCATGATATCTGCATCGAGTATACGAATCCGAAAATCACACACGCACATTCGTCACAATTGTCATTCTGTTGGTTGAGAATATTTTTATTACTCCGAGAGAAACAAGTGTAGTTGGTTTTTGATTACCTGAAAGCTCCGTCGCTTGTTTGATAAGTTAAAAAATCGACGAATCCATTTCCATTGATTATATTCATCACAAATACTGTCTTCTCAACAACTCGAGAAACTATTACGTGGAAAAATTTTATATGTAGCCGAAAAAAAGGGATATACTGCGTGTAAAAAATGCACACAATAAATTGAGCTGCGAAACTGCAAACTGCAGAACAGATTGAAGGCATAAGAGGAATAGAGATATAAAAAAGCGTAAATTCGTAGGACCGAGAATGGAAAAATCGAGGAAACATATATACTCAGGGGTGAGCTTTCCTCGCTCTTGTTCTTAAGAACGTTTCGCGACACAAAAGAGTCGGTTTACCGCATTTACCTCTCGCCTCTTTATTTTGTTGCCTTTTTCATATACTACGCCGCGTCTTCTCGTCTATGCACGTTCATCCCGTTGTCTCGTATTTTCTTCACTCAGCCTCTGTATCTCTCTCTCTTTCTTGCTCACCCCCTGAGGTTTTATGAGAACCCACGTGGTTCTCATCGCCGCAATCCTCCTTCTGATGCTCTTAAACGTGCTCACCAACATCGAGGAGCGAAAAAGCATTCTTCTTTGAGCCATTCGAAAAAGGCTTTAAGCTCGAGCTTTCGTGGTTTCCCTCGGTTTCCGCCATATTTACGAAGCCTCTTCTACTTTGTGAAAGCAACGATAGAAAACGACGCAAGTACGAGGGGACTTCTATTTCTGAGACTGATCCATTAACACCACTGCGTTTACAGAGCTGAGTTGTCCGCGAATTCGTAACCAAACCCTACATAACGGCTGGCAAATCATTGACTCTTGGCCCGAACATTCATTTCCGTGCTTCAAGCGAATCTAATTCAACTGTGATTTCCCGTCAATTTATGCAAAAAATATCGCAAATATTTGTGCATCCAGAATGTCCGGTTATCCGAGAATATTTGTTTACGTCGTATGTTCCGACTGACGGTCACGGATATTTCTCATACACAAATGTTTACCTTACGTTCTCATGCATTTACAGGGAAAGAATGTAAATTAAATTTTATGTGGGAATTTACGGTTTATCATTAAATACTATAGAACGTGGGAACAAGAGCGAATATTATGTTTACGACTAATTATACATCAAGTTTTTTGTCAGGCGTGTACAACGTTAAGTCCGATATGTTATTGTCACATTGTTGGAGTAGGAATAGCAGTACGAGATTTTTTTTCTGTTGCACTCGTTAAATAGAGTAACCTTCGTGAACGTCGCAAATCGTTAAAAATTTTGTGCAATGCATTTTCTTCTTGAATTTTTATATGAAAGCGATGAAAACGCGATTGCTGCATACAATTTCGATATTAATATTAAATATTACGCTGCATATGTAGCCACAAATGTTCATTAAATAAAAGAAAGTCGTAATTTCGTTCAATATGAAACACTTATACATGTTCTGTCATTATATGAAAGCAGAGATTTTGATGAAACTTTCGAAGCAATATTACAGAACAAAAATTTCCGAGTTATTGATTAATTAATAAAAATGCTCTTTTATAGAGTGATCTGTGAAATATCGCGGCCTCAATAAACGAATTCCAAACCGAAATTAAAGACAGAATCGAATAAAATTTCGAAAATCGCTTCTCGAATATTGAATAAAGTACATTGCAAGTTTCAAGGAGATTAGCATATATAACGATAGAAAAAAGTCAAGTGAATATAAAAAAAAAATTATTTCGCAATAAAACAGAACGATTGGCTTATGATCTCCTTGACGAAGATGCTTAACCTTGTATGATTGTGTGAGTGTGATTTGTACCGTCACAAAAGTTCGACCACAATCAACCATCACAGGATTATAATAACTTTTAGGAATGCCAGTCCCAGCCCAACTTCCTAAAGAACTTCATGTTGTCCATGATTTTCAGAGAAATTTATTTGTCATAACTCTTTGGGTGTGTCGTAACACGATTCAGCCCACTCGACCATCGAATCGGTTAATTCGAGAGTATGATCCGTTGAAAGATCGTCAGGAATGGCTTTCAAATCGAATTGCGCGAACGGCGTTGTTGGTGAACTATCATGATGTATATACGAGAGAAAAAAGTATCAGCCGTGAGCTGAATGTAGCCCGAATGTTTACAATCGCTAAGGCGTATCTCACGGTATTTCACATGTGGGAATTAATAGCTGATGAAATGTTACTACAAACGCTCGATTAAAATACAGGGCAACTAGCCGTTGTGAATGGATTCAGTTCGTTCACATTTTCCTTTCCCCTTTCGCTCTTAGAACTGAGATAAAACAAGAATGCTTTTCCCACGCGTTTTATTATTTAGTTCATTTATTACTTCCTATTTACCAACAGCGATGGGTGGGGCTTCGGCAATCACCAAACTTAAGCAGCCTCGGGCGAGATCAATACTTCGTTGGGTGACTACTTAGCCATCATCTGTTTGGGTTTTAATCGCTAAGGAAAGACAATTTTTTTAAGTTTCGGACGATACTATAATCTCCTTAAACTCAGAAAAAATGTAGTCCCCGGTAACAGTAAGGCTGTCCACAGTTTCCCTTCGCCCTCGTACAAATGCAATACAGAAGTGTATCAGGAAAAAGTGGTCGTGGACATCACTCTGGAAGATCTCACAGGAACAGCAACAGGAGTTAGGAAAAATAAAGGCTTCGTGAGATGGGCTCGTAAAATCCCTTAAGGGTTTACGCAGGAACAATAAAAAAAAAAAAGCTTCCTACTGTTCTCTAACTACTTTCCTTTGACCGGCTCAGATAAATGAGCTGGAGAGGTTGAAATGGTTTAACGAAATAGTGATTCTAAATTTTATTTTAACGCGTCTATTGTCTAACGGATACAGGAGAGAAAAGTGGATTAAATAAATGTCGGGGTTTAATCCTGTCTTAAAAACAGCAAACATTAATGGAAGAGATTTGTGCTTCTCTCGGTAGGGCAGACCGACGAGCGTGCGGGTTCCGTCTCTCACCAACGTTGCCAAGTCACCCACAGTATTTCCAATTAGCTGTGAATATAAAATTGAATTGAATTGAATGGAATATGAATGAAAAATTAAATTAAATTGAATTTAAATATGAATTATGAATTGAATTTGGTAATATTGAGAATCTCGAACGAGAGTTTGGTGTAATTCGCTCGTGAATATCCAAACGAAATTCTCTTTAGCCAGTGTATCGTTGTGTGCACTTTTTCTCGACTTCTCATCTCTTTCCTCCTTGTTCCGGCAAAATCGATATTCTCCGCTAATCCATGATCGGCACGATTAGCCTTTTAAGCACTCCGTCTCGATCTTGTTCGCGAATCTCGATAAAGTGACAGGGAATTTATCTGTCAAAAGTATCAGCCAAAAGTGCACGTACACTTATAGACCAGTAGGTTTTTCTTGTCCCCATTCCCTTTATCAAGGAGATTCTCGCTCTCAGCCGAGCAGTCTTGACATTATCCTCTCTTCGCGTACTCCAGAATCTTCGTCATTTTTCTTAACTCGAAAAGTCTTGTCTCATTTAATTTTCATTTAACTCACCATCGTGAAGCTATAATAAGAGACTGTTTTCGTTGTACTTATGGGAAAAGTCGGATCGACTAATGATAAAAAATACAGGGTCGTTCTTTATTCAAGCAATAAATCTTATTCATATAATTAAAATGTGGAAAGTCGAGTGCTGCCAAAGTCAAAAAGACTTCGCTAAAGACAAAGAGGGTTAGAGAGACGAGCAGAGGAGACACAGAGCAGCAGAGACGAGTCCGTATTGGCGATGCCTTCAAGGAAAAATCCATTAAGCCTTCCGGCTTAATCGCTCTTGGTCCAACGAGCGCGCACACGCGTGTGAATGCAAACTCTTATCGGTGCAAGCATCCTTCATGCATTATATATATTTATCTATAGCGTACCTATATATACTCTGTATTATCGGATAAAGCTGAGAGACGACGGTTAACCCGTTGCTCGAAGCAGGCAGCCGTGACCGAACGCTCGTGAGCTCGATCCAGTCCGCCCACCGGTTGAGTTGGCCGAGGCGTCAATCGTGTTTAGCCTACATTCGCTGCAAACAAACGCGCATTAGATCGTTCCTTCAATTCTATTATGCATTTTATCATAAAAAATTATAATGGACCCGTATTTTTTCCTTCTTGTTGAAAAAGAATTATAATAACCCTTGGATTTTCGATCTCAATGTTTGTTTTTTCAATCGAACATATCTCCAATTTTTTCCCTTTATCAGTTCCCCCATGCAATTGATTTCTCTTTCGGCTCAAATCTTGATCTCATGAAAAATGCCTTCAGTGCGCAACTCAATGAGACACTACGTTGCTTCTCTCTTAAACTAGAGTTTATTCGGCGATGATTAAAAACACAACGTTATCGCGTTCCGTACCATTAATACTTACTGACTCTAAGTTGTCCCGGCTGACCTATTATGGACGTGTCTACTTTCTCTATCTTAATTTACACTGTGGCCCTTTACGTAATACGTAGTCGTACGACAGCATAAAGAAGTCGCATATATTTTATCTCACCCGACAGAGTACCCGAAGAGTACATCAATTTTTAGGATCCTGTATAAATTCGCCATGCTTATCCCTCCATCGGTCTATCACAGGTTTATTCATAACATATAACGTATTTATAAACTTTGAAAAGTCTCTCTGCCCCTGTCCGCATTATTACTGAACTTATAATTCTGAAATTATTCATCAAACTAACTCTTACCGTATGCTATATACGAAGATCGTTACGATTGGTGAATAATTATCATTTTTGGAAATTACTCAACAGTCTTGTAGAGTTTGATTCACGACAGAAACATTTTTCTGATTGTTTCGTGAAAATAAACCTCAGACTCAGGGTGGGACTCTACATTCGTGGGGTGCAAATGACGATCACTTTTCGACCACATGGAAAATATTAAGGATTTATTGTACTTATATTAAAAAAGCTACCCAATTGATTAATTTTTTAATTTTGTAGATTACTCGTACAGTTTTGAGTTTTGACACACTTCTCATTGTCAGTGAATTTACAGATAGTCATGTGTATTATTCTTTACACTGGAGGCATATTAAATATTGTAATATCAGTAAATGAGTAATCGTTGGTACATTTGTTAACTCTATTGTACCGCTCGATCATCTTCAATAAGCATCACTAATGACTACAACTGTTACTTGCCGAATTTATATAATTACGAAGATTCTTTTGTAGCTTTTGATGTTGATGGGTTCAATCAATTAAACTGATCCAGTTGCCTCGGGTGAATCCAGGTGTGATTAGAGTAACCAACGGTAAACGGGGCACGTTAAGGAGCACGCGTGTAATGTGAGTCTAACCCAGATCCGTAGGTGGTACAGGCGGCACTATATTCCTGAAGCGGGTCGAGCACGTGGAAAATTCGCTTGCCTGAATATACTAGGAGTTCTTGAATGTGGTAAGAAGCTACGTGACGCAAACTCCGAGGGCCTAAATTCTCTCCAGTGTACCACTCGCTGCGATATCGTTGCACTGAATGTTTTTTAAATTTATTTCTCTCATTCTCGAGAGCGTCAGGCATTGCCTGCCTTCGTTTTCACAGGATTTTCTTATTTTTTCAACGCTCCCGTCCACCGAGCTTCACTTTTACTGAGTTGCCCAGCAACTTCAACGTGACAGCTCGCACACAGCCTCGAACTATATTTTTTTTCCCAGCCTCTGTTCCTTTACTGTCAACTTTAAATTCCACGGACTTCATGTTTTGCCTCGACCCTCATTTTGTCGAATTCCGTGGATTATTTACGAAATCATTGTTTAGTATCAATCGCCCTCGACGTACGGGGGTCCCTAGTGGAGCAATGCAATCTTACGGAACTAAAAAGTAACGACTCATTACACAGACACTACAAGTCTGAGGATAGTTGCTGCTAAGAATAAATACGAAAAAACGATCGCATATGGCAAAGCATGACATTTCGGAAGGACTCCTGTTGCCTTACGGTTGTTTTTTTTGGTTGCAAGAAACCCTTGGCAACATTTCTAGACCTTTGTTTGTTAGTTTCTTTTTTTTTTTGTTTAATCACAGGAAATAATTATCACATGAAAGCAGCCTCACAATTGAAATTTCAATTGGAGTTTCATGCTTGTTTTTTGTTTCAAAGCAACTGTTGTGTTGAGATTTGATTACGGTCGTCTTATAGTTTTTTATGGTTGGAAAAGCAGGGCCAAAACTTTTGAAAAGTCTCATCCCGTTCATTCCTGTTTTGTACGAAATATTATACTCCAGAAGATTTATCCTACGGATGTTTCCACAATGATTCGTTTCATGAAAAAATGAAGATTCGTTGGTTTTGATAATTAATATATTATCAATAGGATCGAGTCCAATGAAAAGATGATTAAATAATACGTTTCGATTTGAACTTCGGTCCCGGACCTAAGTTTACGTTATTAACCACTCAACCTCGGGCAGCGTATACATAAACACAGCCCGTCCTATAATTATTGTTCCTCTACCGTTTGCCACGTTTTGTGAATCAACATTTTTGTTTCACTATATTGAAGAGAGCGACCACGCCCCTACGATCGTGACTCGCGCTCCAGCGTTCCAATACAACTGTACTGACGTTTATAATGCCTTCGGGCAGCCAGTTTCGATTCAATTTAAAGGGGCCACCAACACCATTGGTATAGGTAATTGAGTGAAGAAAGCGAGAAAACGAAGGAGGAAAAGCGTCAGACGGAAATGGTGCAACCAACATTTCTATTTCAACAAAAATATTTCCAATCAAACTGTTAGAATTTAAAAAATATATTCATCAAGGATGGTAGCGAACAAATTTGAAAAATATATATATATATACATAGCTATCTAAAAAATCGTTTGGCCAGACTATGTGGAATGAGAAAATAAATAGAGAGAAAAAGTCCGGGCGCAAGGGGCAACTTGATTAATTCTCATGGCTTCCTAATTGGATTACACTTGAATTAATTGGCTCAATTAGAAGGAGAAATCGGAGAGTCTACCGATGGACTAGGACCTGCGTTTGTGTGGCCGCTTCGAGACCGGCACTTATGTGTTTATTCGTGTTCGATAAAGGTCGATAAAACTAATATTGAGAAATGATTTTTTTTTTCTTATTCGTGTCGGTACATTTCGAAGAAGTAAGGATTGAGAATGAAAAAGAATTTCTCTTCGATACGCGTGTCCAATTCTGTGTAGGAACCTTACAATATGATAAGGACGAGGTCAAAGGCATGAGACAGCCAGAGATAAAAAAATATGAGAAAACATCCATCTCCCACAATTGTTCCTTTATACACAGCTCATACATTTACAGTCACGATACATTTTCATTTTAGATTTTTTTTTCCATTCCCAATGTATCGTAGCGAAACATGATATTTATACACTGTACATTTATACAATGAACATTCACTTTCGAATGTGGTTTCATTTATTCAGATTACACTGGCATATGCAACGGTACGTTGATTTGTATCAAAAATCAGTAGCTGTTCGAAAGAGCTGCGATCCCCAAAATGAAACTTTAGGCTCGTACACTCATACGTACAAGCAGATCGAGTGCTAAATAGTTTAGCAAGTCCGTTTCCCATAAACCTAACCGGCCTTCCACTCCCTCGTTCTATCGTCCGCTCTCCATTTCCAACTTCTGATGCTTGCTTCACCGCAAGCACCCTCGCTCGATATTCATATAGAATTCATCGATATAGACACACAATTGTGATATCACAAAATAGCATGACCACCGACGAGTTAAAGTCTTATTCACCACTAAGGTGTTATAGTAAAAATAACACATACATGTGCAGCGAAGTAAACAATCGAAAAAAGGCTTTTAAACTTTCTGCTCAAATCCAAAGATATCGCGTTACCTGATCATCAATATTTATTCGCCTTTATGGCTATGCATAAACTTTTTCATCGAGGTAAACTACACGTTAGTTAGACGAAGAAACATTTTGCTGCCTCGAGGGAACAATCATTTTGGTGGATACTAGTTACTTTCCCCGAGGACCTATCCGTTCCTCTCGGCTATTTACCGACCTACGAACTCTCCAGACACCACTCGTCACTCACGTGTTAATATTTAACACTGGATTCAAAAAAGAACATTTGAACAATAAAATGGATCGTTATTTCAATGCAATTGTGCATTTACGTGCATACGAATCTAGACATTTTACAGATGACAGTGCGTTTTATTAAATCTAAAATATATCATTTTCTGGATTGACAAAAATGATCTCTTATAAAAACAAACATTGCAAGATCGAGACGACCAATAACTGGATCGCTCGATAAAAGTAAATGCAAACAAATTCATCATGGACTGCTCACCTCATTACAATGTTATAATGCAGTAAACAATGCTGCTGACAAGCAGATCATTATCGAATCATTCGACACACAGCATTCTACTACCTTTATAGAAATATTCGTTGGTTGTGGATAAAGAATGTATATTTAATTTATTGCGTTGAAAAAATATGAAGGAAATAAATTTGTTGGATCATTAAAATTTCCATTGAAGAAATTAACCCTGCGGTCATGGGCTGCGAATAAAATATTATTTTCATTCAACAAAAATTTAATTGTTCCAGCCACTTAACTTGCTGATTGGAATAAATATCGATCGCTATAATAATGTTATTGTTGAATTAACAAATTCCATTTTGTTGGTTGAACTCATTTATTTTCTCTGTATTGATCTTTATCGATTTTTTAATTAATGCATAAATTTAATCATTTTTTTTACTTTATTCCCATACATGAATCTGGTATTTTCATAAAAATCTATTGTCATTCCTGAAATAATAATTAATCATCTATTGATTTGTTGTTCTTTTGTCCTCTATTTAAACAAATAAAAACACCGATACATAACTTTCAATGGATGGATTACAGTTGCTCGATACACTCGGGACATTGCATTTTTAATTGCTAATAACAAAAAAGCCTTTTAATATTGTTAATAACAAAGAAAGCCTTTCAAAATTGTTAATAGCAAAGAAAGCCTTTCAAAATTGTCAGCAACAGAGAAAACCTTTTAATATAGTTAATAACAAAGAAAGGCTTTTACAAGCTCATCCCATCCCTTCAACCCCAGCGTTGTGCTCACAGCTACACTTTTCTAATGCAGTACTGTATCGCGTTTGTATTCGAGGGTCATGCAAATGAAACTATGGAAAACCTGGCCGCTACAGGTGGCTACGCTATTACGGAGTTTCAGTAGGTGGCACCATCAGAAAGTCAGAACAATTACTGCCTCCTACAGAGCGATTTATACGCGAACCGATGAATTAATGGCAAAGCGTTCACCCAACCGAGTATTGACCTCGCTGGAGGCTGTTTAAGTTTGGTGATCGCCGCGAACAAGTCACACACCAATCGCGCACCCATAGCTGTCGATATGATTTATAATGTAATTGACGCACATGCGCCCGTGCATGGCATGTGTTATCGCGGCCCTCGGATCCGTCCATTGTCCGAACGTAAATTGGAAATATCGATTCTCTGAACAAAACTTGCTTCGGCCACGAATTTAGGAAACGAGTTGTTTTGGTACGATCATTGAAATTGTACAGCAGGAATTGAGCATTGCGGTTATAGAGAAGCGTACAAAGGACACGATACCAAACGCGATCTCCAAAAGTTTCTTGCTGTTTGCGGCCGCTGCTGCTGCGTGCGTGTTTGCACTAAATCGATACAAAATGCTTCAACGTGCAACGTACCGTTCCAACTAGTGTATTTCACTGTGAAATATGTTGGTTTAAGCCTTTCTAAGATAACACGATTCAAGTATAAATACGAGCACTGAAAACATTATTTATCCTTCAAACTAGTTTTTCGACACAATGAATTTGATCGGGCTCAGACTATTCGATTATGTCCTAAAGATATTTCCTGGAGTATCCTGTTTTTCATCTACAATGAAATCGTCATTAATTCCTTCCACGTAAAATCTTTTTATATCACAGAAACCGATTCTATTTTTTCTTCGTTTTTACGACAAAGGATTAAAATGGCACAAACGAGAAGACGGAAGTACGCTCAAGTATTTCCGTACCGGAAAGATGATAATTCACACGCGCTTGCGTATCGAAATTCCAATGAATCGTGTTCGGAATCGAGTCTCTCGTTCTCCCGATCTTTTATTTTTTTTTAACTCATACCCGTTGTCCTATCATTGAGTCGATAACAATGAATCTCGCTGACGGTGCAACTGTGATCCTCTTTCCCCTCTTTTTTCATCGACGGTCTACCATCGACGATTCCTATTGCTTTTGGCGCCACTCGTTTCCATCGTCGATTCTTCGGAATTTCATGAAAAATAAGGAGAGGAAAAAAAAGAAGAGATGAACCCGGGGACAAGAAATGAATGGCGGAACAAGTGATACGAAATAACGAATTCTCTCGAGACAACTGATTACAAAGAGACAAAGAGGCAAAGATAAAGGAAGAGAAACGCGTGATGGCACCCAATTATCGGCACGCTGGATGCCGCCGTGAAAATTATCCGGATAGTTATTGAGTCATAGTTTTATCGGATCTATCTCATACCATCACAAAAGGAGCAGGTACAAAAAAAAATTCAATGGAAGTTGGCACAATGGAAAAGCAACAATAGATTTTCGTCGAACGAAGAGATGGAAAAATGCTCCGGTTTTTTTTTCTCCTAACCATCGCTATCTTTCAAACTTGCCAGTCTCATCTGTCGATTTTTCCACCACTTTTGTTCTATTCTTTTTACCCTAGACAAGATATATTCAAACTACAAATTCGAGGTGTCGTTGACACAAATAGCATTTTAAAAAGTAAATTAGATACTTATAAACTCACCTCAAAATTTTACTTCAGCAAATTTTTAATTACTCAAATTAGTCAAGTTTTTCGCGGTTTTTAACATTAAAACCTCAAGTAGCGGGTGTGTTTTTTCATCACAAATTGCCATGAGTGAAAAACTGCTTATACTCGTTAAGGCAGTAATCTCCTTAGAGTTACATTCAAAACGTTTGCGTTTGAGAAATAACCACCTCGCCTATATCTAATGAACAGAGCTTTTGCTTTCTATCCTCGTATCTCCGAAACCGAACGGTCCAAGTTGTTGATTTTTTTTTGACAAAAACTTCGTCGTATGTTCCTCTGTAATGGGGAAGAAAACGAAAAAAAATCTGTAATAACGTTTCGTGTTTCTTTCGTGAATTTTTCTACTGCTCTCCATGCGAATCCGTGTAAAATTGTGCAATCTTCGATTGCCAATATCTCGGATGCGGATGTGTTAATAGTTTTGAAAATTTGCCCGTAGTTTCGTAATAGTGCCTGAGAATGAGTCTTCAAAATTTCTTCAAATTCTGTAGAAAATCGTTTCCAACTAAATCAAAGATTCGTTATTGTTGTTTTTGGGTATACGTTGCGACTGAAGGGAAATGATTTCTCAACCATTTGCTGAATAAGAGGCGAATTTTCTCGGAATATTTATCGTATATATCACATTTTAGAACGGAAACCGATGTTGTATGCACATAAATACAAGTAGTGTATACCGTTAAGGGAAAGTATGTGCTACATTTGCTTAGGATGGACAATAGAATTTATCCGAGTAGGCAAGATAACAAAACACGATTCAAACGAAACAGCTACTTTGGAGTAACAAAACCGTGGATGGAGGTACAACGATACTTATCGGAGAGTAGTGCTCGATACCATACGATGTAAAGGAACGCGAGGACAACAGACAAAAGTCATTTTTTCTCTTATATACTATTCCACGATATTTGTCGTATGTGCTGATATTGCAGGTTCGTTGTTGCAATTGCGCATTATCTCGTTCGCCAGGAGATTTGAGTAGTCGGAGAGAGTAAACCGGATTCAACAGAGTACCTCTATGTGATGATATATAAGCATAGCGGATACACGTGGACGGCTTAGAGAGACGGAAAGAGTGAGCGCGATCTCTCTGTGCCTGTACAGCACAGTGTACACGGTACATGTTGGAGCCGGATATGAAATGCGCCACCCGTCTACCCTAAACCACGTACTGTCTATCTACACACGAGTGCAAATGTGCGGAGGTTAAATGTATATATAGTATCAGGTATTAGCGTCGAGATACAGAGTCGTCGCGAGCTTATCCAACGACGCAGATGAATATATAGAGTGCCTGACGATTTTCACTCGCGTAAAAGCTAATGGTCCAACGCGTTAAGCCTCTCATTAGCCAGCTTCGTGTCGTCTTATTAGAGGACTATAACCTCATTTTGGTTACGTTTAATTCTTATCTAAGATATATAAACGGAGTCTTGAATCTTGGAGTCCGCGGTGCGATCGAATGTCGAAATGTTTGTTTTTTTCGACAACAAGTTATTTGGTGCTTGGATTAATAAGTTTTTATTCTACAAGTTATCAAATACCTCATGATATAAACTTTTTTCCTTTTTCCAAATCGATGTCAGCTTGACACACACACTCTCGCTCTCTCTTTCCCTCCCTCACATAGCCACACAGAATATATCGTACTTTCCGACCAGAGCCTCGTTCGCTCTCGCTTTTCCTCCTTAATGGAAAATGCATGTGTGTGCGTGATAACACAACACAATGGCAGAACCCCAACGTTTATTAATGCACATTAGATGCTCATAGCTCCAAGGTCTATATGGTTTGACTTGTCACATTCAGAAGTTAACTCTCACGTTTATTTTTGAAAAATTAGATATAACTTACGGAATATTCTGATAATGTTAGTTGTTATGCTTATAGAAATGGAACAGGATAGAAGTTTTTGGGAAAAATGTCGACAATAACGTTTGGAGTTTGAGAAATAACCACCTTTTCCATATTTAATACGGAGATCTTGATCTTATCTCCGTATTTGATTTGATTTTCATATTTGATTTGAATATATCCTCAAAATAAAAAAGAATAGAGAGTGGAAAACGCTTTGACGAAGAACTACTTCAAGAAATATTACATCAGATCTCTCATGCAAAATAAGACATTTCTTGAATTCGCGAAGGATTATTTATGACCAGTTAAATAACATACGAACATAGATTAAAGCACATATAATTAAATTTCTATTTTGCGACGGAATACTTTATCAATTATTTGATTACAGTTAATACAATTTTTATGAACTTAATCATACGAGTCTGCTGATACAATCATAAAATTTCACGTTATAAACTTTCAACTCATGATCAGATAGTCCTATAACGGAAGAAGTTTCAACTTTCAATATCTTGCTGGTAACTAAACCCGATCCTCGACTATATTTACGATTCCAGGTGACGTACGTGGATTTGGTAAGAATGGAATAGAAATATAGAAATATATATATAGGGAGAGAGAGCCGTTTATATGCGTAGCGGAGGCTGAAGAATAATGGATAAAAAAAGGCCCGATGCGAATAGGGAATAGAATCGAGTGTTGCAGTTCATTAACGAGTGCCGTTTTCATACCAGTTTTTTTTTCTCTAGCTACATCCTTCTTGTGTGCTGCTCACATTTCTTTTTCACAGTTTCCTTACTTTTTTTCTCCTTTTATATTTCTTTCCTCTCACCTCTCTCTCCCTTCAGCCTGTACGTTCGCATCGAGAAATTCAGTCAAGTTGCGCAAAAGGAGCAGCCACGGCACAATGGAGCGTTCATTACCGATACCGGGACCGAAAGAAAGAGCTGAAGAGAGAGAGAGAGCAAGAGCATTGCCCGATGAGAGGCAGGTCTCGTCAGTTTTACGCCCGCGGCGATGTATACACAGCCCCGCGTCGTTCTCTTGCAATAGTTTGACAATAAATGAGGAAAGAATTTGCTGGGAAAAATAGTTTATCTCGTGAGATATACGAAAAAAGGAATAGGAATGCGAGTGACTATGACGATATTGCTTTGAAAAAAAAAAAAACAAACAAACAAACAAACAATACAAAGCACAAAAATACATCAATATATTCGAGAGCTATGATAAATTTAATTCACAATAATATTTATTTTTATTCAGGGCAACACTGTCAACCCTGGCGAAAATTGGAATTGACGGAATACGCAAAACTACGCCACGACCACCACCGCCGCGAATGGCGGCCGCCAGCTTTCCACCAAACTTTTCCAACGTCGGCGTCATAGACAATTGGTGAGTGATATGCTCGCGCTCAAACGCTCATCGCTAGAATACTTTGTTTTTTCTCTTTTTTTTTTTTTTTGTTGTTATTATCAATTTTCACATTCATACTTGTATTTATATACAAAAACACGATTTTTTGGTAAGAGCGTAAATGTACACGTAGTCGATTAATGATATATTTATATCCATAATAACCAGCAAACATACTGATCGTCGAGAAATGAAAATGACAAAGCTGACAGCGCGACACGTCGAATGAGTTTTTACTTTTGTCATAGGGGAGACTGGGGACAATTGAAACACTGTGGGTTGTTCCGAGCCGCCATTGCGCCGTTGTCGCATCGGCGGACGTCCGATCGGACCGAATCTTTTCGATAGTACGTATATATAATCAAATTGTCAAAAACCTTTTTTTGACAACCCCTCGTTACTATATCTTTATTTCCTGATATTTTAGCACACGTATATTTAAATTTACAAAAACCTTTTGGCGACCCGCTGTTGCTACCTTACTTCCCTATACCATCAATTACATTAATACAAATTTAAATACGTCTTTTTAAATCGAAATAAACTATTCGAACGAAATTTCAGGATTTAACGATTTTCCAAAAATTCAAGAAACTTCGAATCTTTCTTTCACCCTTACAGGGTTAACGATTTTTTATTGTCCCATTGCTCGATTGCAGGGTGTTCAGCAGGGCCCTTAATATGTCGAAAAACTTTGATATTTTTCCATATTTTTTTATAAACTCATATATTGATTTTCTATTAACCAACCGTTGACCAAAACTTGGGTTTAAAATGATACAAACAAATAAAAATTCATAAGGGTTAAATATTTCTGCATATTGTCAATTTTTTGTTGAATTGCGAAAAACTGAAATTTCCATAGAATAACGTTTCCGGCGTGAGAATGTACACGGAAAGAATTTTAACGTGAATATTACCCCAAACTTTACGATTAAAATCAATTTGATACACCCTAGATCTCGGGACCAAGTGGACAAATTTTATTTATAACTGCGCATGATAGTAAATTTTACTTCATCCGCTGTAAAATTTACGGAGCGTTTAGAGCGAAAATTGTGCATAAAAAAGATTTAGGAAATTTCTTCACTTTGCAGCGCAATTCAATTTATGAATCAATGTTTACTTAAAATTTCTCAACAAATATTAAAACTTTTCTTGCCACTCCGTAATTTTTCTCCTCAACATTTTTTTTTTTTTTTACAGACACATTAGACTGTACGGTATAATTTCCTTCTTTTTTTATATTCGACCAAGAAATTTGATTTTATTTTTATCAACATTTGATCTTCTTTGAGTATTAATTTTTCAAATTTGACGCCGTCCTTTCACAACTGTGATTTTGTCGGTGATTTTCAAAGTACAATTCTTTCCGTGTATACACAAAAAATCCCGACCGTCTACCACCGTTTAAATTGTTTATCGTAGAAAAAAAAGCTGTAAGTTACTGAAGATTATCGCTCGTGTCATATTTGAATCTTTTGCGTGTTGCAATTGTCCCCGGTATGATCGTTCCTGGTTTCGATGTTTATTACCTGGAATAATATCGTTTTTCCCTATCCTCTCGACCCTCCCACATTTGAACCCAAAACTAAAAATAAAACGAGCACGTTTGATACATGGAGACGCCAGTTGTGTTTGAATTTGTTTAAAGAATTTATCGCTTTATTTACTATTGCATAAGAAACAATATAATATTACACTATTAAAAAAATGGTATCAGTTCGATTTATAGTCGCAAAATAATCAAATTATTTCAGTAAAGAATAAGTCGAAATGCACTTTTCTTGCTTCTTACAACTGCTAGTATTTTGCGTATTTTATTCGATTTGGATATATTTTATGGCAATTACAAACATTTTTTCTCCATTAAAACAATTAAACTTCTTCCAAGCTTAATCATTTTCTCGATGAATAAAATGTTGTGTACCTTCAACGTTGGAACAAAAATAGTATGCAGAAAATTTTGGTGACGTCATCATTAATTATGCGTCCGTACTTGGCTTAATCTGTAGAAAAGAAAAAAAATCAAGACATCTCTTGAAAATGATTTTGACGTGATTTGTATTCTCGAGGATCCGGAAATAGAAAGTTTTGCCTCGTTTAAAGCCAGGTTCGGAGAGAATGCAAATTGTTCCATGACTCTCGTCCAACGTTTGTCTTGCAGCCTCCAGAAAAACATATTTACGATTATTTTCATTGTGGCATTACTACGTTTAATTCCACGAGGATTGCGTCGCAATTTCAACGGAGCGCTTGCTCTTTTCTCAGGAAGTTCTTGTCTCCATTTAGCTTTTTAATTTTTTCAACTTTTTACGGAGAATCGGTGCGAGTTAAAAAAACGATGGTATTAATAAGAAAATACTGAGTAGGAAAGAAAGTGTGTAACACTTTGGAGATATTCCGCAGAAAGGTTCGCACGAGTTTGGAGACTCCTCACGAGCAGTACGTCTCGTGAAATGGCCGTTGTCCAGGACTCGTTTCTACCTACCGCCATTTTTTGTTGTCGTACAACTCTGGTATTCAGTCGCGTAAGAACAATAAAATGACACGGACAATGCTCACGCGTACAGAGTACCAAAGAGAAGACGAGTCAAGAGCTGGAAAGGGTGCAGTTTTGGTATTGTTGGAACAGCTGCATAAAAAGATGCATGCACACGCGAAGACAGCCATCGTCACAATTGTGGCAAAACGACGCAGGAGTCGTGGCAGACGGCAAGCGAAAGGGGGAGAGAGAGAAAGAGAGACTCTGTGAAACAGGAGGAAAACATGGAACTGAAGTAGAAGAAGGAAAGTAGGTCTCTCACTCGTAGTTTTGATTAAAGTCCTTTAGAGGTAGGCTTGAAAAGTCTCTCGTTCCGCTCCTACTGAAAAAGACAGTGTAGTATAGAAATAAGAGTGTTGTAAAATGATTGGAGTCCGCGAGACTTTTCTACACATTATTCTGTTGTTGCTTTTTTTGTATATAACTTCAAACTTTTATACGTTTTCCTGCCTATTCTTTTTGCCATTGTTTCCTTCACTGATATGCAGCGAATTTGTCATAAAACTAACTCATCAACTATCAATGTACAGTTTCGATGTAACGACACTGCAGGATCGAGAAGTACTGCACTCTTCTCCTGTTTTCGACTTCATCAAATAGAGAAAGGGTTCAGGGATGCATTTTTTTTTCCTACGACCTATCACACGGATCGCTGACTTTGGTAGCCAACTCATTAATTAACATTCTGAAATTCGCCCAAAAGAGCAGCGTTGCAAAGACATTACCAACAACGCCCTCTTCCATGTTCCTTTTATTCTTCCTTCCTGCCCTTTTTCTCTTTTCCTCTGTCCGTATCTACCTTCGTCTTTTGCTGTTCCGCTGTCTTCAACGTCATCCAACTTCTCTTTCTTTGCCCTGTTCATGTAAAGCTTTGTTCGTGAATCAGAGCGCGATTTCCCTTTCACCAAACGGAAGGTAGAGAGCTTTGTTCCATGGACGTTCCAACTCGAGCTTTTTCATTTACGGCGAATGGCTCGTTTCCCTCAGGTTTCAACCCTTTCTTAAAATAAAGCTTCAATTTTGTGCAGTGATTTCTTAAATGACTAGATCAAAGCGATTTGCCTATTTATCATTGAAGTAGCAACAGTTATTCGCGAGTAATAAAAAATTAATAAACTTTTTGTTATTTTTAATTATCCAGGTTCGTAACTATAATCGAAACTGTTACTGCCAGTGCCTAGGGTTCTCGTTTATCGCATATCCAGCGGACCAACCACGTCTATGAAGTTTAAAAAAAGAATTAAATCGTTCAAGCTCCACGTCATTTTTTCACACCAAGTTCATTATCGAGATAATGAAGTCACACATTTGGTTATTACGTAAACAATTGTATGTAGTAGTAACGCCTTCGATTACCTTCAACCATACAGTGTTATATTGGTCGCCGTCGGGGCTTGTGCGGTTTTAGAATTTCTCTCGCTCCCCTTACCTCGTCCCTTCGTGTGGTACCCTGGATATATTAACGGAGCAATTAGTGTACGTTTACGGCTTCCCACAAGCTCGCGCGATCCAGCCCGCTCAGTGTGCCTGAACTAAACCGTCGTTAATTATCTGCACTCGCATTCGGTCCGCGGCAGATAAAAACTTTTCTCTTCTCTCCTCCACCCCTTTTTGAGAGTACGCTGCATCAGCACGAAATACATATCTACGTAATCGCTATAGATCGTATATTCAATATTCGCTGGTCAAAGTCATTTGAAACGTATATGTGGAAAATCCGATACCAAAGCTCTTCCCCAGTTCTAGATTTATAGAAGCTTTTATTTCATTTTTTACGCTCCATCTGCGTTAAACTTTTATGTTGAAGCTCTCACTCTCTCATTTCTACTTCGTTGGTAATACGAGCGATCGCTGATACGAGGGAGAAAGAATTTGGAACGATTCCGACGAAAAATCCTCGCTTCTTCGTATGTGACAATGCAGGGATTGAATCGTTTAAATTTAAACATCCCGAAGCTAAAATTTTGACAATTTTTTCCATTTTAATTCGAAATAATTTCTCGTTGGTCCAATATTTCGCAGTTGTGAAACGAACAGTCGCAGTGCGTAGGCAGAAATGAGCATAGGTGTTAATGCACGCACGTACGTAACACACGTGACCGGTAAATCGATAGAACGTACTCTGACGACGTGTTACCTCCTATGCACACGGGTCGTTAAACTCAAATTCTCGATATCGAGCGAAGGCAGATTTCCTTGAATTATTAATCATTTTTGGTAGTTCATAATCCATGTGACTTCCCATCGTTCTATAATGGAAAAATTCAGTCCACGATATTCACGTTTCAATCGTTTCTGTTCAACCAAAAAAAGAAAGCATAAGCTAATAAAGCTTTATGCCAATCCCAAATCGAATGGATGGAATTATCGGGTACAGTACGAAAATGTCGAAGACATACAGATATTTTTTATCACGTTCGATCTTACGAGCTCGAGTGATTATGCAGATAATCTTTTTGGAACCAGACTCTGTTCACTCAAAAGCTTTTTTAAAAATGCTCTTTCTCACGGAACAGCCGGGAAAATGAATTTTTTGTAATAAGACTAATTACCATCACCACCACCCCGCACTTTCCCCAACTACACCACAGATTCAGCGCAGTCAGACTATACGCTCCAGGATTGACTGACCACTGTCGGTAAGAAAGATACTCGACTTCGGCCTCGCCATTTCTTCAAGACATTACGTTTACCAAGCCTTTAATGTGATTATGCGACGCCCTCCAAAGCCACAGTAACTACCCTCCACCTCTTTCAGTGCAACCCTCGCTTCAATCCCCGTCTGCATTATCCATAGGGACGTGGCGAAAACGACCCCCGTGGCTCATTCACGATGTCGGCTTACGACCCTTACCGCTGGGTGGCCCAGTGTGCCCCTACTCTCCCGTCCACTACCTCTTACCCTTCCGACAATTTACTCCGTCAATAAACGATAAGAGGCTAACGACTGTCACATTCATGAGAGTGCTAATTTTTGCCAGCTCTATACACCAAGAAAAAATTTCTGGTTTATTCAACTGGAATCTATAGTCAAAGAAAATCTTTTTTTTTCTCTTGTCTCACGGCTTAATACAGCTGTATATTTAACTTTGAGAAATTATTTTCTGCGGTCTCCATATTTTCATATTTCTAATCAATAGGCGGCCTAGTTTGTTAATTTTTTTTACAAAAAAGTTTCAAGAAATTGAATAAACGTGAAGTTGAATTGAATCTGAGCAACTAAACTTTTTTTTAACATGTTTCGATACGATATTCTTTCGGGTGGCGTCCTTCCCGAAGGGGTTCACAGTTTTTTGTTAATTTCTCTGAAAAAAATTAATGTACAAATGTCGTAATGTACATCGAGCACTTTCCCATACGAAATTGCATCGAAAAAGTATCTTAGACATTTATATAAATGTTTCAATGTCTTACAGATAAGAACGAGAGCATTTTTTACTTAGTGAATACTTAAAAATATCTGGTATTTTGGGCGCTCCATTCAAATCGAGCCAAATAATAAAAGTATATTATTTTTATTATTATGAATGCCAAGCTGTTTCGATAGTAAGATAGGTCGCGAGCAATGATATATTCTAGACATTCTTCATCTCAAAGTGTATTACGATGCCTCGGTAATTCTTGGACACCCGCCAGAGTCTCGTTCACGATCGTCGTCTCTACCACGTAGAATAGGCCAGCGTTTTCACCTCCTCGTCCCCCTTTTTCAGCTGTGATACACTTTTTTTTACCGCCTCTTTTAGTATTTCCTTCTTCCGATATGCTTTCCCATTTGAGAGAAGGACCATCTCTGCTCCTTCGCTCCAAATTCGTTTAATCTTTTCTCACTGACCGCGTATATGGCTCGGGAATTTATTCTTCTCTCTCTTCGCTCTCCTCCATGATTCGCTGCTTTGGTCTCTGGCTCTGAGAATGTCCGCATCGAGCATGCCTGCCACGATAAGCGACGCCAACGAAAACCAGTCGTTCTCGTTATCGCAGCGGTAAAGACTCGACTTCGTTCCTCCAAGCTTTTCATCAGCAACCTTCGAATGCTAATATTGAGACGAGAACCACGTGCAATCACGGCGTAGACTATTAACTCGTGACTCATTTGATTCGTGAGCATGTGTTATGGTTTCTAAATACCCAACAACACCGCAATTTCAATCAGATCTATTCAAAAAGGAAGATCGGAATCGGATTATAATCCACTCGGAATATAGAATAGATTTGGTTGTCATGTCTAAATCAGTTCTACTTGAACAGCTAGGTCACTCGACAACAAGAATTTTCTTCTTTTTCCCATTTTGTTCAATGAAAAAATGGTGGCTAAACAGCAATTTTCTGGTGAAAACTGGGAATAAAAAATTAAATAATTTTTTCGCTCATATATAAGAACATCTACAGACGTACGAAAGATTTTTGAATTATGTTACACACTTTGTTTGTTTGCTACATAAACACTATCTGTAAAAAAATCTTTCGAATTTCCGTAGCTGTTTTTATATGTCATAAAAAAAATATGGTTTTTGAGCCAGGTTAAAAATTGTATAAACTACATTTTCGATCGTCAGAAAAAACGTGTCACCGGCAAAATGTTGTGCTCGCGATGAAAACTCGCTCGATAACCGCAGCAACATGGTTCTGTTCCATATTAAATACAATTTTACATGCCACCATCAAAAACGAGTTTGTTTTTCGACTTACTCCTCTTAGTTGTCTGTCGAAAAATAAAATTTCTAAATGATTTGTGCATAAAGCTCATTCAAATCTTAAAAAAATATGGCGCTAGAGGTTAACGCCAATATCTGATTGTGAAAAAATTGATGGTTATTTGAATTTCGAAGAAAGCCAATCTCCTAGTCTCGCCTGTCGAGCAAGTTAGTCTATCGTAAGTTGAACCCAGCAATGATGGGATTCTCCAGGCGAGATATTTTCTCTTGTTCTTTAATTCGATCGTTTCGCCTCTCGCACAATCCGATTCGACTTTCCGAGTTATTTGTCGCGCACGACAACGCGTCGTACAGACTTTCTCGCCCGTTCGAACTTTCCTGGGTGATCACGTCCGGTATCTCGCTATGGCGATATTATTCAAGCGTGACGGAGCGAATTCGTTTTTACAGGAATTTATTTTCGTTCGTTCATCGCACCATGTCGTCACGTTTGCCTCCGTCGTTGTATCGTTGGTACATTTTCGTCTAACGTTCTAAAGTAGATACGTTTTCTACGCCACTTTTTTTTTAAATTGCAATTAACGACAGTACTGTGGTATTGAATGTTTCACTTTTCAAGACGTGATACATAGTGAATTTTTATTAAATATGCAGTCGCATAAGTTTCACTTGAAGATAGAATTTCAAAACTCTACGTTGCTGTCACTTTAACGAATTATCCCAGAAGGCTTTGGCTTTATGCGAGCTATTCAAGAATATTATGGAAGTTTATGAAGAAAGGAAGTTAAGACCTCAAGAATCATACGGTGGTACGCCGTACGCACGTAATAAAGTAAAGAGTTTAAATTTGGATATGAGATAAAAATAGCAAAGATCGACTTCGATTTTGCGAACGTTTCGGAAACCTGTCGTTCTCTTCATTATTCGTGGGTCCTCTACACTCTCGCCTCCGCTATCTCTGTCTCTCTTTGGCTTTCTCCCTCTTTACTTCTACATCCGGTCGTTTCTTCGTCCATCCATCGAGGTTGCCCTTCCATTCTCATCTTTCTCCCTTTCTCACCGTCGAATTCTCTGTCTCTCTGCTCTCTTTCCACAAGAGTTTCTAGGATCGATACACCGCGAACACGACCTTACTCTGGCTAACTATAGACCTGCTGGTACACACATACAGGGAACACCACTTCAGTGATGGTGATGGCGGAATCGCGCGGCATGGCACGACAGCCACGGGCATTTGCTATAACGATCTGGTGGTGATATCGCCACCGGTTTCTCTCTCTCTCTCTCTCTCTCTCTCTCTCTCTCTCTCTCTCTCTCTCTCTCTCTTCATCCACTAGGACAACCCTTCGTAAACCTGTGTGTAACGTGCACCCATTAATGCGAATATACGCGTCTACACTCATCAGGTAACTAATGTGTATCGAGACAGCAGATGGCGATATGCGAGGATATCCGGAAGAGCTTAAGGTTGTCTAACCACTAAAACGCAGCTTCTGCGAATGTGTCATGCGATGTCAGGGAAAATAACAGATCCATCATGGTTCGGTGACGCACTATTTTATATTAAATATCTCCAAAAATCCCTTGCGAACCTTCGTCCCTGACCAAGAAGCAGAATCTTAGAGAGAGTACAAACAGACTCGATCGTTTACATTACTATAAAATAACAATAAACTTAAGTTTTCTAAAATTCGCCGGAAAGATATATTTCCAACGTGATTGTGGCAAGACTACACCCTCAAACGCTTCAGCTTGGATCGTTTAATTTTAATGTCTCGCGGATGTTTTTCGAACTCTAAAACCTTTGTAAAAGAATTGAAAATTGTGTTATTTACACAAAATCCAGAAAAATGCATACTTGTCGATGCATTGGTGGTGCATCACAACATTATGCAGGCAAACAGTTAAAATAATAACTTCGACGTAAAAATGATAAGATGGCTAACAGAGTCATGATAATTGAAAAAAAAGGGAAAATATCAATGTGTCCAGCACATTTACGTCTTATACCCGATAGGTTGGCACGATCACGTTCCAAAAACCCGGTCGCGCGTATAACGTATCCGTGAAGCTTGTGCGGACCAAGCACGATAGTTATCCGACACAGTTTGCACAGGAAAACCGGGAGTTGTGCCCAAATCCTTGTATACAGTGGACCCTCTATATCCACACGCTAGGTACATAATCCATAGAATACCAAGAGTTGTATCTGTGTCCACGCCGCGAAGCGGAAAGGCATGAAACTGGACGATTCTGCGGGAAGGGTGATGACGACCAATCCCACGTGTGTCTCTCTCCACCTCGCTGTTATTGGCTTTCGAGGGAACATCCGTTAACTATCGGGAATACTCTCTCGACCTCCCCTAAATGGATCGTCCAATATGGATCGTTCACCATCAAAACGATAGACATAAACAAGCTCTCAAGGTGTTAATTTCGAAAAGTTATAATTCCAAAAAAATTCCATATCTTTGCATATCAAATCTTCTATCAAAATCTGGAAATGAAGGAACGTTTATAGGAAGGATAAAATTATGAGGGTTCGGTCCCAGTATCGAAACGAAACGCTAAAACCGACAACAAACCAATATCCGGTAGGTAAATATTGTCTGCGAATATTGAACTGGGTTCCACGTCATGATTAGCAAATATAGGATTTTAAAGATTGAGCAAACTTTTTAATCTTCACGTAGCACATTTGTTGGTTACTATCCCTCAATTTCTCGGCATTTTCAAACTTTGAAAATGGAAGCCGGTGCACTATTTGGCTTTGAAGTAAGAGCGTCAAGAACTCAAACAGAACAGCAACCTCAAGCGTTGTTCGGTCTGTTAGTGATATCGCGCTTGAGCTTCGATGCAGCAGAGGAAATCATCTGGATTGACATAGAAAGCATTCTGTGTGTGTGTATAAACATCGTCGGTGTGTACCAGGTCATCCTATTATCGGCTATCAAGAGAGCCGCCTGGTTCTACGTTTCCTTGAGGGTGATACTGTAATACACAATATACGATCGTACCATCCATGTATCCGCTGATCCGCCATTACCAGAACTCACAAGAACGAGGGAGAGAGAGAGAGAGAGGGAGAGGGAGAGTTACACGAGTCAAAGAATCACCGAGGCTCTGCTGAAGCACGGAAGCGTTCCTGCCAAAGAATATCTGGGATGCTGCACACTACAGAATCTTCTCTTTTCTCTCTTTCTCTCGTTCCAAGAGCCCGATCTACCGCCAACGATAAACGTGTTTCTTCATCCTTGCCATATGTCTCGGCCAGCGACCAATCTCTCGTTCCTTTCAATAGTTTGCTATACATATACCACTCGTTTTAGCAGGTCAACTGATCGAGCTACGCTTTTTTTGAGGCTTTCCTTACAATCGAGAACATTATATTTATGAGCAGCAAAAAGGCAACTTAAGAAACTGCGAAACGGACACAATTCCTCATCTATATTTCGAATGTCTCTTCAATTTTTATATAAGATTATTTATACCCTCTGTTACATGCTCGTACGAGATAACACTTTGTTCATATCAATTCAGAGATTCATGAAAAATCCTAGTACACCCTCGCTCTTATTATAATCATAACGATAGATCCAAAAAGACCAGATTTATACACTCGAGAAGAGCAGTTGTGGGAACGTTAAGTGGTAAAGAGCAAATCGTAAACGTTGTGCCCTAACGAGAGATCGAAATCTTCTCCGTGCACGCATTCCTCGGTCACGCAGAGCCCACCGCCTGGTACCATCGCCTCTGGTGGATTGCCCGAAGTTGAGCTGAGGCTGACGTAAAAGTGACTCTACTACTGCCTCGCCTGTATATCCTTATCTCTGTGCTTCCCAACCACGTTGCCCCCCCCCCCTCCTTTCTCCTTCATTCCCTGGAGTCACTTATGTCCTCTTCGCCAGACTTTCGCGTCCTCTCGCAGCCTTTCATCACATCGTTCCCGAACTTTCATGTTTGTATAACACTCGGTATGCTCTCTGCTTAATGCTCAGGTTTCGTTACAATAAGTACAATAACGAAATCGACTTCGATTGCAGTAAAAAGTCCATTAGTTACGATTGAAATTGCACACATTTAATGAAAATACCATTATCATTATAAAAAAACAAAGTTCGTGTCAACTGGAAACGATAATTTTTGCGTTTTTTTTTTGTGTTCAAATCATCGAGTAATGGAAATTTGAATGATGAGCTTTCGATAATTGGTGACACATACTAAGAATTTTAACCTAAATATTATTTTGACTGTGCAGGTTCGAAAACTTTCCGAAACATTTAAACTCGCGGTAATTCCCCACGGCGTAACGAGAGTTCGTCGACATAAGAACAAAATTCATGATAGTAAAAACATTTGTGGTTGTACATCAAAGATGAAAAAGAGCAAAATTCTATTCTTTCGCTCGGGGTCTATGTTGGTTCGCTCTCGAACCACAACAATGGAATAGAGAAGAATAATTTGCTGCATATTCGAAAACGAGGCGTCGGTTGACTCGATTTGCGTTGCCGAAAATTTATCGATTCAATTTCCGTGATATTTTGACGATGCTGGGTGTAAAGAGATGGAGAAAGGTCGATAGCACGGGCAGGAGGACCGATGCGCACAGTTCCCGCTCAACAGCCAACGAGGCGATATCGAAAAATCAACGTTGAGATAATTTACTTTTTATTCAGGGTCTCGGCGTATTTCCACGCCTGGTGATTTCTGTATTTAATTGTCCAAACTCCCTCAGTGATCCCTTAGTGTATTTTTATCCGTGGAATTTCAAATTAAAGTGAATTGAGGAAATGAATTCAATTTTTCTTAATATGGCTACGAATATTCTCTAAATTTATGAAATTACATTTTTTTCGAGTTCAGAAATACATGAACTTTGTAACGTGAACTTTTCGTTTATTTCTGTAGACAGTTTTGATGTCAAATTAAGATACTATCTTGGATAAATGAGCAGCGACACTATGATCGTTGAACATCCGGTCGACTTTCTTTCATAAAATGATTTGCTTTGACAATTAAAAACAGCTCTTGATTTCTGAATTTTTATACACGGAGACGAAGAAGTCAATATTGTTCAAATTTTGAGCACAGGTGCATAAAAAGTATTTGTTTACATAATATAAACAATTCAAGTCCGAAAATTCGTTAAGTCGTAATGAATAATCATCTTAACGGTACTGTCTGAACCGATGAATAATATTCAACACGATAATATGCTGTGGGAAAGCGCTTATGGAGCCCGTATCATTATCTCATTTTTTTCTACCCTCGTTCACATTCGTCTCGAATTTGGTATTCGTTTCTGATATTGAAGAAAAATGTCATCTTGTGAACGTACCGTTCGTCACCGCAGGAGAGCACTCAGTCGCGGCAGCTCGAAAAAAAATAGTTCGAGTGCGTTGCGATATATTTCCGCATTCGAGAGCTTTCGGCAGCGTACATCCCGAGATTCCGGGTGTTTGCTCAAAGCCCCGCGAACATCGGGCCAACGTGACTTGCTTCCCCGTCGACTTTGCGCAACGTTTCTCTGCTCTTCACCCACTCGGCTTAGCAACTTGGCGCAACGCGACAGACTCTCGTAACGCCGAGTCGCGAAACACGATGTTAATTTAATGCCTCTGGTGGTATATGCACGCGTATACCTTTCATGGCAACTGTTCCCGATTCATACAAAAAGGCGATGATGGGATGAGAAAATAAGAGGATCGCAATGCGCTGAATTCAGCAGAAGCAGTTGAATGTCAAACTTTTTCTTTTTCCACGGTGTCTCTCTTCGTAACTATCGAACAATGGTTTTTATTGTAGTACTCGTTTAAAATTCTTCTGCTTTCAATGACACCCGAGTATTTATTGCTTTATTATCAATATTATTGAAAACTGATTGTGAAAACGCATAATGCGAGGACTTTAATATTTTCTAAAATTGAATAGGATCGAATGAAAGATCCAGAAATACAAGAGGATCAAGAAAAAAAATGAAACGAAAAGAATCGTGATTACCGTTCAAGTGATCGATTAGGATGCTTCGTGTAATAAAAAACGGTCAAAAGTGATAAATTCGAGATATACGTAGATCGGTTAGAGACTCTGTGGTGTCTGACTGCATCAGCGACATCCAATCAAGTCTTTGTAGATTTATAGGGGCACGCTCGTACATCGGAGATATAAAAGAATGTGAAGGGAGATGTGGTTGTGTTTGGAAATGCACTCCTGCCCGCAGCCACCTCACTTTGCTTCAATGCAGCGCGGCGTATACGAATCTCATTATTTAGCATCACGTGGCGCCGAGGTTATGGTTTTGAGACTCTAATGTGGTAACGCGATGATGATAGTCCTAGTAGAGGGAAACGCAATGAAAAGAGAACAAGCAACAATCTCCTCTGCATGCATGTAAATACAAAACTCCCTCACATTAGCTTCGCCCTGCACCTTTTCACTGCCGCAACTTTCCTCTTTACTCTTTTTTTTCATAAAAGCATCAAGTTTCTACGTTGTTAATTGTACTTTGGAGAGCGAAGGTTTCGCGTTCGCTTTGACGCTCCGTATTATATACACACCGACAAACCATTTTTTTCATTACGTCACTGCGAACATTGTCTATGACGTAATTAAACGTTGCGGTAAATCGTTATTACAATCTTTATCGTCTGTTCGGACAAAACAAGAGACCGCTTTATTATTACCGACTTTTCCTTTTAAAAAAATCGCTCATTTTTCTCCGATGGATAAGATATAAATGTTAAGGGATAACGATTACGAATAATGTTGAAAATGAACTCGTCGGAAACGCTCGAACGACACAATCTGTAATCTCAATAAAGTTGAAAACAAATAATTAAATATGACAGTTAACTAACTCTATTTGTCGAAAATCGTTGTAGGAAGAACGTTGGTCAAGTCCGTCATGTCCTGCGGTCGGTATGAGAGAGTTTATTGTTTTTCGAAGCTCCAGATTGTGCGAGTAATAAAAAAGGAAGAAAAAGAAACCAGACTCGATTCCGACCAAGCTCTGGTAAGAGTAGTGTCAGTAATTTGGAGACACGTAACTGGAACAGTTGGAAGGAGGGCGTTCTCGCAGTTGATTGTGGACTGCCAGCAACCCCTTGTTCCCGGAAGATGGTCTGTCCGTTCGGTATCTTTCATACCCCTGGGCCTTTTCTGTTCTTCGCGCATGAAGCGCGTATTTGTTCAACAACCAATGAGTTCTCGATCAGAATGAATGAAGAAATGGAGGAATCGTATATGTTCGTGTTCCTGATATCGCGAGCTTCGCCAACGATTCGCAAGAGATTTGTATGTCATTCTGGTGGTGTCTCTCGAAGGTGAAGCGTGTCACTTGGCTTCCGGCATACGACATCGTCTCACAAGCTTCCGTATGACCCGCACCCTCCCCTAAGACCGACCTCTACAGTTCTTTTTGACGCTTTCCATTCTTCCTATCTATGCCACCGCAATACTCACGAATTGGAAATCGAATCAAAGATATAAAACTGTTGTACCGGCATAAAACATTCTACTTCGAATTCCCACCGAGACTGCTGTTGTACTAAAAAGAAAATCGAACGAAAAGTCCCCGTAACGACCAGTCTTCAATGATTACTATTTCTGTAGGTTTTTTAGTTTTTTAAAGTCGTCAGAAGAACGTTCGTCTATCGGATTTGCAATTCTTCTCACTCTGTCTTTCTTCCTCTTGTTCTTTTCTTACTGAGTCTTCGGTTTTAGAAATCTTGAGAAAGAAAATCGACATTTTTTTGTATGCAGTGAATAATAAGAGCAATAACAGCATTGCGTCGTTTACGACTACTTCCGAGAGAAAGTTTCAACGCCCATCGAAGAAGCACCACCAGTGCAGTCTGCAACCCCGGGCAATGCGCCCGGGACACGGCTCTCTTATCCATTCTGTCTATCTCCATATATCCTAGCTTCCTCTTATGCTCTTTCTCTCACTCTGTCTCCCTTTCTCTCTGTCTCTCTATTTCCTTCCCTCTTAATCTCTCTTTGCCGCATATTACCGAGCTTTCTTCCTCCTCCAACTTGCTCTTTCGTTTTTTCTCTTCTCCGTCGGCGGGTTTTACCCTCGCACGCGATGACTCAAGTTACACGAACAAGACTATATGCACTTCCTGCTTTTTGTTCGTACCGATCGAGGTGGAAATCTTTTTTTTCGTCGCACGTCGAAAACGAACTGAACGAATGAACGCGATGAACGCCACTGCAAATTCCCGTATACATAATCGTCGAGTCGAATGACTCGCGCATCATCAGCGTTCTCGTCATCAACCCCTTCTCATTCTCACGCATGTTGAACGATCAGCCACAAATTTCTCTCTGTTACCACATTTTTAGCTTCCTTTCCTTCCAAACCCCCGTCTCCTCACAAATACAATATGATGCGCTAACACGAGAAATTTCCACGAGAAACCGACAAAATTCAAATTCAACACACTACTTGCATGTCTACGTATTTATAATTTGCTTCGTTTATACAGAGTCGCCGATGTATGTACATCAGACCCAAAGAGATTTGCAAAATTTGCCTGACAATTTGGAAAGCGGCCAGCACCACTACCCTCAGCCACTTTACCATCCCCCGTTCTCCTTCCTCCCCACTTCCTCCTCTTCGCGACTCACCCTAGCTCGTCCTATTCAGGGCGTAGGCTCGAACCCGCGGATAATGTGAAAATATCATTAATATTAAAGCTCATGTGCTTTTTGCCATATTACTGAATATCTTTTAAAAAATCTTTTAATCTGTGGACTTCGATGTTTTTTTTATTTTCAGTGGTTTTTATGACTACGTCATTGCACCCACGATCCATTACGTCATCATTCCTTTTCCCACCCGAAATTTGACATCCCCGAGAGTTCCTCACCAGCATTAACAACACGAAGAATAAATTATGTGAAAAATTAGATGACCAGGAACCTGAGTGTCATATACCTCAGAAAAAATTTACAATTGGCCGAGTCTGGCCACTACGAGGCCAACGCTAAACCGATTGTTAATTTTTTCAAGAGTATACCAAGAAAAAACATTCAGTTGACTCAACTCTGACGTAGTTGAATCAAATAATTGTTATCTCATGGCCTATTGGAAGTTCTATTTAACTTTTAGATATTATTTTCTTCGATTTGATCAAATAATGTATTTTTTGGATTTCAAATTTCAAAAAACACCACGCAGTGGTCGGAGCAAGAAGCTTTAACGACGGTTTTCGAACATACGTTGATGAAACAGCATTTTCCATTTGATCTAATACATTGAAACAATTGAGAAATTGAAACAAATAGAAAATTTGTAAATTCGAATAAATTTTTTAAAACCCCGAACGAAAAATGATCCCAGTGGCTTTGAATAGATTTTTTATCAGCGCTTTTGAGATTTTTAACAAAAACATAGTGTAAATGAGACATGCAACTATAAAAGCAATAATTCCATTACGTAAGCATAAACCTAATAAAATAGATATAACAGTACTTCTTTTTTTTTTTGCTACATCATACTTATATTTGAAGCCCTCAGGCACATTGTCTGTATAAAACTTTTCTCGTAAAATCTCCAACTATAATTGTTGAATTTTTCTTATTTTCTCATCTATTTCGTTTTTTATCGTAACAAAAGAGTTCCGTATCTTTCTATATACGTTTTGTCGTGTTCTCCACCTACTTCGGTTGTAGATGGGTGGTTCGCGGAGAACCGCGAAAGAATATGAGAGAAAATTGCGAGAGTGGATGAGCAGCGATGAAGAGTCTGTAGGATGGTGTAGAAGTGTGGCGACGGTGGGTGAGGACGAGCGAGTGCTGTACGGAGTAATTTGTCGCAGGCGAGGGAAATCCTCTCCTGGTGGGTCGCACCCATCGTCATCAAAAGTCGACGATTAGAGAACGTACGTGTATTGCGAGGCGTAAAAAACTAGACAGGGAAGAGGACGAAAGAGAGAGAGGGAGAGAAGACGTTTAATTTTGTACTCGAGTCTAAGAATCATCTCCGATAAATCTTGATGCGATAAAAGTGTGTTTCTCTTCTGCTCCTTGAGACGATACGGACAAAGTATAAAAAAGGATAAGCAAGAAGAAGATTTTTAAAATGAAACGACGTAGGCTATAACGAGGTAGGACAAGAAGAACTGATTGAAGAATAAAACAGCTTTTAGATTACATTATATTTTTATATATATATGTATATATTACGTCTTGATGAAGATTCCGTTGAATCAACCAAATCTGCGAGTCATTGAGCGTGACGTAGATAAACTTTAGATTCCGTTCGTTTGATCCATGAAACTCGACACTAACTCGAGACTTATTAACTGATCGACCGGTAATTTCGCAGAAAACATTTTTTGTTTTTGTGTTAGTTGTTGAATTTAAATGTACCTCGCGTTGTTCAATGGAGCTAAATTATTTAGCTGAAGATTTTATTTTCGAATTATTCATAGTTTCATAGAGCATGAACCAACGAAACAATAATAAAAATTAAATTTTACGATATGGGATCGATTCGAGATGAAAAAATCGTAAATACTGGTGAAAAAGTTGGACGAAAATGTTTCTGAAGAGATAATAAATAACGTCGAGAATGAGTCCGGGTCTTAGTGACCCAGTGTGACAACGAAAGATTAATATTTGTTTTACCTCATGACAATAAACATTCTAATGGAAGATTTTGACAGAATGTTCTTGGTGTGATACGGAATACGTGACAAAATGACATAAGAATGGAGGGGATCGCGTAGCCCATGAGGAACAACGACCTAAACAAATTCAGGGAAGCGTTTGTGCGGAAATGATCGGTTGAAGAAACGTGGTTCGTTGCTATAATACACAAGTATATACGGCACAACGTTGCGGGATAGTAGCATCAACGCCGCAAGGACATTGACTCCCGCGAGGTTGTACACAGGGGTAGAAATAATTGAGAACCACTGGGCAAGGACCAAGAGCGCGGCGGCGACGAGGCTGATACACACAGGGGGGTACGAGATAGTACGAGAGACTGCCGTGGCGCGGCAGTCGGTAGCTACCGTCGTTCTCTACCCTTCTCTGTTGCGCTCGTTCGTCCTCCGCGGCAACTATAGTCGTACTCGTGTATATACTTTGTTCGCGTCCGTAGAGCTCTAGAGTCCCTTTCAAACTCGCCCTCACCCCACCGCTTACCGCGTTTCTGCCGATACTCTCTCTTGGTCTCTCTCTAAATTCTCTCTGTCGCTCCAGCGCTCTGGTTCTCCCCTCTCCGAGAAAGAAAGAGCATTTCTGGCGCGTGGTGGGAGTGTATCTTTCTCCCTCTTCTCCAGAGCGACAACGGTGGCGTACGGGTTCCCCGTGCCCCTTCTCTTGGGGCGAACATCGGCCCTCGTTTCTGTACGTACTACGTAGGGCGGTAGAGAGCGCGCACGGAAAACCGGCACAGCTGCCCCGTCGCCGACACACCAAAGAGAGAAACAGAGACAAAGAGAGAGAGAGAGATCGCGTTCTCTCTCGGTAGAGAAAAGGATAACTGCGAGGAGAGCAGCGGCAGTGGCAAGCTGTGTGTAGCAACCGTGCGCCCGAACGTCGAGAGCAACGAGCGAACAGTATCGAGAGAACCAAACGCCAGTAGAGACGACGACGCTCACCCGACGTCGTGTACCGCTCTCTGTATACACGCTCTCATCTATTTTATTATATATCTCTCTCTCTTTCTCACTCATTATCTTGTCCTTGCAACGTTTACATACACGTCGTATGTACTCATTGAAGAAAATACAAAAATTTTCCCGGAGAGAGTGAAACGGTATCAAGTACGAGGAAATCAACAAATTTTCGCGATATATTTTTGATATCTTTCGAGTTATACAATTAAATATTGAAAAGAATAAATTTTGAAAAAATAAATAAAGAAAAACAAATTTTTAAACCTTTGGCTGTGCGTCGTCTTGTACCAGAGGATAAATCGAAAGGACGCTCGGTGAGCCGACACGCATTCACCTTCATCACACACGTGCCATTTCCCCTTACCAAAGGGGGTGAATCATTGTCCTCCAATCGCAATATCGCGTATTCATAACGCTGAATAAACGGGAGCTAAAGACCAAATAAGCGAAATAAATACAAAATAATAAAAGAAAACACTGTGTATTTGGAAATATAAACGCAAAGTATACCGCGTATTTATTAAGATTTGGCGCACACGCGTTTCTTTGTTTCAATACAAGAGTGTGCTGTTTCTATAGCTCCCCGTTCGCTATTCGCTGATCGAGTGTGCGCGCACCATCCCCCCACCCCCTCCCTCTCTCCCCCCTTCTGCCACACGCTCGCTCTTTCGCTCCTCTATCTCTTTCTCTCTCTCACAATTCTCCGCCGCTGGCTGCAAAGCGACGTGTGTTTCTCGTCTCGTAGCGACTGTTTAACGCGGTGGTTGCCTTCTTGACGTTTCTCACTGATTTCATGTGGATACGCTCTCTCCTGCAACATCACTTTTTTACCATTGTTTTTTCGTTTTTTTTTTTTCAAATAAAACTCGAGAGGTAATTCTCGAGATTGTTTATCGGTTGGTAAGATTGGCTCTCTCGAGTCGTCGTTGCTGGACAAAAACGCCGCCAACAACGCGCTCACCACAGCGGTGTAACCTTGAACCTGGTCCGCGGTCTGAGTCTCGAGGAAAGTACGAGAGGGAAAGAGAAAAGAGAGAGGAACGAGAGAAGAAGCGAGTTCTTCCAGGATCATCGCCGCTCACAGTGGCCGGTGCCTCCTTGCTCAACATCGCGTGTGTGTGTGTGTGTTTTTTTCTTTGTTTTCTGTGCATCTCTCCGAAAAACCGGAATAACAGTGTGCTATCTATATCCTAAACTTCGTACGTTTGTTACTTCGTTTTCATACACACTTGTTAACAATTATCCTGGTGAATATTCGTTTCGACGATTTTAATCAACAAAAGTGTCGACCTTTCCTCTCAAACACGAGTCTTCCGCCATAATAATATATATTTATATGTATACATACATATCGCGAGGATAATATAGAAAACAAAAATTATTTGCGACAAGAGGAATTCTCTCTTTTACGTCCGGGACACTGGAATAATAGCGTGTCCGAGGATGTTTCCCTACACGACTTTTCCGGCGGTTGGGTAAGCTTCAATATCTTGCATTTACTTACGTATTTACTGCCTTGATTTTGTCGATTTATCGAAGAATAAAAAAACATTCAGCGAGCCTCGATTTTGTCACCCAACGACGCCATGTTGTTTTATTGTTTTTTCGTTCGTTTGTTTCGCGAATTAAAGGATTTAAATTGAGATTGACAAAATCGAGGTTTTCGCGCGTGTATTCATGTGCACGAGGTATTTCTCGCCGGTTATTTCATCGTTTTTCCTTTGACACTTGACCAGAAATCACTTGCCTGTGAAAATTCAATCGAACAATGCGAAATAAAGGTTATATGGAACTGTTGCGAAATACCTCGTGTACGAAAGTTGTTACTTTGTCTTGTTTCGACTATTTTTGTTATTCGTTGTTTGATACGGTATTTGTTTGAACTCTGGTTTGTTGGTTGATGTATTATTAACGCCGGGGGACCGTCGTCAGGTATATCCTTTAAACCACATCGACAAAGGGCCAGCAAGCGACTATATAAAGCTTTAGTGCTCGGATTATTCGTACACTCTTCTCTCTCTGCGCAGCATTTATATCTCAGTCCAAAAACGAGGAAAAAAAACACTGATTTCGATCAGAATTCTCTTATTCAACATTTTCTCTCGTTTCGTAATCAACATTTAGTTTTCGTTCAAAGTCGGGGCTGAGAGTTAACAATTCGAGAATCACGTTGTTCTTACAGGTGTCAAAATTCACGTACGTGTTTCGAAGACGTCGGGGGAAAGGGAAGGGAAAGGGAGGGGGGAGCAGAGAATCTAGCGACCGAGCTGGTAATTCAACTTGGTAAATAAACTTTGTTTCGTTGGTTTCGCGGTTACGAGGACGTTATTCGTATTGTTTTTTGTAATCTTCTCCATTCGGTGTCACGGAATTCTCCTGGGATTCCATTCTTCGAACGAGACTATAAACCGAGTGTTTTTTCTCTTTTCCTTTATTCCTTTCCGTAATTAAATCACGCCACCTGATATTTCAATGCTAAATGATGAAAAATTCCGGTTTATTGACCAACTTTTTTTTTTCACGTGTAGACAAATTCTGGATTTCATTATTTTTATATTTGAATAATGCGTTTGTTTGAACAACAGAAATTTTCAAATACGCGCGACCCTGGATATAAAAATTAATACAGAAAATGACGCGTTTTTTCATTGAATATTCAAAAAAATTGTTTCTCTTGTGACACCATCAAAATATCCTTGATTTTTGGCCCTTCGGCGACACATTGGTCTGCACCGACAGTTTTGACGATGTTGAAGGTTCATAATACACTCGTCGTAAATTAAAATTGAACGTTTCAAGCCAGAGGAAGAAACGTTTAATAAACCGCAGTGGAAATAATTAAATTATTAGCAAATAATTATATATTTCGATGAATTTTTACCAATTCTAACCTCAAAAAATTACTAAGACGAGTCGGGAGGGAAGGGAGGAGTTTTTAAAATGTTGAAAGGTCACAAACTGAGCATTTTATTTAAAAAAAAAACGTTTTACTAGAACTTTGATTACTCTTTCAAACGCTATCAATTGTAAAGACATGCTCAACATATTTTATTTACGAGATTGTAACGGACGAAGGGACGAAAAGAAGGAACAAACTCGATAAATCAAAATTATGAGGGTTTCCTATAAGTATCTGGGGAATCCTAAAGAACAAGACTTTTGATCCATTGGAACGATACGAATTGTAGAAACGAATAGGTCTCTTGGGCAAAATGCGAAAAATGATCGATCGTGTGTCAAATATATGCACACAGCGATATGGTTGATCGAGCTCGATCGTTGGTGCGAAACGAACGCTTTCTCTCAATCTCGATATTAAAGCCAGCAGTCTTGAGATGCGTTGAGAAAAAAAAAAATTCTCGTCTATGTGCAAAACAGCGTCGTTGTTGTTGTTTGGTAAGCGCGATCCGTTAATTGCCTGCGATACGGTTAGGTTCGGATAACATTAACGCTCCGACAATCGCGACTCAATCGTCCAACGCGAAACCGCGCCACAGCTTTCTCTCCCTTTTTAAGCGATTCTCACACTCACGCATTTTATTTTTCCCAGTGTTCTTTCCTCAGCTACTTAATTCGTTCACCTCTGATTCAAAGACTCGCGAACACAGATGGACCCCAGACTTAGTGTTTTTACGTCGTATTCGTTCCTTCGCGACTCGATCGAGAAAGTAATCGATACGCGAACGCCTTCGATATCGTCGTTACTCCTGGTTTTACGGCCGCGAATAAATATCCGCGAAACGTAACCACACTTCGACGTTAAATATATGCATATTACTCATTTACCTCAAGAAATTACGCAATGTTCTCGTTCGAACAAGGAAATCACACGCAGATTCGTTTCTTCTCGTCTTTGCAGCATTAGCCTCCGGGCTCCTTATTCCTTTTTCTTTGTTATCGTTTCTCTATTTTTCTTTTATCGAAATATGGATCGCATTCGACAGAAATTGTATACATTGTTTTTGATTGTACCGATTTTTTCAATTGCGACAAATTTTTTATTAATGACTTTGTAAATATTTACTATTAAAGTGCCGAATGACAGTTCGATCATAGTTGAGGTGTAGCCGGGTTACACTATAAAAAATAATAATATTGAAAACTAGAGATCAACTGATAAATTCGAAATTACCACGATTACATTATCGAATTATATAATTATTGTATTGAACTTTGTGCACAACAATTGTGGAAATTTAACACTCGTTTGATTAGTGTGAAGCAGCTATTTTACTTTGACAGCTCGAAATACAACTTGAAAAACTGATGACTGACTACATTTTGATGCAAAATTTCCAATACACGATGTTGAAATTCCTCTCGTTGGCATGCAACGAAATGCCTTTTTGTTTTCATGGGTAAAAAATCATTTTTTATTTTAACTCGAAAATGAAATCTGCTAGAAAAATTGAAACCATTCGAAAAATTATATAAAAATCACGAATAAAAGAAAATATTTTTCGCTGCATTTCAACGATGCAAACTTCGGTATTTCATTTTAATACAAGGATCAACGATTTTCGTAACACGAAAGAAACATCGCGACACCGAAATACATTTATTATGGAATCAATAGAAATATTGGATTAAAATAAAAATGAGAATCACTTTTCGCGAATGATACAGTGGATGAAAGAAGGGCGCGATGCATTTCGTACGCTTATACCGATCCAGTGGCCAGTCTGCTGTTCCATGAAGCAAACTTGCACTCAAGGCCGAGTTTACCTCGGGCGTGCCACTTTTTTCTCGTATTCTCATTCCACCCACCGTATATGGGACGATCTGAGTAAATTTAAAGAAATTGTCATTACTTTGTCATTTTATGTGCTTCACAATACATATAAAAAAATGAGAAATTCGGTTCAAGAACGTAGAGGAAAACCCTAATAATTTAGATTATAAATTGTAAATCAATCGTCAAAGATTTTCAGCTGGAAGCTTCCAATTGGCTTGGAATTTCCAATACAAATTCTCCTCTCGCTTTCGTCGATTTCGCAAACACCGCGAACATCGCAAATAACACGTCTGTTGGAATCATACACACGATCGGTCCTCGTTCCAATTGTCTCGTCGTTCCTCTCGCTGCCTTTTATCCCGATCGCCTTGTCCTCGCTCATTTTTGGCCCTGTTTCATTCTTCGAGGACGTGTGTACCATTCGCCAGAGTTCATGGTCCGTTGTGTGTTTATTTTCATTGTCCGATAAACGTACGTCAATTCTTATCGGTAAATTATTTGACCCGATCTCACATTATTTTCACACGAGCCTCAAAGATTCCGTCACGATTTTTCGCACTCAATCTCTTTTTTATTTCCCTCAAGCTTTGCGTATTGTACACCAAAAGAATCGATAACAATTTTCACAAATGTTTCTTTCATTGCTCTGACGACGAATATTATTTCAACGAAAACGCGCGACTCAAGCTCTCGCCGATACATTTGCGATTGATAAGAATCGCGAACCACTTTAGTCCAGAACATTTTTCCACACAACCGTCGAAACTTGCCAACAAAACCGCAAATAATTATCGAAAAAGAGTTTCGAAGTACGTGGGTACGTGAGTACTCAAATAAACGTCCTCAAATAACATTATTTATTTGATTCAAATAAACTATATTCGAATAAAAGATTCCGGTAGATTTGAATTAATACATTTTCTGGGTGTAATGTATCATTCGAATCAATGAAACTTCTCTGCTCGAAGTCCTTGAAAAAAAGAAATGCTACACGTAGGAGACTTTTGACCGTGCTTTTGGGTCAAAAGTTTTTATTGCCACAACAAAAATGTTGTTTTAATGTGTTTAGAACTACAGTATACCTGCCTGGTTAATCGGTCGAAGTTCTGTCCCTTGTACGGTTGCCGTCTGCTGGCCACCACCGTCGTTCGTGCCACGCCTGATGAAACCCCGGGCTGCAACGCAAAATTCGTGGCGAAAAAGCCACGAGTAGCCAGGTGCAATGAACAGCTGTTTCGAGACGATCGGCCTTTCGTGAGCCTGTCTCTTTCCGTTCTCTCTTTTTTCATTTTGGCCCTTGTTGATCGTCATGAAAAATCGTTCCTATTTACACCATAAATTTCGTTAAGACCCATTTGCCTTTTATATACATTTTAATGATTCCCAAAAAAATTTTGGATTAATTATCGGATGAGATACAAATGTTTGGGCCCATCCCTTGATTCGCAAAATATATTTGTTGCTAGAACCTCATTTATCCCGAAGAAACAAAAAAAAGTTTAGAAACTACGAGGAAAAGAGACGCCGAGTACTACGTATACCGGATAAGATACTAAAATAACTCGAAGCACCACCGATACTTACATACTCTCCAAGACACTACTTACCCTTAACGTCTCTCGCCCAAAATAACCGCGACACGGGGCTATGCAATCGCTGAACGTGCCTCTCAACGCAATCACCTACGACCCGTCCACTATTATACGAGCTTTTCCTCTCTCCTATCTATGATGCGAACAAATATTTTCCGAGAAAGCAGATCCCTGACCAACAAACTACAAAGGGAGTAACGGAATATCGATCTTTTATCAAAGTTTCGTAACCACGGTACAAATACATATATACGATCAATAGTATCGATCGCCCCATCATTCAACATCAAAATATCCATTAGTTGCATTTTTCGAATATACATCGTCAGAGATTCAATATTTCTTTAATAAAAATGATGAAGCTTGGAGTTTATATAGAATTGAAAATAAATGTTCAGTCTCAGGTGAAAGAAAAAAAATGTTGCATTTCAAGAATTCGAATTTCAAGCCAGTTTTTGTTAGTATTTACTTCAGTGTTCGTTTTTTCTTTTTTTTTACACAGTCACGCGTTATATTCGGGTATGAAAAATATTCTTAAATTGTTGAAAATTAAAGAGCTGAATTTTATTCATTAAAACATTTTGGTTTCCATCACCGAGAGAAGCAAAGTTATTATTAAAGAAAAACACGACATTTGACAAATTGTCCAATTAGTCAAATAACTTTCATCGCCAAAATGATGTACGACATGTGTTTCAAATTATGTAACTTGTTATTTAAAGGGTTCGTTCGAGCGCTAGTATTTAAAAAAAAATTGCGCCGTCAAAATAGAATTCCTTCATCGAAAAATCTTGAATACTTGAGAGTTACGGGTGTTTCCTTTTTTTTGTAAGGTGGTTTATAAAAGCTCGAATGAGGAGCCTGCGTCATCTCGCGTATTCATAAATCGCTCGGCTTCCTCCATTCACGCTTACGAGACCAGATGAGATTCTTACCGTTTCACTTGCCTTTTTTTTCTCTGTCTCGTCGGAGCGCATCGCAAGTGCGCGCATCTTGCAGCGTATCTTGCAGACGGAAATGTTTCGCAAAGCTTTTGTGTCGACATTCGAACGACGCTCCATAGAGACTGACGGGACTATAAACCAACAGCCCAAACGGCCTAGAGATCAAGTGGACGATTTTATTTGCAGCAGGTTAAAAACAAAGAATTAAAAAAAAAAGCCCGGAAACGGTAATACCTCGAACCGAGACCATTCTGTCGCTAATTGGCAACATCGTTCTTCGTGCACGTCTTTGGTAACGAATAATAAGTTGAATAATATCATTTTGCAATTGAAAAACGAGAATCGGACGGTTTCGTTGGTCTCTTTAAACGTCAGTTCAATTTTCCACAGAGCGTAATAATTCTGAAAGAAACCACGAGACAGTAGAGCTGAGCTGTAAGCTTGCAAAATATGCGAGTCTCCCAAGATGTAAAAAGAAAAGAAAATGAAAAGCCTCCTATCAAGTTTCCATGTTGCTCACCTTTCCCCGCAAATGCCGGAGAAACGTGAGGGTAAAACATGCGAGAAGAAACTCACGCACAAGCATAGTTACAGGCAGTCGAGGAAAAACTACGAGCACCTCCTTCTCACTACCCTTGAAACGCTTTTTTCTCTTTGTCCTTTTCCTTCTTCTCCTGTACTCGTGCACCACACTATCTCCCTTTTGCTTCGTCAGAACTCAGTCTCTTTTTATTTTCTTCTTGGCGTTCTTGCTTTCTCGTTCGTCCACTCGACTCCATTCCATTTTCAAGTTGTTTGCATACTTGCCTGTACTCTCGTAGAAACTACAAGCTAGCTAAAATTTTAACGCGCGATCTCATGTTTTCTGGACTTTTTTTTTACTTTTGAGCTTCCTCCCCTGCCAAGCGGTTGCCTCTCGATTTTTCGTGGCTCGTTATCCACGACAACCTTTTTTTCACGGAATAGAGGATGAAAGTTTCGTCTTCTACGTGATGAGGACAAATAATAGGAAGGTCAGAGGTTACTGTGCGAATTGAAATTGGAACACTTCTCGTTGACTCATCATCGAGAAAACACGTAATTGTGAAAAGCATTGTGTACGAGAGCAAAAGTGACCAACGGTGCATCAATGACGACTTTACGATCGCCGTTCGGCAAATATCTTCACAACGAGCGAGTAACATTGGCACGTGCTTCACAGTCTTTGTATTCTCTCGCATACGGCATTCCATCCATCCCTCTATCGGTCCTGCAGCACCCTCACATTGTAGCGTTTGTGAAAATTCCTTTCTCGAGCGCAACGCATCCACTGGCTATGGTGCAACACGCTTTTGGAAATTCTAGCAATTTGTTCGTCGTTCTACCTTTCGATTAATCAGGATTTTGTCGTTATTGCACAAACGGAGCGTGAATGCGTCGATACAATAATGAAAATGCATGTTCGACTTGGCCAAATCGTAAAAATAACGCAAACAAAACAAAAACGACTTTTTTCACTGATTTCACCGATTCGAATTGAGAGGCTATTGAAATATTCGAGATTTCTATTGAAAACTGCACCGTTCCAATGTAACGAAAACTCTTTGTATTGCTTTTCAATTTTCTCGGTGGATTTCACAAATAAATCCAAAAAGAAATTCCGTGGATTTTCATCAAAATGTCAACATTAGAGATTTGAAAAATTCGTTGCATTCCAACGAGGCAAATTTCAACATCACGATAAATATTACGGATTATCGATAGTTGCAGTCTACAAGACAAAAAAAAACATCCAGTTCATTCAACTAGGATCAAGTTAAATGAAATGAATTTTTAATCTTGCCTCATCAAACGATCTGAGGCAATTGAAACAAATATTTTTTAAATAAATTTATACGTTTCACCATTTTCTACTTTCGTTACAATTCGGAGCTCCGATGCTTTTCAGGATGTGATCCGTTTATTATTAGAAACGGGATTGCCAATCTTACGAATGTTTATCGAGAAAAATAGGAGACACGAATGCAAAGGAAATTCATCAGTCTTCTGACTCCAGGGTTTTTTTTTTACTATAGATTCACGGAAATCGTGCTATTTTGGCCACACTCTATAACTATAGGGTTTCGTCCCACGTATAAAGGATAAAGGACTTGTACATACGCGCCTACGCCAGTCAGGAACGTATAGGTCCCTACACGACTCACGACGATATTCCGGCACGAGGCGATCGAACCAGCAGCTGCCGTCGTTATTGTCCTGTCTCCCTATATGCCCTCGTCGTTTCTCCCCTTGCTTTGCTCCTCAACGATCCAGCCTCGTAGTCTCTCCGGCTGATGTTGCTACTACTACTACCGTGTCCTTAATTCCATAATATAATACGCAACAAGCCTGTGGGACAACCGGGCAGAACAATATGACCCACAGCGATTGGATATACGTCGAGCAAGCAGCCTCGGAACGGCGCACCTGGCTTAGACTACGAGGAAACCCCTTAATCGGTGCTATAATATTATCATTAGCCTGCACGCCTGTGTCTCTTTGATCTCCGGATTTCCAGAAGGTCCTCTCGGCTAACCACCTTACTACCTACAATGCTATCATTTTGTTTCCCTTTCTATCAACTATCGATGGTACATGAATGTTTTTGACATCCACCAACAGCTAACAATCTCATTCGATCAGTATTTCGTTACTTGACAATGCGCAGAGAGAGAGACAGAGATTTTCCAAATACCACGTGGAAATAATTAATCGAATGTCGTACTTTTTCATGAAAAAAAAAATCTATTTCTATATTAAATTTTTACGAACATGGGGAGGGCAATTTTTTCACAAACTCAGAAGCCATTATTCATTTTGAATTCCAAATTTTGAATTCGCACTCGCAATCAGCGACCTCACACACCCTTGAGTACCAATTTTCGGAGGTTTTTGTACGTTAAGAAAAATGTATAGGTCGAGAAAAAAGGTTTGTAATTTCTATAAATTTCTCCAGAAATTATCCTGATTTTCTTTTTTTACTTTTTTTTTGATACTTGTTTTGTTATTTGGTTGCTGTCTTAACTTTCTGTTAACAACATTTTATCTCGACACGAATCGATGATTGAGAGTCGTATTTCCGATTGTTAATTGCTCGTTCGAGAACAATGGAATTTTTGATAATCTAGTATCAATGATTCGGTCAGAAACGTGATACAGACGAGGTCGTGTCCGATCGAGTGGTTAGGAAAGAGGCAGCTTGAATGAACCGACAAAAGGTTTTATTTACACTGTCTGCGGAACAAGAGAGTCCACTGTCTTCCCCCGTTGCTCGAGACTCTGTTTGCAACGATGCAATACCAGCGTTCCCGTCTATCTCTGCACTTTGAATGATGACTTACTGTCTTTTAGTTGAGGAAATGAATTCGGTTCATTTTAAGACCAAACAAAGCTTTTTTCGAAGGTTCGTTAAGACACCGGTTTATCAATATATTTATATATATATATATTTTTTTTTTCGTGAGTCCGTTAAGCGATGATCGATCGTTATAAATTTATTCAAAGCGTTTCCAAATAATAAATATCGAGAAATGTTCTAAGTGTTGACTTTTGCATCTTGGGCTTACGACGAACCGTCTCCGAGCTGGCGAGCCATGTTCTCATCCTCGCCGATCTTGTCCGTAACGTTGCCATTCGCGTCCAGCATCAATTCGTTTCTCATAAGTCTGTAACGATTGTCCAGATGAATCGCTGGCTTCCATTCGTGCTTCTTCTTCAGCTGCAATCAATAACACAAAACCAATAATTACGATAATTAATCAAATGAATATCTGACATTTTAGTTGGAATTATTATTTTGTAATGAATGAAAAAAAAATTCATATAGAAGTCTCGTCACAGTCACGTTCAAAAATTAACTGTTTGCTTAATCTTTGAAAACTTACGTAAATCTTGCGAAATAATCTAATAATGTTAGTTTTTATCCATTATAAGAATATAAAAACATATAAACTTTTTCATATTTAATACACAGAGTTTATACTTTATATCTCTGTATCGCCGAATTTATATGGTCAAAGTTATTGATTTTTTAAAATTATTAACTTCATCTTATAGTCCTCTGTAGTTGAGAAGCCGAAAAAAAGGAAAAGATTTGTAGAAATGTTTTGAAACCCTTTGGCGAGACTATTAGCTAAAAAAATGCTTTTAAAAATATTCGATAGCCACCAATCAGCAAAAAGTTTGTATAGAATTCTTAATCCGATTAAAACAACAACAAGAACTTCCTCTAAGAGACCAAAAATTTATTCTATCCAACGTTGCAGACTCCTGAAGCGATTGTCAACACAAGGTGAAACGACAAAAGTCAATATTTACTACATAGTGTGCATAACTTTTCAGCTTAGTAACACCTTCGTTCATATATCGATTAATAATTTACGAGTTGTTAAAAAAGGACATAAAAATGGAAAACAAAAATAAAATCTCGTAGATGCGAAATCTCTCGTTCAAGTTAGACTTTTCTTTCCCGCTATGAATTATTTATAGAGAATATTTTGCGCGAGGTTCCTGTAGGCCGCGACGTGAGAAAAATTGTGAGGCTTCTTCTTATTCGCGTATATGTACCGTTGAATAGCGTGCACAATCGTAGCGAGATTTGCACCTGTACGTGAGAAACACACTACCATAATCGATCGACAAAATCGCATATATAAATATACTTGAGAATATGGATAGTGTATTTTTTATATCCGTGATTTAAAAAAAAAGGAAATAGTCTTTGTCACGATTTAACTCTTAGTTTTTCTATTTTTTTAGTCATATCGAGTCTAGAAATACAGAAATCAAATGTTGACATTTTTTTTCTTATTCAATTGACGTAATGAAATTATCTCCTCGGCATCGACGCGGTTGATACGAAAATGCAAAACTTGTTTCGTCTACGAGCCTTGCAACGTTTGCATCGCGTAAATCTTCGACATCTTGTTTGGTTTTCGTTGTACGGTAAAGATGTCGCGTATTAAGGAGACGACAAGTGCAGAGTCGTGTTACAACCGTTAGACCAAACGTCCGAGATATCTACAACGTGTTGTCGAGAATCCGAGCTTCAAAGTTCCGGAAATACGGCGTTCGATCCGCGACGACTCTATTTCCGGATGACACCGGAGAGGAGCAGTAGAAATCGGGAGTTTTCCTATCGACGAACCAAAGGTGATACCCCCCCCCCCTCCTTCCCTTTCTCCTGCCCCTATAGCAGAAGGATAGATTCCTCTCCCTCCCCAGGGCCAATTCCGACCGAGAAAATATCGCGTTCCCTTCTCGTCTCGTTTAATCTCCGAAAGGTATCAGCGTAACTTGTAGAGCAGACAATTCGACTTGCACGAATAACGGATTTCTTCAATTTGTCCCAATTACGACTTAACCCGTTCGGTAGGAAACTCAATTTCGTCGAAATTCTCTGTTCTAGGCGGGGAAAAAAAACATTATGAAAATCCTATGCAACCCCATGACTGTTTTCCCTCTAATTATAACTTAATTATACGAAATACTCGTGGCAATTAGCCGGAGATAAATCGCTGGTACCATTGAACCACGAATCTTCGAAGTCGAAGAAATACGTGAAGAGGGGAGCTTGGGTCGTGCTTGTATTCCTTTGGGAAGAACTTGTACGTGTACATTGAGAAAAGAACTTAGTCAAGTTAAACTAAGTTTACTGGACCCTACTGCTTCGCAGGAATACGTGAAATTTAATATTCCGCTCATTCAAGAAGATTAAACAGTTAGACCAACCATTCAATTGCTCTAATCTTTTTTCTTCATAGGATAAAATGTTTCTTCAGTTTCTCGCAGTCAACGATAATGTTATTATTGTACAAACCGAATTCAATCGAATTGTTTTGTTCAATAATCCAAATCGATTTCTTTGCTGAATACACATTCAACTTTCGTACAACTAGCATCATTGAAATATCATCGTCGAAACAAGCAGAAAGAACAAGAAATATTTTCCTGGCAAAGTGCTTGTAAATTTGCAAACAGTGTTTCGAACATGTAGAATCTGGAAAAGGTTTCTCGAGGATTTTGTTGAGTCGTTGACGGAAAAAAACATCAGTTAAAAAGTCGAGCACAAGTAGGAGAAAACGGGTTGACAGACAGTGAGCAACTTGGATGGTGTCGAGTAATGCGGTGATGTACCAAGACGAGAGATCTCGTAGTTCGTTGTTCGTAGTGTAGAATATTTGCAACTTGGTACTGAGGAGAATCAGAGAAGATTCTCGAGGTCAGCAGCTCAACGTTGCTTTTCGCGTAAGCTGCTTACGACAAACCCTCTCTTCGAAAAGTCCGGACGCGACACGGAACATTTCGTGTCTAACGTGGGGACTCGTTGAATAATTTTGCATCACGACCGAAAATCCAGTTCGTTCGTTCTTACAATTTATTATTAATTGTTCAATTTGTCCAAAACTAGAGATAAATATCCGTCAAATCAGTACGAATCACTAACCCACGAGCAAAAGTTTCTTCAAATCCATTTTCCCTAATAACTGTTTATATCGTTTTATTTTAACCCCCATCGTTCCTGAGGTAACAGCAAAATAATGAAATTACGTACGTCTCAATAGAATTGGAAACAAACACGAGGGCAACCGCCTGCCCTTCATGGGTCGGAGAAAAGCCTTAGATCGAGTGTGTGTTCAAGGATCCCTACTGACCACCGACTTATCGAAGACCCATTTCTTCCTTTTCGTTATTCATACGTTGCTCACTATTTCCATTGAAATCCCCTCGTGGATCGGCGTATTTCTCATTACACTCGTAAAGTATTTGTCTTGTAGAACTTCGCGCCAATGTAAAAGCGCTTTTGAGTAACAAATTGTGTAAAAATAACAATTCTGAAGCAACAATGTAATTAAGAGGACCTTGAAGAAATATCGATTGAACATGAGTAGAATATTTTATGAAAGACACGAGACCTTGTTTATTCGTGCGAAATATTCACATAATATAAATCTTAGCATAAGTTTTCTCCAAGACCGTTACCGGGAAGCCTTTTAGCTCGTGAGAGCTTTTCTCGCATATTCTTGAAGCGTGCATTGTTTCATCATCGTCGTAGGGAAAAGCATTTCGCGATCTCACGGATCGGTTTGGTCGGTAGGGAAGGGCAACGAACGTGGTGAGGTGGTTGAGTGACGAAGAGAAAAAGGCACGCGGACCGAGAAGATTACGAGTAGAAAGACGGAGAGGAAAAAGGCTGGGAATAAGAAAAAGAAACGAAAGAGGGAGAGAGGAGACGGGTACCCGAGGTAAGCCCGTCGCTAGAGATCAAACGATGTTGCTCCGCTTTTCCAACGAGCTTGGGATTAGCTCGCTTCACCCATCTCTCGGTCGCACCAAAACATCCAGCCCTATCGTGGCTACACTCGTAGCGGTGTTTTCAATTTTCTCCGTACTCAATCCTCTAGCTTTCTCGTCATTCCACCTCCTCCAGTTACATACTTTTCCACCTTCTTTTTCATCATTTTTTTCCCCTTTCCTAATATTCGTTTTCTTTCGTTTTCGACGAAAAAAGAAACTCACACGTCCACGCGCCCGCGCGGTCGAGATATATGAAATAAAAATGAGAAACAGGCCCGACCTATGAAACGACGAATCTTTCGTGCGGTCCACGGAGTTTCAATTTTCTTCCTCTTCCTTTTCCCGGCCTTTTCTTTTTCTTTGCAAATGAGAATAGGCATCATAAAGATAAAATATTCTGTACTGGCTTTTTCTCCTGTTCTTTAATTAAAACGGCGCTTATGCGTGTGTCAACCTTATCCTCAAATCCCAACGAACACTGCAATTTTCATTCAACTGTTTTTACGACTTCACACACTTGTAATTACGATTTTAACCGCAACACGAAGGTATCTGCGGCCGTGTTTATGTTTTGTTTACATAAACCATACATTCAGCTTGAAAGGTTGAAAATTTTATTACAAAACGATATCAATTCCCAGTGAATTCCGTATTTTAATGTTTAACTTTTCTGACCTCTGTTTAACTACGTAATTCGATGTTGCTAAATGTGTTAAATCTTTGCTCGTTATACTCATTTTAATCTCAAAACAATTACAAGTTTATTCGAGAAAAAGTACAAAAATCCACATTGCATCAGGAGTAAATGGACTTGTAGTTCGATGGAATAACTAAATATGAAGAAGCAGCCCCATGCAACCTCTTAATCAAATTATGTTATTAGCAGAAGCCACACAACCCAGGGGCTCAAGCCTCGGGAAACCTTTCGAGTTTACTTAAACTCTCTCCTCTCTCTCTCTTCCTCTCGTTTTCTCTCTTTTACCTTAGATTTAACTGGGCCCGTTGATTATTCCAACGGTCAAACTGAACGAGCAGGTCTTCTTCAACACAAATACTGATGGCGATGCATGGCTCGCTATCTGTTCTATTTTATTCTCAAATTCTCGGTGATTTCCCCTCGCCTCATTTTACACCTCGTCGGCATCATATTATTTCAAAGGTTTCCCTACGGACCTTTCGATATCGGCCAACGATGTTGCAACCGATAAGTTCACGTTACAACCCTTTGAATGCCTTTCTCTCGTCATTCTTGAGTATTATTTAAATAAAGCAAAGTTTATGATGAAGATAACGAAAAAGAGACAGTGAAGATACGAGAATAACGTGATAAGCTGGGTGAGTGCCGAAAGTATACATGTTCTGGCGAACTCTGTTGTAAGCTCGACGGTGACGGCGTCGTCTGGCCATCCGTCCCGAGTATTGATCCACAGGGAATGATTTTTAAGACGAGCTTCTCACTAACCGGCACAGATGGCACCACCGTGCGGAGCTTCAAAGCGGAGATCCCGTCGCGCACCCCACTCCTCGTACTACTCAGGACCGTGTGCTTTTCACCCTAGCCCAATTCTCATTCAACCCTATAAACGTTCCACGATGTTTTTTTTCCCTACATTTAATCTTGTTTTTTTTTTACTATCATCCTGTACTTTACATCGTAACCTAGAAAGCTTCTTGATAGGTGGTCAAAATATTTGTTGGTTCGGAACAAAACCCTAGGAAATTGTCGAGCACCAGACAAATTTTTGCATACAATTTTACATCCCACGTTATATTAAATGTTCGACGCTCGTTCAGCATACGCGAGATGTATCGAACTTCGACGATGCTGCAAGATTGGTTAGCTCTGGTTACAGTCCTGAACGAGAGCACACAGAGTGTCCGAAATTCTCTATCTCTGTCTCGCATACTCTATAATGCTTTGCGGCGAACCGTTTGATTGTATAAACCGCTGCATCTATACTCGGTTAGTCTTGGTGTATATACCAACGCACGCGTCACCATTGCAAACCATCGGACCAAACTGACCTACAACGAGAGGTAAAAGCATCCTTCGTGACTCCAACCTACCTCTTCATCATCCTCCTCTTCCTCTTCCTCTTTCCCCTCGTCTATCTTTCCAAATTCCCTTTGATTTTCCAAACGGTCTTGCAACCACGCTTTAATGAAAAATCCGTTCGGTTCACGCTCAAATAATGTTTCGGTCGGTTTTATTCTATATTAGTCGTTCTTCCAGTCGACATCGATTTTCAAAGTAAACTAGTACTATGCCTTCAAAATTTATGAATAATCTGGAAAACCTGAACTTTTTTTGTCGATCAAAGACGAAATGGACAAAACAGAGAGAATAACAAAAAAATGCCTGGCAATGTGCATCCAGAAAAATATGTATTTCAATCCAATATAATCAATTATTCGATTTTTAGAAGTTTGTGTCGACAAAAATTCTATTTGCTTCAACTAAAAAGCCGTATTTGAATTAATTTAATAATGCTAATTGAATACGTTCAATCGATTCATCATGCCTCTGATTCCTCTGATTCCGAACACTACGTGGCGCAGAGCATCGAGGCATTTCTTACACACGAATTGTGCTCTGGATGTGGATTGTTCTGACTGACTTCTGACTATGTCTAGGAACAAGGAATTGATCTTAAATTTCTGTACCCACTCATGGTTTCAGACCCAATGAAAAATGATAAAATGATAATTAAATTTGTTGAAACGTTTTTTCGAGATGAAAAAACCATAATTTGGGTTTTCATTGATGGGCGAATGTACAAATATGCAAATCGCATGAAATAATTCCTAAAGCTGTTTATTTAAGCCATGCGACAAAAAAAAACATTTTATTCAACTACTTCCTAGTTCTAAGGGCTCTCGAAGTACTTGAACCCCCAAGCATGTATAATTCCCACATTTAGAAAAAAAAGAGACGAAGAAACTCAATGTATGAAGGGAAATAAAAAAGAACATATACGATGCCATGTGACTCGAAGCCAAACAAATATAAAATGGCGAGAAAAATGAAAGACGTAGCAAGTGACAATGTTCTCCCATCAAGTAGATAGAAAATCTTCCCACTGATCTACATGATATGTGGCCGTAACATGGGTTTATAGCTTTGACGACCTTTCGTGACTTTCGCCTGGGAACGCAGTTGCAACCATGATTTTCGGTTCACTTTCTATACGTCGCTCAATCGATACGCGTTTTATTCTTCTCTCGCCTTTTCTTTTTACCCTCTCGTTCCTCTCTGTATCGCTCTTTCCTTATTGCTATTTGCTGCGTGCGAGACTCCCATCGATTCCACCTTCTTGGAGCTTGATCGATCCGTACTTGGGCTCTAGTCACATTGAGAAGGGTTTTTTTTTCTAGTTATTTCATCCAACTGCCTACACGCGTTATTATCTCCAACACTTTACGTTGCTTTCTCGTATTTCACATCATTTCGAGCTCTCGTTCGTATCCGTACGTCATTGTAGCCCGCGAAACGAGATGCTATAAAAATGTCGTAGCGCGGCGGTATCTGGTACGAACTAACACGGAATGTCGACCTTCATGATACTTGGCCACGAATGTGCTCGAACGAATCAAAATTGTAGCAATAAATCTTGCAAACCACCCAAAACGACTCGTGACAATCGAACTAAATCGACCCAACAATAAAGTGGTATTACGTTGTTTACATCACTAATACGTTATCAACGTTGACCAAGATATACAAAAATTCACATCCATCATCACAACATAAATAATGAAGAATTAAGTGACACGTGTCTGTTCACCATTTGTAGCCACAACGCGATAATCCTCAGTAGTGTTGATGAAAAGGCAATTCATTGTCAAAAATTCGCGCCATTATATGTCTCTTAATTGTCCAGAATTACAAACTTTTATTCTCTTAAGTTAGCAACGTCAAACAAAGGAAGCAAATGTTGAATTTGTCACAATGGCTACGAATCTCTGGCCCTCTGTCAGATGACATTTCGGTTTCAATCAGGAGCTTTGTCAATATTTCTTTATTAGATGACCACAAAGGGTACGAAATTAAACCCTCCCGGTCGGTCGTTCCATCGATAAGTCGAACGCCGGATAAAACAGAGCGTTGGCAAGCGCTCTGTTTTATCAAAAGCTCGCTTTACCGACTTGTACGAACGTACGAGCCCCTTCATTCGTGATGGTAGTGTTGTCATTTTCCCGGGTGATGCGAATTCCATTACCGTTATTCAATCGAGTCGTCCGCTTCAATCTGCTAAACTTATTTACCCCGAACGAACGTTATAAAATAGCATTTTCCCTTTTATCACTCTTTTGTTCTCGTTCTGTACATTTACTCATTCAAAGATCAGTTCTTTTCATTGCCTGTTTTTTTCCCATCGATTAATCGTTTTACCTAAAACTATTCACCAGGCTAACCATTCGGCTAAACATGGTTCGAATCATTAACATTATTTTTTTGCACTTTTTTCCATTTTGTATAAAATTCTATGTTAGGTTCTCAGTGTAATGATGAACGATTGTTTGGAAACATTTTGGGGTTTGACAATCCTCATTGATAAATTAAAATTGGATTATTTAAGCCAGAGAATCAGAGTTTTGGTAATAGGTGTACAATCGAAGGATTAATTGAACAGATGATTGAGTTGTGGGATTTAGGGGAATTATAACCTACACAGCGTATTGGACTATGATTTAAATGGATCTCGTCAAAGTCGATAACAATTATTCGTATACTTCGGAATGAATATACATTCTTCCACCATTATACGCTTCCAATTCTGCGATTCTTCTATATATTGTTTGTGCTCATGTAGTGGCTTTTTTTATAAATTAAAAAAAAATCTATGTAAAATTTAATATATTACATCTTTGTGCATCGCTTTTCGTTTATTTAACCAAATGACAAGTTTTTTAATCACTTTAATTAATCCAAACTAACTCGCACCATTAAATCGATCGATCGTCAATGGATATATATTAGAAGGTTTGAATGTTTAGTGTAGGCCTTGTAACAACGTATGTCTGTTAGAAGACCCTCGCCGATCATATCGGAAACTAATCTTTGCGACAAACAAAAACCAAAAAAAAATACAATGAATGTTGGCGTGTGTTTAGCAAAATGTAGTTTCGTATAAAACTTAGCGTTGTACCGCGCGTGTAGTGTTCAATATATAGTGTTATTCGGTATAGTTTACACACATGCATTGACGGATTAATACCTAAACTAAAACATCTACGTAGACGTATCAATGTGGGAATCGAGATTAGAATAGACCGAGGCAACGACCCTAACCATTTGTTTATTTATTTTATTATCTCTTCAAATTCTCGGGAAAATCGATTTACAGATTTCCGATTGAATGTTCAATTTAATTAAGTATCGAGCAAGAAACATCTTTCAAATAGTAGTATAAACCTTTGAGCCATTGCGGGACTTTGTCCAACTTTTGAAAATAACGTTTTTTCACGATGTTTTGATTATTAAACTACGATTTAAACATAAAAACCGTTTTTTTTTCACTATTTGTTAATTGCAGAAATTTAGCATATAAGAAAATAATCGAATATCGAACTTTTTCATGAAAAAATGCATTTTCCATTGAACTACTGTGGATTTTTTTCCTAAATTTCTCCTACGATGTTCTTACAAAAATCAAAGAAACAGTCAATTTTTTATTCCTAAATGTTGAGTTCAGATTAGTAATCAGTGATCTCAAAAACCCCTGAGTACCCAAAATTCAAGCCAAAAATTGCACGCAAGAAAAAACATATGGCTCGAAGGGTTAATCGTAGGTTGTAGAGAAAAACACGAACATTTATATTTCATACACTTCAATGTTTACTGTTACAATTCAATGACTTCCGTTTGATTCTTGAAGTTATTCAAATTTTATGCTGTGTAATTTTATGCTTTACTGTTAGAAATTGAGTGTCAAGAGCCAAATTCGTCAAATTTTTCGTGGATTATTGATAGTGTTCGACCACCTGCCTGAGAAAAAAATATAAGACACAAGGGTGAGAAAAAAAAAACAAATGGTTAGGGTCGTGACTCGATCAAATCGACCTGTGGAATGCTTCAACGTATAATTCGATTTACTAATTCGTACTACCAATAATATTCTGAGAGCACAGTAGATAGAGCCAATTATGTATGATCAGAGAGTAGCCGTTCGATTGAGTATTTAACGAGGGACATGGGGAGGGATAATTAACCGAGTTACCTTGATTTTACAGGAAAGGGGACGATAAATCGTTGAGAACGGTTCGCGCAAACCACTCTTCCCTTATCGATAGTACAACGAGACCGTCGCTACTTACGAATCGTGAGAAACATTGCGAATACGTGCACGTTCAAGAGTGAAAATAAATATTTATCATACTAATGTCCAAATAATGACGAAAAATAAAAAGGAAATAAATAAAATGAAACAAAATTAATGAAAACGTGAATTATACATTTTGGTATGGTGTAACGAACTACGATTAGATTAAAGTTAGTTTTTCGCAGTCGAACTCGTCGCGACATATCCAAACGATGCTCTCGCACTTTAGCTCCATCGATCTTCCCGCTTATCAGCACAAATAAACCATACAATGTAACAAATAAAAGTTTATTCATTTCATCGCCGGCTCCAATCGTACTGTGCAAATATTTCTCGTTCCCACGAAGCATCCCGCTTCTCCGCGTGCGTATTCCCTTCTTTCATTTCTCGACTTGATTTTATTTTATTTTTTTCTTTTTATTCACCGTCCACTTCCCTTCCGTCGCGCTCCTAGTTCCTCGACGGTCGTCGTTGAAGTTCTCGTGTTTTGTGGCACTTTCGAATGAATTTTTGAACGTCGGTGTTCTTTCCCACAGGTATACACTCTTCATAGCACACTCTCGTGCACCTTCCTGCCCGTCAACCCTCAGCCAACAGGCCGATAATCTCTTTTCCTATCCATCCGTCTCTTTCCTTTCGTTATTTCAATCTTAATATAAACGCAAAATAGTTCTGTTCAACTCTTTTGTACCATTTTTTCTGCCCACGTTGTTTTTCACTCGATATGAGAAACCATTGAAAAATACCGTTCTTACCCTCTCAGCCATATTTTTTGCTTCAACTGGAAATTTGCTGTTCGAACGTTTCTCAGGTTACTAACAACAAATCTGTACTCAACAATCGAAATCTTGAAATAGCAGGTCTGTTGTATCATCAAGGACTCATTATGATTCACAGTTGAATGGAATTCTGATCTTTTTCTTAAAGGAAATGAATTTCATAATTCAGGTTGCAGTCCTCACCGAAGCATTTTTATGTAACATTTTTAAAAACTTCGAGTACTCAGTCAGGTCATTATTATTAATTACAAGACAAATTGGATAAAGATTCTCCATTGCGTATTCAAAAATTTCGACAAAAAAGAACTCCAATTGTTTTTTATAATCACAACAGATTTCTACACAACTAAAAATGTTGACAATTGGTTAACTCTTATTTATTTCGCAATTATTTATAAATGTTTGCGTATATTTTTTTCTAACGTAATGTCCCGGAGGTGTCAAATAGGTGTCAAAGCAGGGCAATACGAGAAAACAAACAAAATGTGAGCGTGACATACAAAGTTGTAGGGTTTTCAGTGCACACAAAAATAGCAATTGCCAATTACGACGGAATAAATTTGTGGCAGCTAAGAAGCTCGACGATTAAATGAGCAGGAGAAGGCGAAGGAGAAGAAGGGGCGCAATGAGGAAGAAGGAAGCTGCAACGTGAAAGGTCCAGCTCTAACGCGACGACGAACATATATCATCGTGAAAAATGACATTCAAATTAAGCCGCTGAGAGTGGGCTCTGCGAATCTGTGCTTCAGGTAAAAACTACATCGAAATAAAGAGAAAAAGCTTAGTCACTTCTCAGGATGTTCGGTATCGCAAATCTTGTTTATTACACTCGTAATTATGTCTAATTGTCACATTTATCAATTAGTTATTAATTAAGCTCGATGTCATTTCAATCAATTCTTACTTTCTTTCTCTCTTTCTCGATCCCGTAAAAGGTCAGATGCAACACGTCATTTTTTAAGTTCGCGGGATAGCATTAGATTTTCTTAAATTTTGAATATTTTTGAAATTAATATCTGCAGAATTGCTCATGGAACACGCTATTTTAAGAACATAAAAATAGTCTTATGTTGCGATGACGAAAAAAAGTTTTTATTCGATGAACGTAAACTTGGTTTATTTTTCACATGAAAAAGTCGTTAATTTTGATGAAAAAGCGTTCGGGGTCCTCGAAAATAATCTGAAATAGGGATAATTACGAGGAAAAAATTGAACCCGGTCAAAATGACCCAGTGTGTCAACAAAGAGTCCAATTTGATAGTAATCTTAAAAATTCCATATTGTCCCTATATATGATTTTAAAATGTAGTCGAAAAAAAAAAAGTTTTTTGTTACCGGAGTCACGTCATTGCAACCGTAATTGCCACTTTGAATACAGAGAGCCAATACATTTTTCCGTAGGCGTAAATAATTTTGAGCCTGAAACCGATAGTTATAATTCCAATCGGAGAACACAAATTCCAGAGCCTTGTACTACGAGATTCATGGTGTGGCTCTTAAAAAAAATTGCTAAAATTTAAACTCGAGGGAAAAATAGTGCGCCTGCCGATAAAAAAAAAAAAAGATTATTGGTCCACTCTCGACTCGAACTGGCTCGCGGTTTTTGTTCTCGTTTTTATCAACATTCTCGAGCCAGCATTTCAATCTCTCGTTGGCTCACACAGCAACAAGGAATACTATGCAGATACGGAAGCAAGCCTGGCACGAAAAACAACAAAATACGTAATATTGATCGAGGCAAACGTTACACACAGACATACATCGTGTACTGCATCGAGTCAGTAGTAGAGTCGTCATACTCTCTCTGTCTTTCTCTGTCTTTCTCTCTCTCTCTGTCTTTCTCTCTCTTTCATTTCTCTTGGCCGATTATCGATTAGATTCCCCGAGGTTGGTAGGAATACGAGGCTGGTTGGTTGAATGGGTGGTGGTGGGCGCCTTGAGCGTGTACTCGGTATATAGTGCGCGAAATGGAGCGACGGGAAGGCCCGCGGGTTGGTCGTTTCGAGTGCGCGCATTGTCTCGAAACTCTTGGATAGATAATAGACTTTGCTCGCCGTTGCTATCACGAAGATCGCGTGGGAGAGAGGCACTTGGAAACACCGTTGTAACGGCAGCTTTGAGAGTTTTCCAACGAATTTTCGTTTCGAACGTCCAATGTGAAAGAAAATTAAGTCAATCAATCAAAATTTACTCGCGAGAGAACTGTAATGACAGGATGGAATAAGAACAATCGAATATTGCGATCATTCGAGACCATGAAAAGTTGCTCGAATTATTGAACATATTCAAAGTCATCCAAATGATATTTTTCGTCAGATAATAAAATGTATCTTGAGTTACAACGATATAACGATTAAAGTAACGATTTAGTTGAAACAATCAAAAGCACGCTTTTCACGTGTCAGTGTGAAAATGCGACCGCCCACGCACCCCTGTCACATTCAATCATGATTCATAACAATGAATTATCGTGACTAATGGTTGACGTCACTTTTCGAACTAGATTTTAGTTGAATGATTTTTTTTCCTGACGAGTTCTCAACATGATTTCGAGTGGTAGTCGACTGTTGAGCGTTTACAATTCTGCGCTCGGGTCACGATCGTCCAAATCTTCGCTCAACTATGAGACTGAATAGAGGCGAACTGAGGGGAGAGACACGAGGAGATAAGATCGCTGGAGAGAACCACAGCAGAGGTTCGGAAGTACAATATAGTTTTGGAGCTGTATGTGTAGCTGGAACCGTTCGATCAACGCGATAAGTCATGCTCCGTACATTCGTTAGATTCTCGCCCTGCTTGGAAATATCCACGAGATTCTCGATTGAGCAGAGACAGCACGCGTTGGCTGCCACTGCAAATTTCTATGGGAATACAATTTCTGTAGGTTTATCGTAAGGAAAAATAAAAAAATCCGTTAAACTGGGTGGGTTTAATAGCGAGCTGAATATTCGTTGAGGCGCTCACTTTTCGTGCCGATTCTTAACAAGGTCATCAAGCTGATCCATGAAAAGCCCTTTGCTCCCGTATTCCGAATTAAGATAAACACTTTTTTTTGTCTTCTTTTCCCACACCTCGTTACAGCACTTCGTATAAAAATGGAACGAACGAAAAATCATTTTCAACAAGAGAACATCGACGATCTGTTGGAATAAAATGATGAAAGTATTGCGACTGTTGACCACAATATCGATGAATGCATCGTTACTATCTGTTTTTCATATTTATTGAAAAATAATCTATGCCTCGATAAGGTTTGCATCATGCGAGATATACTATGATGGTGCGAAGACTGAATATGAGACACGACATCCCGGGGACAAGGGACTCGATCCTACGAACAATCAGGCAAGGCTCTTTGAGGTTTTCACACAAATTATCGATTCGCATGAGTGAGAACAAACCACAAATAACGACATCCCCACCTGTAGCCATAACAAATAGTTCTTTCTCGTATGTATATTTATATAAATATATAAATATTTATATATAAAAATGTAGGTATATTTGAGTCGCGAGCCTCGAGCGTCCAATTCGTCTCGACGCATCGATTGTATTCGTACTTTGAATACATTTTTAAAATAGTGTACTTTTTTTTTTTCTTATATTCTTTATCTCTTTATCTTTCTCGTAGCTTTGCGTTGTATATCGACAACCCGAAAGTGTATCGATCAAAGATCACGATCGGTAAGTCTTTCGTCAACCGTGTCAATCCTATATCCGCGTGTGAGCGGCCGATCGATTAAAAACTTGATATTTCGATCGATGTATACGTACAATTTGATGGCACTCATAGTCGTAATAATTTACCATTTTTTCAGCCCTGTATAATTGTTGCGTACGACGCCAAGACTCACCGTAAACATTTGTTATCGTAATAATTAGACTCGGTTTGGTTTGAAGAATTTGTATTAAAGTATCGAGACGAGTAGACAGTATCGACCATCAAATTTTTTTCCTCATGTATGTAAATAACTATATATTTATAGAACGATTTTCCGAACAGCGGTAAGTTTATTTGAGGCGTTCGCGATCGAACGAATCGTACTCATAACATAATATTAACGAGGTACGATTTGTTCGTCGGACCGAAGAGAGAAATTAAACAAAAAATTATATTTGTCAAATTTTCATCATCTTCATTGTCATTGTTTATGATCTGCCACTATCGTATCAAATCGTTAGTTTGACGAAATAAAAACTACAGTATCAGATTCTCAACGACTCGAAAGTCATGGAAAAGTGAGGTTAGGCTTGAAAACCGCATCAGCTGTTACGAGCGACCATCCCAAATATGTCCGTGCTATTCCCGTTTTCACTGGAAATTCAAACTTTCGCGTAACTTACACCTAACGCTCGATCTACACGGTGAAATTCCATTTTTTTTTTACTTTTTTATACTTCCTTTACTGTGGAATTTCCTACATTTCCGTTTTTCAATAACCTCAGCTGGATACTTCGGTAGCAAAACTGTTGCAAAAAAATTAAAAATCCTTGATTTCTCAATTTTAGAACCGAAAAACTAAACCGTCAAAACTGTTACAATTTAGTGACTCAACCAAAATAGTAAAAAAGTTCGCATCATGTAGAGACAAAAATGATTTCATTATTTCCTCGCCGCCGGATGACCTTTTAATCGAATATTTCATGTTTGAATCATGGGGAATGGGAAAAAAAACAAGCAACCAAATTTTGTCCAGTCTCGCAGTTAAAATCTCTGTAATTTTTATCCAATACTGAGAACTAAATGAATTTTGTTACATTGCAACGATCTGGACTTAATTATCTTAATAATCGAAATATCAAGTGATGCGAACGATTTACGTGCTGTTATGCAGAACAAATCGATTTACTGGAATGGTGAACGAGCTCTGAACTATCTGTTTATCCTCAAATATACCAAGACACATTTTCCTTTATCGAGCGTCGGTAAAAGAAATTTTCGATGGTATGCACCACTCGGTTACACCGACCGTGGAGATAATATCATTCCCTTCCCAAGAAATTTCCCTGTGTCGGTTCTATCACGGTCAACATGACTATCATTTGTTGCTTCGATGAAGCACAAAAAAGCTCTCTTTCGTACTGGTCTCTAATCACGTAAGCATCGCTCTTATCGCACATCGATATTTCCGGTGTCTGCCGAAACCTGCGAGAGTTACGGCGACAGAAAACCGCGTGCAACTTAGCTCGACAATGTAGTAACTGCCAGTAACGTAGAGAAACATGAAAATAAAACTTGCAGGAAAATGAGCAGTTCCAACATTAAAAAAAAAAAGTCAGACACAATACTTTTCCGTAACTGTTCCTTTGTGTTTTTTTCCCCGGGCAATCCGTACAGCTTTCCATCCGGTACGAGCCTCTCGAGAGTCTCGTTACCTTCGAAACGAACGATATGACTCGAGGGAAGGAGTCGAACAACAAAACTTCGGAACGGCCTCAAAGATGGAAACTATAATTGCGGTGAATTCGCGAGTTACTGACTAAACATTGAAGCAAAAAGACTATACACAGAGCAAAATATAGCAAATGAGCTATTGTCGAAGTGCAATTATGCCCAGGTTTGCATCGCTAGGTCGAAACAAAGGTTCTTTGTTTTAGGTTTGCCTACATTTTTGCATCATTCGGAAAACAGATATTGGCCGAATCTCGGTGTACTCGGAAATTCGTGAGGTTTTTTTTTGTTCGAATCGTTTAATACGTTACTATGCAACGCGATCTTCGTATATAACGTAACGAAAATAAGAGTTCATACGTATAGAGTGTGTTTCGAAGGGAAGATATGGGTGTGACCGTTAGCCAGCCTGTTGTAGATTTTTATAGGTTTCGTGAGTGCGCGCGTTAAAACATCGAGGAGACGAGAGGAGGGTAGGAAGGATCGAAACAGAGGAGAATGTGGGTATGGGGTACCACACCATATTTTCCGATTGCCATCTGTCGAGGGTGGGACCCCCCGCGGATTAATTGGAGCCCCGTCGTATTGATCCAATAACGCGTAGCCTCAGCCCGCATTTGCCACAACGACAATCTCTTTCTCTCTTCCTCTCCTAAGCTTCCGCCTCTTCCACATTCTCCACTTCGTACGTACTCCCGGAACAAACGGGATCCAAATACGAGAAGAGGGTGGAAAAGTAGAACGAGGAAAAAGGAAATTGTCTTATCCACCAACATTCGGATCTTTTATCCCGTTTGCGTAACAGCCCCAGTTACGAACACTCTACATTTTTGGTAATTATATTAAGGCTCCAAACGAACAGAAACGACGTTGAACGAAAGTCTTTTCAGGACCGCTCTGAATTGTTATGTTCGTTACTTTACGGCTACGAAAATAGGACTGACATTTTTTTTCGAACCCTTATTTAGCGACCCGAAAAAAAATGGTATGAAAAATGTTTTTTTTTTTTTTTTTTTTTACTGAAAGATCGATAAATAGAGGAAAATAATATTTTTCGTTGCATCCCGATGGCAACTTAAATGTCATCACGCTGGACTCGAACGTTACAAAAGCCTCAAGGATCCAATTTCCCGACTCTAATCCCATTCACGTCGCGACGAAAGCCCTCGCGCTTTTTTTTTCATTTTGCTTCTTTCTCGTACGGGACAAGTAAGTTGGTTGTACATTCCGGGGGTTTCCGGAGAGGCTCCGGTGCCATTAATAGAATAGAACGCGCTTCCTTCGCCTCAGAATCTACTACTTTTTTTCGTGTTTGCCGTACGATCGATACAATAAAGAAAATTGTTTTATTTCACGTACTGAGAAAACTCCCATAGCAATTCTTTTCAACCGGAAATAAAGAAGTTAAGATTATTTATAAAATCGTTTCAGATGTTGAAAAAATACGCTTAGACTTTTGGCGTAAATGTTATTGCCCACAAAAGGATGAGAGAGGAGTTTCTCCCCTGGAGCTTTTAAGAAGCTTAGAAACTTTGTCGTTTAATTACGAGCGAGTCGGCTTCTTAGTCTTTATTATTCGTACGACTTTCGCGACAAACGTGCACGGAAAAGGAGACGAGTTTTTCGGACGTGACTCGCGTTTATCTTTTCTTTAAAAAACTACGAGACTCCAGTACTTGGCTCGTAAGATTTTTAATTAAAACTAAACTATGCGCGGTGATTGAAATAAATCAAGTCTTTTTTACGAGGACATGTATACGGCACGATTCGCTGTTATTAAATCAAGAAAAACTAAGTACTAGTTGGAATTTTTTCAATTATTGTACAGCTGTAAAGCAGACACACACTCATTGGCATTTCTAACAACAGATTGTGTTTTTAAAAAAACATATATACGGACATATTGATATTTATTGTTGTTTAATCTACTTGTGGAACAAAGAGAGTGCCTACAATATCTACGCACAGTTTTTAATAAACTTTAATTAAACATATATTATATAAATATACACGAATTGATATAAAATTATGTTCTTTTTTCAATAATATAAAAATATCAACTACGCTCTACAGCATCTAAGGATTTTTTCCTCTACACAACAAATTTATAACTCTCACGTTCTTCAGACTGCGGGTAGAACGGTTTCTCTCTTTATCTCTTTGTCCCCATTAACGTATCGACAAAACTCGAGGAAATTTCATCCTTCGTCCGTTATCCTGTTGGAGGAACACATTGTTTTCGATTCGCGGTCCTCCGCCACGAATATTTCGTTAGCATATTATGTTTTTGTCGTTGTTGTTGTTGTATTTTTTATAAAATAATCACAGAGTCTACGCTCGCAGGCTACAATTGGTGAAAATTAATCGATATTCATTGAATTAGTCATCAGGGTGGAAGGAGGTATTTTCGAAGAAATGTTTTTGATGTTTTTGTCTTTTTAATTATGTCCGTTTTGTCACTAAAAGGCACGAGAGCGTTGGTATAATTTCAATGCTCGAATCACACCGACGTTGCTCTTTCTCGGTTTCGTCGAGGGATAAATCCAAAGGGTGCACGGGGGTTGGTCGGTCGTAGGCTCCGAGACTCCCTCATCCAGAGAGTGCTGCCACCTGATGGCCGTGCCCTCTACGAGGCGTTATAACATTTTCTCTCGCTCAGAGCCAGACGCGCCGCGCCCGTTGATCCAAGGCTAATCAATTGTTTCCCCATCCAGCACTCCTCTCGTTCATTCTTTTCTTTTCATTCTTATTCGCATTTTTGCTTATTTATCATTACTCTGCAAGAGAAGCTTTCAAGATGTTGCGTCACGCTCAAATGTTTACGAACAAAAGCCACGCCGCAAATATCGACCATTAAGTTTTATTTTTCTCCATATTTCAAGGTTCTTCCAAGTCGTATTTCCCCATATTTACGATCAATTTCTCGTTAACGACCTTGTTCCACGGAGAGTGTGCGGTGCTTTTTATTTTATCCAGCCCCCAGTGCATGGCTTCTATTTTAAGGCTGAAAGAGAACTCGTACATAGGGTCTACGAGTTGGCGTTGGTAACGAGCATCGTCGCGTGCCACCGACGTAATTGCAGGCGAGCTCGTCGCACGTGCGTCTGTGCCCTTCGCCAATTCGAGCTCGCTTTCGACCTCCTTTTCGTCCGTTCTCTCTTACTATCGCTCTAGTCAATGCTCCCTCGAATTATCCAGAGAAACATTTCATTCAATCGTTACCCGCTGTATCAAATGAAAAAAACGTCCATTTTTCAGTCCATCGTTGTGAAATTTTCGTCTCAATTTCGTTGCTTCATATTTGCGAGAAATTTGACGACGTCGATGATTTTGTAGAGGTTCGGTAGTGGGCAGGATCGCGTTAGGGTTACAAGAAGGCTTCTGTATAACGGAACGTGTGTAACAATGCAAACGTTTGAACCGTCGAATTATTTCTTCCCCTCTTCGCAATAAAGCTAATTCGGTTGACCGGTAGTGGTCCCGGGTAACAAGCTCGATTCATTATTCACCCAACGACCGCACCGAGAGAGCTGTATATTACGAGCCGGCACTAGTTCATGCCAACGAGTTGAGATTACAAGAGAGAACCAGGGGTGGCAATCATTGTTCGTGTTACCGGACTGGTTAAGGATTTAACTGAATAATTTGAGTATTGCGAGAAAGGAAAAACGAGCCATTACAATATTCTTGAACTGATATTAAGTATTTTTAATTGAGAAGTAGTGATTGGTGAATATTACTTTCGTTTTCTAATTCAAATCTTGTTCTTCGTCGATAAATAAATTTAGAACACGTGCGTTACGAGATTAATTGATTTTGAGCTTCGAAAAAGAGGCCAGAATAATCTAACGCAATGTAAATAAAACTTAATGTAAAATTCGGACGAAAGAATTGAAACGACGCGTCCTAGCAGTGTGCCGCCGCGCCTCTATCGACCGGAAAACATTTCAATTCCCGTTAAGCTGTCCGGACTCTCCGTGGACACCCTCCAACGAGCCTTAAAGGATCGTCCGCTGTTTTCGCTTAATGAATCCCCTTAATTTTTATATTGATACTACGATCGATATCTGGCGCGTGCATCGTACTGAAACTAACCTCTTCTTCCATTAATTAACCGTCTTCCTCTTTTCTTTTTTGTTGCTAATTGGTCCGGTTTACCGGGAGTTGAAATAATTTTGTAGCTTCAAGAATATAGTTGCCGAATGTTAAATTTTCTTTCAACCCTTCAACATTTATTCTCTCCGCGTTCTCATGGTCTCTGTCACGCGCGCGATATTCCATTTACGTGGGCGGGGAACGAGTCCTCGGTGAAAGTCGTGCTTTTCCGAGGATCGTGCGCCACTACCAGTCGACGGTGGTTTCCCTAACCCTACTCTCCGTCTTTGTCGCTTTCACGAACAAACAGCCTACTCAAAAGAACCCTCGGGCTTTCTCTCCCAACTGCTCCTCTGGTGTTCGCGACCCTTAACTTCGATCCTTTCCTCCGGTGTTATCTCTCTCTCTCTCTCTCTCCCTCTCTCTCTCCCCCTTTCTCTCTCTTTCTTTCTACTTTCCATTTGCAGGAGCCCTGCACTTTTATGAAAATTCGTTCTATTTTGTTCTCCTCAAAATTCAATAACATCGTCAACATAATCTCGTCAGAAAAAAAACGAAACGATACGTATAAAGTTTATGGAATTTTCATTAGTATATCGATGATCGGCTAGACTCGGCTCTGGATTGAATGATTTATCTACTCCCCGCGCGCACGCCCAAGTTACCAAATTATACAACAACAAAAAAGACACAACCGCGTAGAGAATTGTTGCAATACCGGAAGTTCCAGCTCGGGATGTCTTTTCCCTTTTTCACGAATACGATATTTAAAAAATCAACAAAGTAGCGTAAAATGTGAGTGGGAATAATAAAAAAATGAATGAAGTCGTTGTTGAAGAAAAAGGTCGCGTCTTTCTCAACGATCGATCGATTATCTTTTGTCAAAATGGGTCCCTGTTCCTTATTTTCTGCTGAAGATCACCGACGAAAATATAACGATCGTGAAATCACTGGATTATTTTCACATTGATAGGAAAACAAAAATAGCACCGACACGAGGCATTGAGAATCTCGAACGCGGACAAGAATCTGGCTGACTCTTGAAGGAGAAAGAGAAAGTGAGAGTGAGGTTGAGGGGGAAACGGAGGTTTCAGTTGTACCAGTGGTTATGTGGGAAGTAGCGAGGGGGAGTATCGACGATATGCAAAGAGCGACGTGGCAGCAGCAGGATAGAGTAATCTCCTCGAAGGACGTGCCACGGATCGAGGACAATGTCCCATCACACCAGTAACTCTCGAAAGGCGTACTGCTGTGACAGGACAATATCCCTGAAACCGAGCATTAGAAATGGCGGCATCTTCCTCCTTCTTCCGGTTCTTCTTCATCTTCTTCATCCTTTCGATCCTTATATTTCATGCAGTCGCGATTAAAAATCGTCTCGCATTTCCATTCACGAAAAATCCCGACTACCACCGTCATTTTTCATGTCTATGTATCCGCGTAGAAATTCCGAAAGAAACACGGATCTGTATCCGAGAAAAAATATTCAGTTTCAAGACGCGAAATACGGACCGGAATTGCGACAATCTTGACAAATGCGTATAAGTTTACGCCTATGTGGGATTTTCATGGACATCTACTTTCGTACACACTCGCGTAAAAAAAAATACGCGTTTATCCCGAATTTAATAAACGAACGAGACAAGGATTTTTATCTTCGCGTATTGATCACTCGAGCAAATGGAGAAGAAAAAATGATGATTTCTTCATCCGAGAACGAAGTTTGCGATTCGTACGCTCGCAATGATGAATAAGACCGAATCGCGGTTGGCTAAACGACTCGGTCGAGCGTCCCGACGGCACTGCGTCGCTCGCTGGCGACGGCGCCTCCGCACCCTCTCGTTTCACCCCGGCAACCCCTTTGCGCCTCTCGCCCTGCCCAACCCCCAGCTCTTCGTCCTTCTCTCGTCACCCTCCTCCCTCCGCCACACTCTCTCCCTTCCCATCGTCCGACCATGTACACTTTCGCGTTCGGAAACGACCCCTGCTAACGCGGTGCTCTTCTCCCCTTTCCTCCCTCGCCGTCGCCCACTACGCCCTTGGTTCCTTCGGCGCGGATTTGCCACCGGCAGGCGGCGGCGCTCTTCGTCATCCTCGTTGCCGTTGCCAGGATGGCGCTGCTGCGCCAACGACCGCGCCGCCGTCACACGCCGCACGAGACATGGCGTTCCTTTCTACGGTGAATCAACCGCTCGTTGTCGTCCGCGCTCCGACAGCCAACTTCTAAATTCTCGGTCAATATCGCGTTCCTCGAGCCATGATATTCAGGGCAAGGACGACATCGCCGCTACTCCACTTACTAATGTGTTCTTAAGGTGCAAGAAAAAATAATCCCCTCCCCCTGCGACTATATTCCTCAAACTATGGATAACCATTACGAGATTAAATCCAGTTGTTCGAAAATCGAAAATCTTTCATTCTTTATATTAAACCAAAGCCTTTATGCTTCCAATTTTCATCCTCATTCCTTTTGCGAAATCCATTAGGAAGGTACCTCAAATTTAGGCTCGGAACTATTCAATTTTAGAGACCGATTTCCATGTGGCCTTATTGAATTTTGAAGAATAGAAGAAATTATTTGACCGATGATTATCATTTTTATAATGATTCCGGGCTCATCTTTGGAGGAACTACGGTAATTGCCAAGTATATGCATCTAGTGGAAAGGTATCCGGTAGAAATAGTGGGTGAGGACTGTACAGCTCAGCCAGTCAACCAGTCAGACGTGCACGATTTTAGTCGCTGAAGCTGCCGCGATATGTTTCGTCCGTTGACGGTGCGGCTGCCGCGATACGTGGCAAGGGGAAAGGTTCGTGCTTGGCCGTGCACACGGGGTAGATTCGAGAGAACGCGAAACCCCCAAGCGGCCGTCACTACGACTATCAACGAACGGCGGCGGCGACCGGAACGACAAGAACGGGGGGTTTATTGATCCACCGGCTGCGCACTCTCTCACACCATTTTCTCTTTCTCTCTCCTACAGCCTGTGTTTCTCCCGCGCTCGATTTCATTCTCGTTCTCATCGCACTCGCGCACCACCACCACCCATGTTAGCATTCGCGTTCTATTCTTCATTTCTTACCGCCTCGCGTTTTGTTTTTTTTTTTTTTTTTTTCTATAAGCAAGCAACATCACCCCATATACTCGTCGTTTACTCGTTTACTCTGATATTTCCAAGATTTACGGACCTTCCTTGATGCTTTCTGCTCATAACTTTTAGCCAACAACACATGAATCCTTACAGCCGATTTTTCTCTCGATTTTCATAACTGTCTCTTTATAAACTCACTATTTTAGTTCTATGGATTTTAGCAAACCAGAAACTTTGATGATATCGGATAATACGCTCATTTCCCTCTCCACGTTTCGTCAAATTAATCGGTGGTCCATTTTTGTAATTACCAATTAGTATGAAAACTATACCATGGAAAAGGACGCTCTTGAAATAGCAGTTAGAGGAAGAATCGTTCAACTCACTCCCACACACGTTTAAAATAAATTGAACCTCGAGATAAAATCGATGTCGACTTAAACTTTGCGCTTCCAGCATTGCTCCTTTTTCAGTTGAAATCGCTTGGTTGGGTCGTCAGTCAGATAAAAGATATTTTAGTCTACATCATGATTACCTTGAGATTTCGAGGTTCGCGAAGATTGAAGAACCTCGGAACGCTCGGTATTTCCCAGCGGGGCGTTTTTTCGAGCCTGAGAATGCGACAAAAGCGAATTATTTATTTCGCACGGAGATTGAAAGTAATGAAAAAAATAGTTTTATGATATTTAGACAGCTTACTGGACGTCCATTGTCGTGACAAATGCTCTGTGGTAGATAATGAACAGAAGTCCCGCTACAGCTGTCACCTGTACGGCTACCAACGGTAAAAGCTGAAAATGAAAAAAGATCAGTTGTTGATGCTTCAATAATTAACGAAAAAAAAAAAAAGAGTCAAGTGCCAAGGAAAACTAAAAGGAAGAGCTTGGCAGTGACGACGTGTCGCTCAAAGCTGACACGAACCTTCGCGTTCAAAACATTACTATGATAACCAGCGAGCAACAACAGCTCGTAATGAATTAGTCCATTTTAATCAAAAAGCATACACATGAAGAATTATACGTATCCGATCTCTCAATGCCTTGTCTTTTACGGACACAACTCTTCCCTACTAAAAGCCTAGTGGGTGAGGTGTATCCGATGAGGAGACCGAAGATAGAACACTCTCCGTAATAAGAGTTGATTAAATCGTAGTTAATTAGCCCGAGTGTATCTTGGAATTTGATCATTGCAATTCGTTATCGTAGAATACCGCACGTGTCGTCTATGTAACGTAGATGAATAATTATTGTCGCATTACCTCGCAGGAAAACACATCTCGAAATCGATGCGGCCTAATTCTAAAATGCAGCAACTTTATATACATATATATATATATTTTTTTTCCAGTAGGCGCATTTGCGCGATATATCATATCCGTAGCAAGAAAAACCTTGAATGAAAAACTAAACCGACAAGACTAGATCTTTATTCTTTACGACTGTATTCTCAAACGACTGTATTCTGATGCATCTGATCATCGTCACGTTACGATGTATTGACAAAAAAAACATCTATATGGCGTTAAGAAATAACGTGAAGACTGATGCGGTAAAACTTGGCACGAATAACTTAAAAACTGTTCGTTAAAAATGGTCCATCGTTTAAAAAAAAAACTACGTTTCGGGAAACAACGTTCAAGAGTCCGAAAGTCTCAGGCAGCCAGTCGAACGTTTTTTTAATGAAGATAAATGTAGCGATCGAAACGATTTGAATTTAGAGACCAAATTTCAACAGCACATTAACAAGAGTCTACATTTTTTTAGATCAATACCGATGAAGTTCTTTTAATCATGCAAAAAAGTTTTTATCCTGAAACTCCAACATCTGTATTCTGCTTCAACTTCCTTCTTATACAATATTCATTCATGGAAGTGCGTTTAAAACCAAACAATTATCTGCACACAACATACATAAGCATACATATCGACCGTATACATAGTTATCGATTAAGCTTTACTGCACTTCGATCATTAACTTTTTTTTTTTTAATGAATGTTTAAACAGAATACAGTTGGAGAATAATACAAATGTATCAGGAAAAAGACTTATTTACATGAATTAAGAATAGAAACGTAGAAGACTGCAGATGAATCAGAAGAGAGTTGTAAAAGAATAAAAATACACTAGAATAAAGATCTTTTTTTATGAATAAGATATTTGACCTTAAAGTTATTTGACAATATTATTGTGAAGAATAGAAATGTAGCAGTGTCACGAAACCATATGTATAATACGAGGTGTGATAAAAAAAAAACTTGTAGAAATATTTTTATTTCCCGTTAAGTAAAAATTTGATATAACAACATTTTTGATAAAATTACTGCCAATAGTGAAACGTGTAGTTTGTTTTTTGGCAGACGCCTAAAGTGCTAAAATGGGGCATAAAATGTACACACGTATGGCAGTAAATAAAAATGTGTCAATCAGATGTGTCTATAGCGCGGGAGATGAAAGAATAAAAATTTCGTTTTTATCCACACCTCGAACTTGAGAATTGCAAGGAGAATTGAGAATGCAGAAGTTCGATGGAAATAAATGTGTTGATTGTTGAATTGTTACAGCGCCGGTATGGAGGCGGCAAATGGTGGGATCGAGCACGATTTCCACAATGCCCTGGTGCCAATAAACGGCAGTCACTCAGGTAGTTCGGGAAGAAGCACACCGAACGGGGGTGATCCAGCACCTGGAAAGCTCTTTGTGGGTGGACTTTCGTGGCAGACGAGCAGCGAGAAGCTCCGAGAATACTTTGGCATGTTCGGTACCGTTACGGACGTCCTCATAATGAAGGATCCGGTCACGCAGGTTCGTGCGGCAGCGCAGTTTGCCACCTTACTCACTTTTTTATCCTCTTTTCCGTTTGGTGTGTATGCGCATGTATATAAACATATATACAGACGCAAACACGCAGGTTTGGTTTGGGGCCTTTCCTCGGTCAATTCCATCGGTCCTGGTACAGAGAGGTGTAAGGTGTCGGTTGGGTGTCTCCGAGCAAAGTAAATGTTATTTCGTCAAAAAGATAATAATAAAAATAAACAATTTCTATTGATAAAACCAAACGAAACCCTCTGCACCGAACGACTGCCTAGATCGGGACTCGATAGCGTGCCGAGCGATAATCCAAAAGAGGCCAATTCGTTGGGATAAATCGAACGGCACGCTATTGGTTACGGGTGCGTTGTGTGGACATCGCTTTATCGCGAACCCCTTTATCTTTCGACTTGCAGCGTAGCCGAGGTTTCGGCTTCATAACATTCGCCGAGCCCGGCAGCGTCGACAAAGTTCTCAAGTGTCCGATTCACACGTTGGACGGTAAAAAGATTGATCCGAAACATGCAACGCCTAAGAATCGAGCTAAACAAGCAAACAGAACGAAAAAAATATTCGTTGGTGGAGTCAGCCAGGATACGAGCAGCGACGAGGTTAAGGCGTACTTCAATCAATTTGGCAAAGTCGAGGAGACAGTTATGCTGATGGATCAACAGACTAAACGGCATCGGGGCTTTGGTTTCGTTACGTTTGAGAACGAGGATGTCGTCGACAGGGTCTGCGAAATACATTTTCATACGATCAAGAATAAGAAGGTCGAGTGCAAAAAAGCGCAACCGAAGGAATCGGTACAGCAGGGTGCACTGGCTCTTGGTAAAAGGGTTGTTCTCGGAGCATTGGGAGTGCGTCTAGCGCCTCAGCCACCTCTTCAGGTTGCGACTGCATCACAGATCGTTGCTGCCCAAGCTCAGGCTCACGTTCAGGCTGCAGCTGCCGCTGCTGCTGCGGCACAAGTACAAAACGCGGTTGCTGGATATGGCAAATTATTCGCAAGCAGCTATCCAGCTCTTTCGGCTTACCGATACGCGCCGTATCCGATTCCAGCTGCAGCGGTTGCAGCAGCTGCAGCGGCCGCTCCTCAACAGCAACCGGCACCACCGACAGCCGCGACCGCCGGTGGACCACAGCCAACACCAGCAAATCCCTATCAAGGCTACTCCCTGACCAACGTTGACATGTCGAGCTTCCAGGGTGTCGATTGGGGCTCGATGTACGGTATGGGAATGTACGTCTAAACACTTTGCCTGCGACTTACGGACGATCCAACCAACGATCGCACCAACCATTATTCTCCATCACCCACCGATCGAGACTACTGCCGCTGTCGCCGCTCCTTATTTCAATCGATTCCGCAACACCAACAGCAGAACTCATCAGTCTCCCAACCTCCCAAGGATTCTTCGTCAGCGGCTTGTCCGAATTTTTTTTCCTTTTTATTTTTTTCTTTCTCCGTAGTCTTCCTTCAAATCCTCCACTATTCTCATTCCCTCTCTCCATATTCCTTGCGATAATCATCATGCGAGTTAGACAACGAGGGAGAGAATCACGGAAAAGCAGGCATGGAGATAAGAAGAAAAAAACTAAAGTCCGAAAATCGACTTAATGTTCGTGCAACGTACGAGACTGCCTTTTATTTCTTTTCCCTTACTCTCTCTTTCGCTCTCTCTTCCTCTCTCTCTCTCTCTCTTTTTCACCCACCTGACCCTCTCTCTCTCTCTCTCTCGCTTGTATCTCTTCAATCCTTTAACTTATTTATGTTCAGAGAAAGAAACGAGAGACGGAGCTTCGTCGCTTAAACTTTTAAATTATATGGGTTGATCTGAGTAATTGTTTAGTTGGTAAATTAACGATTTATTTACCAAGCGACATGTTGTCAGCTGTCATCGTTCGGAGCAATTTTTTCTTTTTATATTCAATATCGTTTTCACGTAACCTCTCTCGGTTGTGAACTCGAGTGTCGACTGAATTTCGATGCAGCAAACTCTCGAAGAAGAGGCAAATTAGTGGGAGTTAGAGTACAGAGCGGGAGAGAAGAGCGTTAAACTCAAAATATAATGCTCCTAGACTGAAAGGTTAAAAAAAAAAAAAACGAAAAGAAAGAAAAAATATGGAGAAAGCAATACTATCGAGGATAAAATTTAGCGTAGCTCGGGCCTCGTTATCATCAATAAATGTTCGTTTTAGTCTCCCCGCCCCCGTTCACCCACCGCCAAGCTCCTGATGATACTTTTTGTAGAGCGATCGTTGGGAGTCGAATTTGGAGGGAAAAAAAAATTGGAAAATATTATCGGCTGCGGCTGTTACAGGGATAACGAGTTAAAAGCGCGAGCTTCGCCTCGAAAATTATCCGCTTCGAGACAGCGGGTTGTCAATACTTAACGTATAAGTAAAACAAAAAAACAAAAAAAAAAAAACAAAAGAAAAAACAAAAAAAATGAGAAGAAGAGAAAAAAACAGAAAAGAACTAAGGTTACGTATACATATATTTTTCTTTTCGAGTTAACTACGAAAGACAATATTTCTCCGATCTCCATATCGCGCTAAAACTTTTTCCAGAGACGGATCAGGGCGAGAGAGGGAGGTTTCAACGAGGATGAAAAAATCTCTGAGTGAAAAAAGAGAAAGTACGAGTGAGTGTGCGAGTGATAAATAGTTAGATAGAGAGAGAAAGAGAAAGAGAGAAAGAGAGCGAGATAATAAAAAAGGCGATTGAAAGACCCTCGTCTTGAAAAAATTGTGATTTATCTATACGTGCTCCCGATCGGGAATTGCGCGAGTGCGAATTTACTTAACGAAGAAAATAATATTAAAGTAAAATAAATGAATAGATAACTAGCTGCTCGATACTTAAGAATACTCGATAGATATTTAAGCGGCATGATGAAGATGCTGAAGAAAAAAGAAAAGCAACAAAAAAAAAAAAACAAACAAACAAACAAATACACAGCAAGAAAAGAGAGGAGCAAGAGTGTGAAACAAGTCTATGAATTAAGACATTTTTGACATTAGCCCGTCAAGTATTTGGAGAAGCAAAGGTTCAAAGTGACGATGAAAACGTTTCGTTCCTCGGACAATCGGAAAACTCTTGCAAAATTAAATAAAATATGAAATCTAGAGGGAAAAGTAGAAACAGAAAATAACAGAAAAAATAAATTACCTCTACGAGTACGAAACCGATTTCCGAGGATCGTAACGAGAACATCGGGCTTGTGCGAAATTTCGAGCAATAAGCGATAACTCAACTATACCTAATGATATTGTATACTAAAATACTGATAATAATAATAATAATTTAATCCATCATCGCTATCAGCGAGGTAAAAAAAAATCGAAGTAAGGAAGGAAAAGAAAAGAACAAAAAAATAATAATAATAATGAGAATCCATTTCTTACGAAAGAGATGGCGATTATTCTTCTCAACGATAAGTAATATCCCTAGCGTTAAAACGAGACGAAAGAAAAGAAGAAAAAAACAAAATATGATACGGTTAAATACAATGTGCGAGTGATATACGCGATATACAAGCGTTAGGATTAAATGACAACAACAACAACAACAAAAACACATAGTGATAATGATAATAATTACAGTATAAAACTGTTGATCCGGTTGCGAAACAAGGATATTTATTATAACGAACAAAAAGTAATAATATCTCTTAATACGCGTGAGAGAGTGAGAAGCCAAAATTCACAAGTTTCCTCTCTCTCTCCCCTCCTCACTCTCTCTCTCTCTCTCTCTCTCTTTCTTTCTTTCTCTCTCCCACCTTCGGTCCGCGTCGTGATTTTTCATCGAAACGGTATTGTACGCGACGAAGCCTCGAGTATTATTAATTTATAATTAAAACAATTACATTATACATACAATACGTACGTGTAAACACAAATATATATATAAATATATATAAATGTGTATATACGTATTTATTAACATATATAAATAAACGAACAATTAATAAACATTGTCATACGCGATACGTACTTATGGGCTCGCGCCACCGCAAAGTCGGGGATACGATATTCAGAAATTAATAAGAAGATGAGAGGAAAAAACAAAAATTGAAAAAAAAAAAATGAAAAAAAAAAAAACATGATATTATTAACAAAACGAGAGATGAGCGAGGCACCGAGAGATTTAAATGAGGTAATGATGGCAAATTGCCAGATCGTGAGATAAAAATTGTACGAGTACGAGTTTGGATGTATGCGTGTGTGTGTGATCGCGTGTGTTTTTCGCATTAAATTGTCAACGAGAGAGTGTCGTGTCACCCGTTCGTCTCTTGTTCCACTATAAACTATATCGTCTTTCCCGATCAAATGAACAATTTATCAAGAAGTGAAGAAAATACTTAAATTATCTTAAGCTCGATCGATCATTTCGTGTTCTCGATCGAGCTCGAGAATTAACATACAAAAGACAAGTACACATCCTCTACGCAATTATCATTATAATTTTTTTTCTTTGTCTTTCTATCGTTTACTCAAACGATCGACTATTCGAGAACGATATTATC
>OX403623.1:10452614-10535339 GCA_948107755.1 Campoletis raptor | reverse complement strand
AATGATATCAAAGTTGATTGATAAAGTCGAATGCTACATTACGATTTCGTAATTTAGTAAATTATCATTTTTTGTTTTGTTTTTGTGCCCAATGTTTTTACAGCATCCTCGAGCTGTCAAAATCGATGCAATTTTTTTTTTTTTTGAAGCCTCCTTCAGACACTCACTGATAAAAACGTTTTATAAATGTACACAACTTTCGTGGAGATACAATGAAAAAATTATTATCTCTTCACAAATTGAGTTTTTTTTTTTTTTTTTTTTTTTCATTTTTCTTTCAACACCTTATTCCACTTTCCAAGTTAAAGTCGAAAAGAGAAAGAGAGAGAGAGAGAGAGAGAGAGAGAAGCGAGAAAAAAAAATATACAAAGGTCATGCTGCTGATAAGAGCCAACACCTTTGTCGTACCAGAGAACCGATACAAAGGTCATGCTGCTGATAAGAGCCAACACCTTTGTCGTACCAGAGAACCGATACTCGGAACGTATTACTATTATTAATAGTATTATTATTATTATTATTATTATTATTATTATTATTATTATTATTATTATTATTATTATCATTATTATTATTATTATCATCATCATCGTCATCATCACTATCATTTATATGATTATTATTATTATTATTATTATTACTATTCTTACTCTTATTATTAGTATTATGATTGTGCATTAAGTATCTTTGTTATTATTATTATTGTCACAACTATCATTAGTATTATTGTTAGTGCGACATGAATAATATGACATCCACGCAAACAAACATACACACACACACGCACACACACACTTACACACGAACATCCTTGAATTGCGCAAAAATCCGTACAAATGAGAGACGGAGGTCAGTAAAGAACATTGTAAAAGGTATTTGAACTAACACTTCGAAGAGAAAAGCATGAAACGTGTGTTTAGCAATGGGATTTAAGGGTGCACGTACACGATATTACGCGACAACTATCGACGTTAATAAACAGAAATCATATGCTTTTCGGGACCATAATTATCAATGAAAATGTATGGAGATGCCCTTAAAACGCGCTGTTGTTTGTTCGTGCACGAGGATTTTAAGAAAGTTTTTTTTTTTTTCATTCTTATTATTTTGTTTTTCATTTGTTCGCGTGATATTTGATGGAAAAAAAGTAATTGAATAAAAAGAAATGTTGCCAGAATGTCATAATCGCGGTGCTTCCCTTTTCTTGTTCTGTGCAACAGTTTGAACCTTCTTTTTTATTCGGGCCCATTCGCCTCGAGCCAATCTTCCATTTTCTATTTTTTCAATCTCTTATTTTCTTCATTAATGTTTGGGTATGAAATCTTTATTTAATTCCAAGTAACAACTTCGCAATAATCCTCGCACGGACCAACCAACGAGCCCGATTTATGGAATTTTTGAAAATATCCGAGAATTCTCGTCTTTAAAAAATAAATACAATAATGGAAAGAATCACGATGAGAAACGGACGCGCACACATTTACTCACATACACAGTCACACTTCGATACACACATATGGTAACAGCAACGTAATAGTTTAGGTCGATGCCTAGAAGAAAAGAATTGCCAATAAAGTAGTCATTCAAAATTGGTAGCTAACATCTTTGTGTATCATCCTTGTACCTCTGCCTTAGATATGTATATAAACATCAATATATCCACTCCAGAATACGCCGATCTCCAACACCGGATCCAAGTACGTTTTTTCCGAAAAAAAAATTCCATTTCTGCTCCAATTCATCGACGGATCAACCAAACTCCAATTTCCTCGATAATTCATTCGGTAAACCGTGCTTTTGTCGCACGGTATCGCGCTCTTTTCTATAATTACCGGTAGATGTACCGTTTGTGGCCAATCGCACATTAAACTCTTCTGCTTTTTTTTTTTTTTTTTTTTTCAAATACAAAAAGCCATTGAACTTTGTAGAAATTTGCATAATTAAGACGTATATTGACATCACGCACTTGTTGCTAATTGACAGAATTATCGTCATAATTACAAATTATGGCCACTGATGGTGAAAAGATACGTCGTGTCATTTTTTGTACTTTTTTTCGTAACATCACTCGTTAAAATCATTTTGATTTATAATTATTGCATTTTTTATTCAGTTTTTGAACATTAACTCTGAATGAATAACATGAAAATGCTGAACATAACCACAAATAGTAGACCTATTCTGTCCATTTTGATTAAAAAAATAAAAAAATAAAAATTCCTTCGTTTTTAGATAAGTAGAAAATTCTCCTTTTGCCTCTTTTTTCCTCGTCCTTGTTTACCTCATTTTTCTTTCCCGTTGCTATCTGTTGTGTAGTAATGTTTTTGTTTATTTTTAACTTATCTTTTGTATTTTTTGTTTCTTTTTTGGTTCTTGTTTGTTGTTATTTTTGTCGATGGTACTCGGTGTGCACTCGGTAGATTGACGAAAATGGGAAGAAACGCGTGCCTCGGGCGTCGCCAGGAAAACGGGAGCAACGAGAAAATACGGATAAAAATTTTCCACGATACTCTCAGCGTAGCGTTCGCTAATTGTCTAATTAATATTAAGCTCATTATTAGCCGAGTTAGAGGCTGTTAGGGGCGCTCGTTTCACCCTACGTCCCGATTGGCCCGAGTATCTCCGCCTCTTTTTGCCCCTTTCTCTACTTTCCTAGGTATTTCTTCGTTGACAAGATTTTTTTTTTTTCTATCTTCCTTTTCGCCTTCTCCGAACGTTTTCCATCTCCAATTTTTTATCTTTTTTTTCTAATTATTTTCAAGCCTTTTTATCGCTGACGCGCTTCGTTTATTCAACTTATAGTCTCACGCATCGTCCGTCTTTCGACACGTTCGTCTATCGCGAAAGAAAACATCAATCTCCAATTTTTGTTTGAAACTCATTCAATGATAAATAACATTTTTCTTAATCACGTTTAACGGCGAACGACTAAAAAATTCCGGAGAAAGCACGCACCCAGAATCATCGTGGATTATCCGATCTACGTATCCGTGATGGATTTTTTCTACACTTGTTTGTATTTTTTCTCCCTCAATCCGCTTCGACGCGTGAACTAATTTCATTGGAATAAAAAAAAAGGCAAAAGCTTTCGACGCGATCTTTGTTGAAACCGAGTCGTTTGAAAAAAAAAAAAAAACAATATGGAAGGGATGGGTCTTTCTTAGCGCGCAACCCTTTCTTTCTTCCTCTCTCTCGCTCTCTTTCTTCGTCGAAAGACCCTGACTCGCGTGCCTTAAAAACAAATATCTCAAAATCTGTTTTTCTATCGCGATATTTGTCATTTTCACTCTCAGTCTTTTTGACAAATTCAAATAAAGTCCTTGTCTCCTCGAGCCTCGCGACTCCTGCTCGTGGCGCGGCAAGCATCCCAGTAACGTGTAATAACAGTGGTAATAACGGCATAGAGTACATATTGGTAGTGGTAAATTTGTTTATGCGTGGTTGTATGTATTACGAGGTTTGGAAAGAGGAAAAAGGTGAGACGGGAGCGGATTCTGTTGGACTTTGAGAGAACGTGACACTCCAACAACGAGGGACAAAGTCGACCAAGATGGCAAAACCAGGTAAGCTCATCTCCTCTTTTATCCCGTGTTCCCATTCCAATAGAATCTTAACTAGTTATTTATGGTGATTTTTAACTTGGTAACAAATATTTTTCTATCGAGTTATTACTTTGGAATATTAGAGAATGCGGTACGTAGAATTGTTATCATTATTGCTTCTATACCGTTTGTCATTTTTTTTCGTGTCGAATGTATATTCACGATTTTACGAGGGAGCAGAGTTTGTTCGGCCTGTTTTCATCGGAGCTCGATCGTTTGCTATACAAAATCCACATAATTGATTATCACATTTTTATCAGAGTAGAAAAAAAACCAGCCCAAAATTTCTGTCAGCATTGTAACACTGACAAAAGTAATTCGATTTATTTAACAAAATTATTAAACTTCATTTATTTTCTCAAGTCTAGGTAACAAATTAAATAACTCAGTAAATTATAACGGTTACTTAAGTGACTGTTTCGTTTTATCGAACGAACGCAATATTATCGTGCTTATAATTGGGTCAAAGTAATGTTTTCACATCGAATGTTAATCACATTCGAATTCATCGATCAACGAAACATGACGATTGACCAGCAGATCAATTTTGACAATTCCGATGTACCCGTTAGCAGAATATGGAACAATTATTTCCTCGACTCTTCACCTCTCGTGCCTCTTCCCGTTTTTCTATAACTCTTTATCGTCCTACTTGATCGTTTAACAATATAAACAGAAAAACCACAAGTAGGAGTATCAATAATTGAATAACGTTTCTATCGTTGGAACGAATACAAGAAACCCTTGACATTATTGTAACAAAATCAAAAAAAAAAAAAGAAAATATGGAAAAAAGATTCATGTCGATGCTGCTCATCTCATTGAAGGATTAAAATCATGCGTGCACTCTTTTGCGATACGTGAAGTCTGACGTTTTCGAATCATTTTAGTGGAGCCTTTCGATTACATACGATTGATGATGAAAAGTAATGAGCGGAGGCAGACTTGAGAGCATACTTTAACCCTAGAACCTCACGATTCATTTTTTCCAAAATGTGATAAATAACGTTTCCGTATACACTATTCTCTTTGTATTTTGACGACGAAGAGAATGATGTAGGATAAAATTCCATTCGGTGAAAACATGATAAAGAAAAGTGTGGAAACCGAATAATTATGAAAACCGTAAACGGTAGAAAAATTTAAAGTTTTCGTGAGGTAAATAATCTGCTTAGTTATGGGGTTCTAGGGTTAAAACTCTCAATTTGGCGATATTTTACTCGTGCGTCCTCTGCCAAAAGTATAATTCGATAAAAAACAAATCGGTGCTTGGCAATTCGTCGAAAACGTGAAAAAAGTTTATCCGCTAGTGGGAAATGTTTAGTGATTTACAAAAGTAATACCAAAACGTAATGAACAAGTAATTTAAGAAAAAGCGTTGAATAGAAATAATAAAAATATTTCATTCTCAGATTGAACAAATTTGTTGATTTAAAAATAAATTTTCGACGTATCACCAGGTGCCAAAATAATCGAATATTCGGCGCAGAGGATTTAAGAAAAAATTGAACATTTATAGATTCCGTGTAGTTTGAGCGCATTGCTGAATATTTTGGTACATCGATGGCCTCAAAACTGTGTTTGGAGCGTTAAATCATGGCCCATGGATATATCCATCAAATTGAAAGGTTAAGACAGCCCCTCGTTTTAGTAGCGTAACAGTATGCCCGAACGACGCTCCAATAAACTGTCCTCCGTGACCCTGTTAATAATTCGTTCTCATTTATATTGTATAAATATATATGTACAGGAAGAAATCGTTACTTCCATCGAAAAATAAATTCGTATACACGCAACACTTGAACGAAGATTTACGTTAATACGAAAATATGCATCGATAACTGTAACAATATATTTATATAAATATATGATAAATATCAATAATTCATCAACGTATTTGATCACGAGTGCATAGCAAAGAGTCAGATAGAAAGATAAAAGAAAGAGAGAGAGAGAGAGAGAGATAGAGAAAAAAGTTTGAGCCTCGACAAGATAATAATCAATAAAACAAACAAAAAATCGATCGCAAAATTAGCATTTGTCAAAACGCGATTGTTAATTAACGGTGCATTACGGGTTTATTCGGATGGTGAAAATTATTTTTTATTTTCGTAAAATATCCACTACTTGTACGTGGGTATAGAGGCTCAGTGAAAAGAGCGCTCGATGAATGTATACTTTTTCATTATGTCTGCATGAGTGTGCGTACGTTTGTGTGAGAGAGCGAGAGCGGACGACAAAATATATCAAATACCAAAAAGCACGAGACGCGATACAAAAAGGAAGAAGAAGAAGAAGAAGAAGAGAAAAAAAACATGAAATAAATGCTGTGAATGAGAAATACATGGATGTGGTGTGTGGCAGAAAAAAAAATGATTGTAGACAATTTTCGAAGCACTTTGGACATGGGACCCACGCGTATCTTACAGTGTTTTTGTAAAAAAAAAAAAAACAAAAAAAACAAAAAATTAAACCAAAAGAAAAAAAATCAACCAAAGTAAAAGAAGATGCAGGGGCAATTAGTAACATGAGGATTAAAAAGAGAAAAAATAATATTAATAATAATAATAATAATAATAATAATAATAATAATAATAACATTAAAATAAAAATAATTGAATAATAATGGTACACACCGGTGCCGATAATATCGGCGACCGGCATCTTGTTCTTCCAATAACGATTATCACTAACGGGTGTACGAGAGTTTGTAACGATAGGGATTAAAAAAATTGGTATATTCATCGGTTATTTGTCCGAATGATTAAAAAAAAACATTGAGAAATATTTTTATTTATTTTGAAACCTCGAGAGATACACTCGTTACACGGAAGCGCCTCGATCTCATAGTATTTACGCGTTAGCGTTTTTCCGCATAATTGCGCGTCTCTTTGTGAATAATTGCGATGCGCATATTACCTCTTCTGTAATCACGGATTCAAAAAGAAAAAAGCGAAATCCGTGAAATTTTATCGGCAGTGTTCGCGAATCCCGACCCTGAAATATTTATTGCGAATTTGCGCGAATCGTTTCGCGAATTGTGACATTTAGTGCGTACGAATATAATGAATTGTTTGCGCCTCAACCTAAGCCTAGTCTGTACGGTTCTAGTCTATAACTCCGAATTATTTAAGAGAAATGTGTGTTTCCTCCGTACGAGAAAGAAATGCTCTCGTGTCTCTTTTCTTTCGTCTCAAATTATAATTCCTAGTCACTACTATTAACCCTATTGAAAAACATATCGCCCGATTCACATTCCACGTGTAGTATTTTGCGGGTTATTATTGTTATTAATTATATCAACACGGTGTGAAAACAAGTTTTTCATTAAAAAAGAAAAAAAAACAAGAAATACAAAACAAAACAATTTAATGACAAAGTAGCCGGCACCGCGTTCGTTCATACCTTTCTTTGTACATCATTATACATATATAATATATATTTATGAATATGTATATTTTTTCAATATTTGGTCGGGGCCTCTCGGATCCATTATTATTACGAAATTATTTATTTCATTATAATTCACAGGAAACACGCTCCCTCCCTGTCTTCATAACACCCTCGCTCTGCGCCCTTCCTCATATCTTTGGACATCTTATGAACGATCGACCCCATTTTTTCCCATTTCTATCCCGAGTCCACAGTCACGACCCCACAGAGCAGAAGTTTATATTCTGTTGCAGCAACTATTTTTCCCATACATATGTATATTTTTAGACGATGGATCAGTCACTTAACCTCATCTCAAAATTTCGAAAGGAAAATTTGCAGCTATCTCTCTCGTGCTCTCGATGGCAAAATAGCGACTGATTCATCACCTTAAATATAAGAAGATTTTCAACATTTTCGGCTTTAGAGACTGGGAACAAATTAATTTTCTAAAAAATTATAGAAAGGTGCACATTTTATCACGATGCAAACTTGAACGTTATACTATTTCATTTCATCCTTAGATTTAGACTCCTCCCAATCTCATCGCGTACCTGGAAGCGTAAAGGGATTTTTTTGTTTCTTCCTTTTTTTTGTTCTTTCCCTACGATTCCTGTAAATATTATTACATAGAGTATACCCATTAAAATTTAGTGTATTTAATTCGTACGCGTAAGTAAATAAAAAGCTCTTATTAGTATATGCATATCTTATGGGATTTAGAGTACACCCGTTGGTTCTCTAGTGTTTAAGCCTATGCCGGAACATCGTTGAAATACGATAATAAAATGGAAAAAAATAAAACGGTTATCATTTTGTTGGCGATCTGAATTTTTCTTCTCGTCAAAAATATCTGGCAAGTAGCTCTTAGTCGTTTCACATGTTGCGCGTGATAAAAAGAAATTTACATTATTCATAAAAATATATATATATATAAAGAAAAAAACAATGAACGATACATGATACGGATAAGAAATACATAAATAAGAAAAATAAAACAAGAAGAAGAAGAAAGAGAGAGAGAGATGCTCGTATTTTTTATTTGATTTAGTAGTAGCCTCGTTCGCACTAGTTTTTCTCGTAATATGTGCCGTTTTTTTTTTTTAATCGAGGGTCTCTCTGTACAAGACCGCACTGGGTATTCCGATGAAGAATAAATTATAATTTCATGGGATACTTAAAATTGAACAAGAAAATCATTTCTAAGTGGGTCTCGTAGCAAGAAAGAAACTCGATGCGTACATATTGTGTACATGTATGTCTTTATATACCTGAAATGCATTTTAGTCACTGTATTTATTTAATTTATACACTTAGATTCTCAAAAACAAAGAGGACTGTGAATTATTTTAATTATAATTGCGCAATGGATCGAGTGTAAGCGTATTTCATTATATTTTTTTCCTTTTTCATTTGTAACATTCATTTTCAATGGTCCGATAAAGCTTGGGCATAGTCACGCGATATTCTTTGCCCCCAGAAAGCACCATAAACCGGCTGGTAACGAATGTGAAAAGATAAAAATGAATAAATCGGATAGAAGTACGAGTGTTTTACTTGAAATTGACCGATCGTTGCCTCGAGCTGAATCCTGATGATTTTTTCCTTCGCAATAGAGCTAGTTAATCAACCAAAGCAAATAACAACATGCGTATAGCTTATAATTTATCGTAATTTTATTGAAGCGAATAGTCGGCAACAAATCCAATATTTACACTAAACAGCGACATGCGTAGACGAATACAAATACTTCCCACTCCCACACAACACACAAACACACACACACACATACATCTATGCTCGATGCAATAATAATACATCACGAATATCAACATTATCCACGATAAGGTGATATATTTCGTTGTAAGTATTCACGATGCAAGTTAAATTTAACGAAAAAAATAGGAAACGGAGAAAGAAAGAGAAGGAGGATGGGTGTGAAGAAGACTGTAACGAATAATGGACCGAAGAAAGAGAGAAAACGAGAGAGAGAGAGAAAGTGAGCATGCATGGAACATCGACGACATGAAAATATAAATAAACAGGTGTGACGACTGGTGAAAAGAGAAAAATGCCAAATGTGCAAAACACCGTATTTACTGCAGGTAAACTGATTTACTGTACCTGTTGTTGTTGAGAAAACGTATTAAAAAAATACTCTTATTCCATGCTAATTTGCTTTGTGTATATATATATATATATATATTAATATATGTATGTATTTATGTCTTTGACGCCTTTATCAACCATTATCCACGATGATGTTGCCGTAATCGTGTATTAATGTCGAGAGTCGCCGATCGTCTAACGGTACCGGAGACAAAAAATGCACCGTGACCCGTAAAAATACACCACGTGTACGAAACTCTACGTTTACCAGATCGAACAACTCGAAAACAATCGTTTCTTTCGTATTTGGAACAAAGATAGTAGTCAATGAATATCGGTGGTGAAGGAAACGAGAAGCAAAATCAAAAGCGGACAATACCCTTAAAGAATAAGTGACGAAATAATCGAATTGACTTCTCGACGCGCCGATTTACGCACATCAATTTTAAGTTCATTGCTCCTACTATGATTTCGGTGTTTGTCTCGTAGTCCAATGATCGCAAAAAATTAAATATTGAGGAAACTCGTACCGAGCCCGCCTATAGACGTTTTTTCTTTTCCTTTTTGGTGCTTCATCGGCTCAAGTAGTTAAAACAGAATTTCCGTTAGTTGGCTATGTGTATGTTATTCCGTTGCTGTAAAGTAGCTGTTGTGCTGTTTACTTGTATATTTCGTGATTACACTCAAACCCTTGGATCAATCCTTTTTTTTTTTGTACAAAGGGCTCGTCTACACCGCGTATGCGATCTATATACTTTTCGAGAAAACTCTCTCCCTCGCTCTAGCCGACAAAGAGTTCAAAAGAAAAGTGTACTAGGAGTTGGATTTGCAACGCAACGGCTAAAAAGCCAGAGCTCTGTCAATTTGATTTAAAGAAATTAACAATTGTACCTACTGACAATTTTTTAATTACGACACGATCGCGAACAGTACGCCTTGAAACGTCATCCAAAAATGTTAATGATGATGCGTTCACGATCCGTAAATATTGCACTTTTGTGCAAACGGTAGGACGTACAGGGAGGCGATAATCAAAAGGAAATCAAATTTATTATTAATCGACCGCGCTCTGGTTAAAACGAAGTTAATGAATACTTGAGAGAGAACAAAAAATTGCAATATTTATATAAATATCTATCAATCTATCAATTATTCGTAACAAGTGTAAATGCGTGAAAAATTAAGCAACCTAAGTGCTTTTGTACATGTTTAAGTACAAAGTGTACATATATATTCACAACCCCATTTACACATACCACGTAAACACATATTGGACAATAAAAAAAACAACTAATAATTCATGAAAAAGTAGACAATTAACTCCACTTCGCAAAATTTTGACGAAACGATGCAACATAATGTTTCTTCCGAATATATGTTTTAAAAAATGCAATGACATTAAGGTATGTAGTGGCCTTGCCAGAGCGTTTCTCTACAGAATTTTTCGAAACTTTCAAGACGAATTCACGGCACTATTATGAAACTACGTGCAAAATTTCAAAAGGATTCACCGTTCCATATTCGAGATATTGGCTGCCAAAGATTGCACTGCAGTTTTACACGCGTTCTCATGGGGAGCAGTAAAAATTTTCACATCTCACGGAATAAAACTCCGAAACTTTTCTACAGATTTCATCTTTTCATTTCTCAAATACAGGGTAACATCCAATGAAGTTGGTGTAAAAAAAATTAGGACTTTTGACCCTTTAGTTTCGGAGATACAGCAATATGAAGTATAAGCTTCGTGTGTCAGAAATGGGAAAGGTCGTTCTTTTTTAAAAGGTAATTAGACATTTTATCCCGAAGACTGAATATTTTTACATTCCTACAAGAAATAATAACTAACGTTACGAGATTATTTCTCAACTTATATCCAATATTTTGCAAAACCAACCGTACGGTTGACTTTTGAACGCGACTGTTGCAAGACTACAACGTTTAATATTGATTTTGAGTACTTTTGTAAAATTATGTTTTACGGATGAATTTGAGCAACAAAAGAAATGAGTCGAAAATATTTTTTCCATTATAAAAATTAGAATAGAATGAAGTTTCGTTGCATCCTGACGGTGCAAACTACAATGCTGTGCTTGGCAAGTCAGAAGGAACAGTTCGGAGGTTCGGTAATGCGTGCCAGGACAAGCCAATATTCGGCACGATGGATGTCTCGACGCTCAGGGATAGATTCCCGTGGGATTAAGACAGAAGTCCAGCTCGAACGCTGCGTTGTGTATAGCGTTGACCTGCTCGCATGTTCCTTATTCCTGTACACACATATATTAGGGCATATTCGTAGGAACGAGGCTCGGGTATACAAGCTGAGTTAAAGGAGGAAATGGAAGATCGATATCGGGACCCCCTGGGTGGGGCACACGCATTTGCTGGTTCTTCCCTTTCCACCGCCTCGGACTACTTCTCGCTCTACACGTGTGTGTATGTAGGTTCGTGTGCACTTTTGGCTCGTTCTCTCCATCGGAACCCCTTATTACGGGGCTATCTCGCTCGTCAAGATTAACGAAATATCGATTCGTTCGAATTTCCATCAAATCTTCGAAATAAAATGAGGGTGCGAACCAAGGCAGAGAATTGGTTATGTGTAAGTAAATTCTTAGGATTTTCGTCCTTCGCTTCCTTATATCGGTAGCACAAACTTTAAGGCGGTTTCCAACGAATCCAACTTTTAGACTTCAATTATTTATACAATTCAGACGAACACTTCATGAAAATATATATTTTATTAAATTCGTTGACTTCGAATAATGTAAGCTTCAACGTATCATGGGTGAGTATGATTCGTGACCGGAATAGTCGAAGCAGGGAGTTTTCGTCGGACTGTTCAACGTCGAGGTGGAACATGGGCTTCAGAAATTGTTCGTACGAGACCAGCGAATCCCGACTGTAATAACTATAGTCTGAACAATGTCTGCAGACGGATCCCGAGGTCGCAGAAATGTCAAGTCAAAAAAACAGGGAGCCGGCTGCGCTGCATGCCTCGAGGGAGCCATCTCTCATATCAAAAGGGCGGGGGGTAAGGGCGAGGGACAGAGGGAAGCGAGATATTGCATCGATCGATCGATATTTCTCATCACATAAGATTAAGTTTATCTCTGTGTAGTCTGTGTCGACCCTCATCGCGAGGTTAATTCAAAACGTTGTAAAAAATAAAATCTCATTTGGCCCTGGTATGTCAGTGTAGGATCTTGCCCTCGTCTAAACTTGCGGAGTCTCTGCTCTCGCCCATACTCTCGGGTACCCTCGATGCCAGCAGTGATGGTCCCCTTTGCTCTCGCCACCGGCGTACTTTTAACGCGCGCCCGAGAGAACCCTAGAAAGGGTGGAGGATCAAGGGTGCGCCGTCGCTGCTGCCGTCACCATTGCGTCCAACGCTCACTGAGCAACCGAGAGAGCAGTTACATACATAATGCAGCCAAGCATATTGAATATTTGCCTCGGTAAGCCTTGCCGCGTGATAGAGAAATGCCGCGAAAAGCCTACACTCCGCTCTCGTCTATATATATGTGCGCGAAACTCGACGTAAATAAGTACCACCATCCACAAAAGCCTCCAGGTCGTTTCAGTCCTCGTGGATCGAAGTCACGAGGATAAGAAAAAAAATGGTTAGATGCCGTTACAGCCCTGCGGAGCTGGAGCATCCTTAGAGCCCGAGACCAAGACAGAGTCTTGGAAAAGAATAGTACAGCGATAGTACTGTATCTCTAAATGTTTAATGCCTCGAGGTTCGTTGGACGCGGGTAGCTTTACACTCGCCTACTTCCAGAAGCTCACAGATAAAAAATTTGGTTGTCCCCAGGGAATCCAGGCGAACGCTAGGCTTACAGAATCAGATAGTGAATATCAGAAGTACCGAGAATCGATCTTTCGTACCGCATTTCGTTACGAAATTATGACCAACAGCGAGCTTCGTTCTTCCTGTTTTCATTTTTTCAAATTTTTTTTATAATAAAGCCTAACCCAGTGGTATAGACTGAAGAAAAATCATATTTTGTTTTTTTTTCGTTACATTTTGTTAGCTCTGCTTCCACAACGTACGTATCTGCCTAATTAACCCGAATGCTCATGAACTCTGTACAAATAAATATGTTCTCTCGTTATCCTCTGGCAAGTTGTATGGAAATTTGGAAGGTACTTTCGTACAACGTACAACAAAGTTCAGTACAACGTTGTCGAGTCGAACAATACAGACACTAAATCTCTACGTAAGTATAACAAAGACGCTCTCTCTTGAACAACCAGAAATTCGAGAATAGAGATGTAAACTCTTCGCCGTTACTTCCAAAGAGGAACACAGTACTTCTCGAATGGAGCCTAAAATTCATGATCAGGGTGCCTTTCGAACGCGATTAAATGTCGAAAAAAATACAGTCTCTGTCGTTCTTTATACTTTAATTTTTAAATGAGTTTGAAGACAATTTGACGTTCATGAAATTTAATTCCCTACATATCTGTATATTCATTAATTATTACAGAGAAAACAGACATTCATGTGCTGACAAGGCATGCGTTGAAAGGTAAAAAAAACGATGTGTTTGTAGAGAAAAAACATCGTGAACTATAGAAAATACGTGAACACAGTTCACCGATAATTTGACTGCAAAACCAAGTCGTGGAATTCTTTCAACCATATGGAACTTAACATCTTTTGCTATTTTTCGAAAGACACAGTGCTGTGATAAGATTTACAAAAAAATGTATTAATTCGAAAGAGTTAACTGTCAAGTAACTGTCAAAAAAGTGATTGAAAAAATAATAACGCCAAAAAATTAGTCGGAGTCAAAATGACCCAGTGTGTCAGCGTTTAAGTTTAAGTTTTGTAAACTTAAAAATATATATATTTTACGTCTCATGCAAGAATGAGTCAAAAATTATTTCGTAATATTGCCAATGTATTGTCTATTGACTTCGATGCAGCGAAATGTCTTTCTAAACGATTAAAAATTCTTCAAAAGCTTCGTGCAACAGACGCAGTGTCTACAGAGCCCGCCCAAAGACTGCCCGTACTACTTGAAGATTCTCTAAATACCTCTCGCCCAGAACAGATCGATAAAAACATCAGGCTTCTTGATCGCAACAATTTTTGAACCTTTTCTTGATGATTTCAATATTTTAACATGTCTGTCGCGTATTTTTCACTCGATTAACTTGAAACGCAATCATTAAACATATCTGTCGATATTCTGGCTCCACGCAAACGCGCTGAACGATATAAAAATAGGAGAAACATCAAGAAATTTCTCTTTAGTTTGAAGAACAAATTAAATTTCTAAATCGTCACAGAAAATTTCCTACGTTTCACTTACTGATTTCCTGTTTCCTTGCTCATGTGTTTTTTTTCATAATCTAATGATACAATAATAACAATTAATGTTAATAATAACAAACTCACCTCCGGACATTTCTTCAGTCGAGCGATCGAGAATAAATTCCGCATCGTTAAAGCGCCTACTCGTGACGCCTCTTTTTCACTTAAATTTTTATGTATCCCGACCTAATGAAATCCTCCTTCACAAACCACATTCGATCAATCAAATTTTTTTAAGTGATGCACACGCCCTCGCTGGATGGTTCAATATTATGAATGTCTTGCGAAAAAACTTTTGATCGCGATGTCACTCGCGCTCGAACATGCGTGGTCGTCGCTCTGTCGTTAAGGATCGATTCGTCCCTCATTTGTTACGATTTCGATCCCTCGTTAAAATAACAAAAAGAACGAAATAAACACTGATTTTATCCTCATTATTGCTTTGATTATGCACACCATGATTTTCTCTTTTTGTAGAATCATAAAAAATTCAATCATCTACAGAGAAACATATGGTGAAGGTTGTAAGAAAAAAAGACAATAATTTTGACCACTCATTTTCATACGATATACAGCTGTTTAGTCGATACACGAAACGTGGTGATTTTGTAAACTCTAAACTTCGTAATAGATATTTCTCTTGAAAGTTTATGTATTTATATTACTATGAAATATCACCATTATCATTATTATGAATTTATTCAGCAAAAGTTAAAAATCCAATTGTAAATTTACAAACATTGACCTAAGCTTTAACTTTCAAACCGACAACCGACCGAACACTGAACGAGTAAAAGTTCTATAGATGTCGTTACCAATTGGTCAAATCACGTTGTGCCACCTTCCGGAATAGAATAAGAACTTTTGGTCATGCTCATAATCCTCGTATTCGTAAATGTGAAAATTGCGGAATACACTCGATTTATTCACGTGTTTTAATCTTGTTCGAAAAATAAACAAAGATTTCATAAACGTAATGTTCTCAGAGAATATCACGTAAAGGATATAAATGATAAAGAACCGCGGAGATAAATAAGAGAGAGAATGTCAGAATTACGATTGATAGCGCCATTTGGGACCGGTGGGTCGCGCCATCTTCAGTGCATCACGTGGAGTAATGCAGTCGACTTTCCTTGTGTGTTATGTCAGTTTCCACATGAGTCATGTATACTTGCCAGATAAATGTAATCATTCTGATGTTTTATTGTTATTATACCTTGAATATTGTTTAAGCAATTTAATGAAGGTATTTTCATGGTTTGCGAAATAATACCTTATTGATAATTAATAAAAATCTTTTCTTTTCCATTTTTTTTTGCTCACATGAATAAACAAGCGAATTTGTTGACGGAGTGAATTAATAATCATAAGACAATCTTGTCAATAATAATTGTTAGCTATTATGAATTATTATCGACAAAAATAAAAATTGCAATTTATTTTTCTTACTTCACTTGATAAAATTTTTTTTATATCTTATATTATTATATCTCTGATGGAAAGAGAAAAACTTGTGGATCATTCGTTTTTTTCAAAAGATAAACGTTCGTTCCTTTGAGGCAATTTCCCCGCCTCTACTGCAACACGAGATGACAGATGGAAGAATGGACTGTATGTGCAAATAAACTTTCCATGGTCGTCGTCTTGCAATTATAATACTGGATCCCAAAGTATCAGAGAATTGGACGAATGTGTTTTTCAGCCTATTTTTTGATGAATTATCTTCGTGGTATTGAAGTTTGCATCGATGCAATAGAACGTAAAATCTACATTCACTAGACTTTTTGTTTTCAAAATCGTCCTAATTATTCTTGCCATTTTTGGTGGTATTCATGGCGAATCTTAACGTTGATAAGCAGTGCCTACACAAGTCGAAAACGAAGTGCATTGAACGATCAAATTTCTCCACGGAACGACCCCCAAGCGATTCGTAACTCAGGGACTACATTTTGAAAATTATTTTTTGAAAAAGTTGTTCACCACTGGACGATCTAATTGCGCCACCATGAACCAATGTATGACCACCAGGAAATATAACTTTCTTGTTCCCCACTCCGACACTGGAAATGCTTATTACTTGGCTCATTTAACATTTCTACTCTCTCTACTGTGCCTACTATGCAATTTTAGTCTTTTATCAGGCGGGAATAGAATAAATGTTGACATATGAGAAAGATTTTGCCTCGTCGGATTGTCGGTGGGAGAGTCGACTGTATACATGACTTCGATGAGGTGCTTATCTCAAAATCGTTCACCGTAATGGTAAACTCAACCAATGCCACAATTTATGTAAAAAGGAATGGAAAAAATCAATCAAAAAAACGAAAGGTGAAGGCTTTTAGTAAAAGTTTGGAGAGTCGATCATCGATTGGAATGGAGAGGCCGGAGTGTGGTCATTTATCGATAATGCGATTTTCATGAATGACAGTAGAAGAGTAGAGGAGGGGATTCGAAACAGTTCGAGGCGTTCGAGGTACTGGCACGAGACCAGACCTCCGAGAACACCGGAGAACTGGGAGAACGATATATCCGACACCCGTTACACCCAACCACCTCAGTTTTATCACTCAGAATTATCATTTTGATTTCTTCGCTGAACGTCGAGATTAACGAAAGAAAGGGAAATAGTTGAGGACGAAAAAGTTTCATAAATCAGATATGGAACAGAAATTTTATCCAGCCTCCTTGTGTATAATATGCCTAATAAACGGATAAATTTATCACTGTGACGTTTTTTAACTCAATTTAGTCGATCAGCAAGCGGGGGCGACGGTGGTAGCGACTTGCGAGTAGTAGTAGTATAAGTAATCGAATAGTAGAGTAAAAAAAGCAGCGATACTTAGCGCGCTTTCCAGCTGTGCGCGATAAGACGCGTTGAATAAAAAAAAAACTCCACCGTGGTTGTCACCCGTGTGTTGTGACAGCCATCTCCGGTGCGTGCCAATTGTCGTTCCCGAGGCATATCATCGATGGGTATATAACGAGTTGACTATTTTGAAATTTTGCTGCGTCAGAGAAAAAGAGAAAAAAGAAAGCAAAAAAGACAGAACACCAGCTCGAACCGACCGAACGAGCTCGCGGGCTTTTTTTTTCAGCCCAGCGCAATTGTAACCTCAAAAACGAGTCGTCAGTTAGTTCGCCGAAGCGCGTCGATGCTACACGGATTTTCTAGTTTTTTTTTCACATCTCGGTACTACCCCACGCCTCCACGAAACTCTGATGTTTTACAGCAAGTTCTTTTCAACGCGAATGAACGTTTGAATTTTAATTCTTAGCGGCGCGATTCCATACAACGAGACAAATACAGACGTACAGCGAAAGAGGCGTTAAGACAGCCCGATGGAGGCCTTTAAAGAAGCGGCCTCACGCTGCAGCGCTTCGGGAGAACCCAACAAACCAGCAAAAAAATCTTGGTCTGAACTTCGAGGCGTCGTTCGAGATTTTAGACGGAGATTATCCGGTGTTTCCGATGCCTCTGTACCCGACGATGTCACCTTTAGATCACTACCTGATGGAAGGTGAAATTTCAACTCTTGACCCTAATAGAGTTTCCAAATTTTTCCGACTATTATAACCCTTTTACAAATATTCATTCGCAGGACGAGAATTTATTTTTTGGGTACTCCCAACAACGCTTGGGAAACTACACTCCTGTATGTTGACGTAGGACATGTGGATCATCCCAACGGTTACAGACTCCACTGGCTCCCTGTCATCGAAGCCAATTTCCAAGGGTATTGACCAATTTTTTCATTCTTTCTTATTCCTCTGGTTTACACTTCATTAAGAAGGCAACTGTGTAGAACTTTACAGTCGTAAGGCTTTTTTCCAACTACCATGGCACCGTGAGATTTTACATTCTTAAAAGAACAGATAAATATCTGTGCATGATATGCTGCAGAGTTGTATTATGAGACTATACCACAAAAAAATGATTTGATTACTTAAATTCTCATTTAAAGCAATCTGAGGTTTTCCACAGATTCATGTAAGTTTTATTAGCAAGAATAAACATCTGTTACTTCATCGAATCATTTTTCGCAGCACAAAATTATGTTTTAACGATTTTCTTTCTTCTAAAGTGTCCCCTTTCAAAGTTCTCTTCTAAAGTCTCTTTTTTTTTCTCTTCTACACTATTGTAATGTACAAAATGTATTAAAAAATTGAGAAGAAAACAGCCTGAGCATATAAATCTGCAAAAAATCAACTTATTTGTAGAAAACAATATTCGGGTCATTCATATTCTGTGTGACCCGGGTAAGTTAATGAACTCGTTGATTATCGTTGATTTTTCATTTATTTTTCTGTCCAAAAGAGTGTCCGGTATCACTAGGCTCTCGCGAGAAGAGCAATTATTGTGGGAGAGGAAAAGACTGACCACATGGGGTATTACCAGCTATGAGATTCATCCGGAAAGCGGAAAACTTGTCTTTCCGGCAGCTAGTAGTCTTTATCAATGTGTTGATACTGGTTATGCGGTAAGTTTAAAAATTCAGAATATTTTGTACTCACGTTTTCAATGAATCAAATTAAATTTCTCCAAAGTTCAAAGTTTCATCAAAGAAAAAAATTCAACTGTATGATATATTTGGAACATTTCTTCCTAAGAATGAAAACACTCAAAGTTATCAACTAATCCATGTGATTCATTAATAGAATTTTTTTTTCGAATCTGAGAAAAATCATTAACCAGAGAATCAAAAAATAGCTAATTTTCATAATTTTGACTTTCTACATCTCAGGCTGGACCTCTATTCCCTTCTGAATTGAGAATTTCGACACCTGGAGCGAAATTATGTCCTCAAATATGTCCTTGGAACAACGCTTTGATCGCGTACACATGCTCGGGCGATTTGTATCTATCGCACGGTATCACTGGATCGTCAGTACGTCTTACGCACGCTCGAAAAGGTGGAAGAAATTTGTCGGAAGATCCTCTGACAGCGGGAACCCCGTCGTATGTGATGCAAGAAGAATTCATGAGGTTCGAGATTAGTTCATTCATATGATTTTTCAATCCTATTATTCGCATCGTTGAAATGCAACAAAAATTATTTTTAGCATTGCTTAATCATTATATACGACCTGCAGTTCGCAACTTTGTGAAATTTGTCTTCAGATTTTTTCAGAAACCAGTTGAAAAATTCAGTAAATGAAATTGTGGAAATTGTTCACATTACAAATAGTAAAACAAAGAAATATTTTTTGTTGCATTCCATCGATGGAAACTTCGATATTTTAGTTTGCTGAAAATTCGCATCTGCTTTTTTATCTTAAAAATTGCACTCGTATATCCGTCTGTGCGTTTATCTATCGAGCAGATACGTCGGTTATTGGTGGCAGCCAAAATCAAACGACGGGGTATACAGAATAGTTTACGAAGAAGTGGACGAGAGCGACGTGAAGATATTTTGTTTTCCATCGGCTTCGAGTTATCCTTCGACTCTGAACACGGGTGACGTAGATGAGTTTCGATTCCCAAGAGCGGGCACGTGCAACGCAAAGAGTAATCTAAAAATGGTACAATTTCGAACAACCGATACTCATCGGATAGTTGATATAGAGATATTAGAATTGCAATATCCCCTTCACACGATGTTTCCTTGGATGGAATATTTGGTGAGGGTAGGTTGGACGCCGGACGCCCAGTAGTGAGTATCTTTATTTCATTGAAATTCATAAAAAATGGAACAAAGATTAACGTAGTTGGTTAGCGTGTGGGTTCAGCTGCTTGATAGGAAACAGCAAAGGCTAGAGTTGGTTCTTTTGTCCATTGACAATTTTTCTGAACCACCACCGAACGTTTACAACTCGGATAATCACTTCACACCGTCCTCAGCGAGCGTCCGAGTCTTGTATTCCGAACGGAGCAACATATGGATTAACGTCAACGATCTTTTGTACTTTTTACCATCGGATGATCCAACCCGCGTGAAATTCATCTGGGGAAGCGAAGAAACAAAATTCATGCATCTTTATTTGATCACGTCGAGTATAGCCGGTGAGTCTTGATTTCACTAGTGGACTGTATTGTTGGACACTAAAAGAATATGAACCTCGTCTCCCCTGTTCTCCATCCTTCGTCGTCGTCGTTCGATGAATCAAGGACTGAGCAACGGAGTCGAAGAGCCGCTCGATCGTTTGGACAGCGCCTATTTGCAACCACGTGTAATATCCAAGACGGCAATAACTCAGGGCGATTGGCAAGTGTTGCGTCGAAAATTGTGGGTGGACGAGGCTAATTCGATCGTATATTTTGCTGGATTGCGGGAAGGACCTCTAGAGCAACACGCTTACGCAGTCTCGTTGCGTCGACCCCTGGAAATCCGTCTGTTAACTAGACCTGGCTCCAGTTACAACAATATTTATTTCAACAAGGATTGTACGATGATGGTGACGGTGCACAGTTCGATCAAGACCTCGCCGTCGTGTCAGGTTGCAAACGTCTACTTGTATACACATTTTTATTTAATTTTTCTTTGTTTTTCCTTCTCTATCATTGTGTTGCTACACAGTATTTATAATTATTGTTTACTTTTTTCTGTTATTACCTAACTACAGGTTTTTAGAATAACGCAGACGGATCGAACCGTAGATGGTATTACGTTGACAGCCCTCGGCTATCTCGTCGAACCGACAGTCCCAGAAACTGAATTGTTTGCTCCAAGCATATACGCCCACAAAATTACATCCGGTGATACGATATACTCGATGATTTTCAAACCTCACAATTTTCAACGATCCGTCAAGTATCCAACCGTGCTACAAATTTATGGCGGCCCGGATGTCCAACTTGTCACGAACACATTTAAGGTATAATAAGTCAATTTCTTGTTATTATCATCTTTACGACCTTCAACGCGGATTTTCTCTTTACTGATTGATGTTCTTTCTTCCAGGGAATGAGACACTTCCGATTTCACATGCTAGCTGCGGAAGGTTACTGCGTTGTTCTCATAGACTCCAGAGGCTCTAAAAATCGTGGCCTTGGCTTCGAAAGTCACTTACGGAAAAAAATGGGCACCGTTGAATTGAGCGATCAGGTCGAGGTGCTTAGATTATTAGCTGAAAAAACTGGCTACATCGATCTCGATCGAGTAGCCCTTCATGGGTGGTCCTATGGTGGTTATCTCAGTCTTATGGGCATAATACATTATCCTGAAGTATTTAAGGTGAATATATTTTTATTCTTGAGGTGACATATCTGAATACGTTCTAAAACGGTGACGTTCTAAAATCTAATGTTGAATCTATTTATGAAAATATGTCGGAAGCTTGTGTCTTCTATTATTTTTAAACAAAATTCTACATAAAAAAGTAAATTATGACGAGGTTGGCGTTCAGAAAATGAATGATGAATTATTTATTTTTATAGTTGTGGACTTTATTACAATATCACAGTTAACAACAACCAACCTGGCTTCATTTTTCCACACTTTTATCGAATCGCCATATACCAAAATTCGATTAGAGGAATTATTTTTCAACACCTTAAAATTGCATTTTTAAACCGAGATTGTTTTTTTACAGATCGCAATCGCCGGTGCACCCGTCACCTGTTGGAATCTGTACGATACCGGATACACCGAACGTTACATGGATCTTCCACAGGACAATTATCCCGGTTACGTTAACGGCTCGGTACTGACTTACGTCAATAAGTTTCCGGACGACGCGAATCGTTTGTTAATCATTCATGGTCTCATAGACGAGAACGTTCATTTCTTTCACACTAGCGAATTGATAAACGCCCTTATCAAAACGGGTAAACCGTATCAACTGCAAGTATATCCAACGGAGAGGCATAGCTTGAGAAATTTGGATGCAACCAGACATTACGAGACGACTCTTCTCTCGTTTCTTCAAAATAACCTATGATGAGATTTTTACCGTTTATAATTAATATATTTAAAACAATGTTATCGTTCCTCGCGCGATTTATAAAGATAAAAAAACTGCTACTCGGTCTCTCGCGAGTCGGAAGTGCCGCGCACGATTTTTTAATTCGAGTGAAACTACTGCATATCTTCGAGTTTGCTCGGAGCAACAAGATACAGAAGGACGCAACGACTTTCAGCCGTAGAAATATCCTTAAATCAGCTACATTTAAAAAAAAATACTTTGAGGAAAATTTTCACGATGGAAAGAAGGCAATCATGTTTTTTCCAGTTAGAAACACTCCACGGATTTCCGGGTCAAGTCTATTTTTTCCTTTGGTATCTGTTCCTTTTTTCGTAATTCGATACAAAAGCTCAAAATAAGTCATAACAGCTTATCGGTCAAAACTTTTTTCAATGTTGTGGGTTTCATTGAACTAGAGTTCAAAAGCTTTGCGATTTGACAAAAATTTTCGAAAATTTGACCAGCTTTGAATCTTTACAATCATTGATTTCCAGTGATAATAATTATATAAAAATTTTAACACGTGGTTTCAACCACGTATTCTTGGACAAATGATCAGATTTTTTTTCCATTACGTGAAGGTAATTTTATTCAACTAATTTTCCAAAAACGTTTACAATATTCATGTAAATGATCACAAATCTTGGGTGTTTTTGTAAAAAGTTTCAAAAGCATGTAGAACATTCGAAGGCATCGATCAAATAGTTTCTCAAATAGCGCCACAGAAACAGAGAGTAATTAAAAAATATATAAATAAGGTTTCGAAAAAATTCAAAATATTCTAGGTAATGAAATAATTCCTTCCAAAGTACGATAAAAGCAGTTAATTATGCTTTCAAACAATCAATTGATCATTCTTTGATATATTTACGATTGAAATGGTTTTTTTCAATTTATTTGCAAACTGAAATTTTTATTGGACTAAATTATTGACATAACACATACGTGTAATTCATATTTGAATATTTTTTGCAAACATGATTACGATTGATATAAAAAAATTGACTTTTTAAGTGTTTTTTTTTGTCATGAATATTTAACGTAGTCTCAAAATCTTAAAAAAAAAACAGAACCTATCTGAATGAAAAAATTTCAGGTGACCTTGAAATCTCGGGAGTGAATTCACTCGAAAAATATTATCTCTTCCAACTGTGCAACTTTTATCTGAAATATTGACTTCTGAAAATGATCGGCTTAACTGTCAATAGTCCTTGCCTCACTCAGTATACACGAAAGTACGTAAATTTCTTTTTTTCGTCTTTTGCTATCCCTCGGACTTATTTCATGATGAAATGAGTGGAAATAGAACGACCATTAAATTTCCAAAATGCACATAAAAAAGCTCGAGAAAATAAGTATTCTTCCATCGCATAGTTCGCGCGCTCCTCCGCCTCGATCGAGAATTGAGTAAGAGTTTTTTCCACCGCGGTACCGACCCCCGTTATCCTTGTTGTTTCAGTGCTTTATTTTCCGTTCATTCAGTTTTTTTCTTTCATTTTGTTGCAATATCCTACTGCCTCCATTAACTAATGTTCGTCCATCGAACCCAATCGCCTCAACAACAGTATTATGCGTGTGATTATTGCACCGCTGGCAAGAATTACCCAACAGTTTGGTATTACGGATAAATCGACCGAGAGTGATTTGCGGATAATAAAAAAAAAAAAAAGAAACGAGAGACAATTTTTTCATTCGTATAGCAAAAAACAAAAAGCGAACTATTGTTATCGAGATTTTTTCAAGCAAGGTATACTGTGATTCGTGTGTGCTTGTTCGTTTGTGTGTGTGCGTGCGTGCGAGCGAGCGAGAAAAAAGAGACGCGAATGATGAGAGGATAAAAAAAACCGGTGTGGAGCGTTAACATTTCTTTTGTAGAAACGCTCAGAGTCAAGAATCGCGATTCGGTATAAAAAAAATATATATAATATTTCATTATGAAAAAAAGTAATCGTTCTACAAGCCCCGTGCGCGCTAGTCACTCGGGGAAAAAAAGAAAAAAAACGCGTTAGATTCTTGATCAATTCGTTATTAATTTTTAACGATAATCGACAATACTCATGACACGATCGATCCTCGTGCATATTTCAACATAATTTGTGCTCAGAAACGTACGACTAATTACTGAACAAACGGCCATAATTAGAGACAAGTGCACGAGCCACCTTTTCATATTTACTCCACTTTCTTCCCCAGTCCCACCCCGTGTCGCTTTTAATTTCGTTTGTTTTTTCTTTTATACATATAAAAAAATTTTATTGTCCTTTTTTCTTTGACTTTTTTCTACTGTACTTACCGAACATCGTCTACCGTGATGCGCTAAAAATTTCGTTCTCTTGGACGTAGATAAATATATTTTTTAATAAAAATAAAAATAAATAAATAAGAGAATGAAAAATGAAGAAGAAATATGTAAATCATGCGAATAGCGTTGGCGTGAAGGATCAATGTCCGAGGTAGCCGATTATTTTGCAAGTGTTGTGTAGCAAAAGCTTATTAGGGAGATATAAATGAGTATTTACATTTCGTGATTGTATTGACAACCAAGAACAAAAAAAACACTGTCTCGCATCAATTCTGTCATAATTGATCATCTCGATGAGTAAAATTTCACTATTTTGTACCAAGTCTAAGTAATTTATTTATAAACAACCGTCGATCCTGACAGCATTCCACAGATGCCAATGATAAACGCTAAAGGTGTATACAATGAAAAAATCCTTTCCTCGCCACTACTGTCTTTCGCTAAACGTTGTTTTGGTTTTGCGATTAAGGAATTTATAAAGAATCCAGATTCTCTTGTTCAATTCCTTCCATTTAGTTGGCCTGGCTATGGGAAATACACCTTTCGCCCATATTTTTTGTTTCCTTATCAAAACTTGAAACTCGTTACCCTTAACACCACGTAACCAGGATGGCACGTTGTACATTATCTTTGTAGGGTGAAGATCGTGGCTTCCCAATATATCGATGTAGTCGTTTTGTCCAAATAATGCTTTTCTTTCGAGCCATGGATTTTGCGGTCGATAAACAGGCATCTCTTCTACTCGTCGAGTTTCCTTCCTCGCTAAGAGGCCTCTGAATTTGTCCACTTCATCCTGGTACCCGTAACGTCTTATCAAAGGACCTTTGGCTATTTTGTCCGCGTGATAACGATGGCGAACCTGCGTTATGAGTGGAGTCCATCCTGCAAGGGCCCTCTTACCCATATCAATGAATCGGGACATATCTGAAAGAAACTTAACGATTTATTTGTTTTCTGTGCAAAATAGTACTAGGTGGATAAATTATTTGTTTGATGGTGACATTTTTCATTATTCCATGCAAATTTATTGTTTGTACGCCGTTCGTACGAAATCATTTTAGACGTCATGCACATTTGTCTTCAATGTGCTTCCGTTGCAGCCTCAAAAACTACATTTAACATGAAATTAAATATAATGAAAATTCGTAGGTCTGAGGTTAGAGTAATCGGCGAACAGCTTTGTTATGAAAGAATCTCAGACGATTACAATGTTTTTGACCACGAAATTAGATTCGGATTCGAGAAAACGAAAAAAAAAATGAACTTACCTCTCTATAATTACAACTATGACAGTTGCCAAACGAACAAATAAACTTTATTTATGTAAATTCACCAATTTATTGCATGGTTTCAAATCGCCGAGCAGCTGAAGTGGGTATAGATGAATGAAACCGACAGAACCGACGGAGTGCACGTGAACCGGGTGATCGATACACAACAGCTATATACATAAAACTTGCTAGGCCATTTTGACTCTCTTTTTTTTCTTGTTTGTTCACCGTCTGTTCTTAATTGTTCGCTGAATTATTATGATGGATTGATACTATTATTCAACAAGCAAACAAAACAAACAAGAGCGTTGTTAGTCGAGTTTTTTGAAATCGTATCCAATTCTGTTTTGCTAATTTGTCAATCTATTTCAAATCGTTTGTACGTGAATAATAATCGTATCCAGACGTTGGTTTAGTCACCGATTTTATAAAAAAAACTAAAACAAATGTCACAGGAAAAAGAAATATAATACCCTACCGAGATAGATGGTAAGGAAAGAGCCTCAACGCTTGATCTGAGCGTTTTGGTGCGGTCGACTGTATCGTGCTTTACGTAGTTCGAACAAGATTTACACGATTACACGATGTGTCTTTTTTAGTTTTTCTTTAGGAAAAACCACAAACGATCAAACGAACAGGTAAAATTATTATTGATGTGCAAACGATTTGAAATCATTTGACATTTGGACAAATAGAATTGAATGAAGTTTCAAAAAATCCCGCTAATATAACACTTTTATTTGTTTTGTTTTTTCGTATAAAAATATTTTCGGATAAACATTTCAATTAATCAAACAATTAACAACAGACGACGAACAAACTAACAATAAAAAAAGGTGCGGAAGTCGACCAATTTTATGTAGCTCTGAAATACGATGAAAAAAAAAACCCAATGCATTGAAGGATTACAGGGCGGCATTTCTCACGAGTATTTTTTTCCAGAGTCGTAGAGGTCCCTTTCCTAACCGTATTGTGGGGCTGTGGATTGAAGCATACGAGTTGGCAAATTTGCTTCGGTGAAGAATCTGTTAAATAAGTTTTCATTAAATTAATAACGGAGCGATGGTAAGTACGTTCAGTAATGCTTGTGGATTGCACTAAGTAGATTCCAATTTATTTGCATTAGAGCATTTTCGTAGAACTAATATATATGCTCGCATATACAGATATACACGCCTCTCTTGTAACGAGTGAAAACAAATGCATTTTTGACAGGGGTTAACACTTGTTGTCTCCGCTATTGAATTTTCCTTATTGTTGTTAGACTGACTTATCTTTGGGTTCATTTCAGAAATCAAAATTGATTATTATTCTTAGGAGTTAACCTTCGTCTGTACTCATACGCCCAATTTTCATTATTCAATTACATGAATAACCAAGTTTGTATCGTAATGGACGAAAATTCGTTGCCAATATGAATTTAATCATTATCTGAAAGAGCCAAATTCTTTTCGAGCTCTGAGTTATCATGCCCGAAAAAAATAGTGATCAGTTTCTAAAATGTCAAACTAAACAGACTTCCAGACGCCGGTACAAAAATAACATTAAATAACATTAAATAAATTGATGAATTTATCAATTTGTTACTGGGACATCAAATTTATGAGTTTTTGAATGCTTCTTCCTCAACAAACCAATGGTAATGGACAATCTTTTAAGAAGATATCTCCTTTCAGTAGAGTAGTGCACGCTTGTTTTGAGTTGCTTTTATTCAGCATGGTGCTACCTGGAATCCCTGGTAGGTATCTTTATTCTTCTCGCAGCCAATGACACCCGTCATGACAAGTGTCGAGGAGCAGGACAAACTATTGGAAGATGCCATTGGCGTCGTCAAGGTACAAGCCTTCCAGATGAAACATTGTCTCGATCACAACAAACTCATGGACGCCTTGAAACATGCCTCCACCATGCTTGGTGAACTCAGAACTTCGCTGCTCAGTCCAAAGAGCTATTACGAATTATGTATCCTTTCAAAATCGTATTTTTTTTTTTTTCCAACTTTTCTTAGCATAGTTATTGAACTTGAAAGTGAACAATATCTTTTTTGCCCAGAAATTATGTTGGATTAGAATTTTGAAACGTTGTCAACTGGATGAATTTCTAGACAAATTTCCTTACAAAAAATATTTAAAAAGACATGGCAATCACTGACGAGCTGCGACATTTGGAGATTTATTTGTTAGACGAATTTCAGAAGGGCAGGAAGGTTGCAGATCTCTATGAACTTGTACAATATGCAGGAAACATTGTGCCTCGTCTGTAAGTATTATTTCTATGCAGTCAATTAACATTACTTTCTTTTATGATTTTCTGTACGAATTAAACATCATTGCAAAAATAATCTTTTTTTTTTTAGATATTTACTGATCACAGTAGGTCTGGTTTACATAAAGACTAATCCGTGCCTGAAGAGAGATTTATTACGAGATTTGGTAGAAATGTGTAGAGGCGTACAACATCCGTTGCGTGGTCTCTTTTTACGAAATTACCTGCTGCAATGCACACGAAACATATTACCTGATGTGTCGGAAGGCGATGATGAAGAGGGAACAGTACGTTAATGGAAATTGCAAATGGCAACTGACATATATTTATTCTATCGCAAAAATTTCGTGTTTCTAGTATATTTGTATTCAGGTTCGTGACAGTATTGACTTCGTCCTCATGAATTTTGCGGAGATGAATAAATTATGGGTAAGGATGCAACATCAAGGACACAGTAGAGATCGAGAAAGGAGAGAAAGGGAACGCGAAGAATTGAAAATCCTTGTTGGAACGAATTTGGTTCGTTTGAGTCAATTGGAATCTGTTACACTCGACAAATACAAAAAGGTAATGCTTTCTTTTTCATTTTTAAATGTTAAATTAATATTTTTGCAACTCCTTCGAAACAAGAATGACATGCATTTACACTTTTATTTTTTACACGTCAACTTTTTGAGTATCAACATTATTTTCAGCTCGTGCTGCCTGGAATCTTGGAGCAAGTTGTAAGTTGCAGAGATGCAATAGCTCAAGAATATTTGATGGAATGTATAATTCAGGTAATAAATTATGAAAGTCGAAGGAAAATTCAAAACATCAATCGGTGAATCTTTGTTCATCACTGTTCCTTTTCTTAGGTTTTCCCGGATGAATTTCACCTTCAAACTTTAAACGCCTTTCTCAAATCCTGTGCCGAATTACACAACGGCGTTAACGTTAAAAATATAATAATATCGTTGATTGACCGTCTCGCGACTTTCAGTCAAAGATCCGACGGTGTTGGAGGTCCAGGCAGTCCCAGTCAGATTCCTGGAATTCCGCAAGATGTTAAACTCTTCGATGTATTTAGTGATCAAGTTGCAACCATTATTCAGGTACGACGGAGACTATTCATGCTCCAGAAAAACTTCTTAAAACATTTTAAATTGTTATTTTGTTGTTTAAATGATTTAGCGAACGTTCAGTGATGACCAGGTACTACACTGCTCTTGACAGTCTGTGATGTTTATGAAAAATACTCATTCTCTTACTCATCTAGTTTAAGTCTGAGAACGGTTTCGCTTTTCTTTTCATTTATTTTTTTTATTCCCCAGCAAATTTCCGCTCATTTCATATGTATGGTTTTTGTTTTTGTAGTTTCTGTTTGATTATGTCTTTTTTTTTTTCATTTTCATATCGAAAATTCGGATACGAAAAGCTCGTTGAATATAAATTCCAAAATTTGTATTCAAATCACACAATTCTATTAAAAATTCCCAACTTCGTTGCTGTGTTCCTTTTGGATATCAAACGACACATTTGTAGACACAATATCACTAACATATTTATATAAATAACTCCTTTTCGTCTGCCTTCCGTGGTAAGAATTTCAGTCAACGAAATTTTAAGTAAGTTTACTGTCACTTGCTGATTTTGAAAATTTATAATTAAATTCAATCATAACTTCTCAAGTTCAATAACAATTGCTCCGACATTAGTTCTTCACCTCGAATATTGTCTTTTTATGATTCTTCTTCTTTTATTCTTTATCGCTCGGTGTAAACGGGCGATAATGTCTTGCACTTTGAAGCGGGTCAACGAATATCAGTGTTCTTGATAGATTAGAGCATTGGACTCGAAACGTGTAGGTGTCCGAAGGCTTATTTAGCTTTGGTGGGGTAACAAAAAATATATACGGATATAGCTCCTGTAAAGTTGTTTTGTATGTAGAGTTGGGATCCCTTCAGTTTCAAACTCATTCGAAAGAATAGCAACATCTCTGAGATGTATTGTTTCTTGTATTCCATTGTTTTTTGGTTGTTATTAAAATCTACATTTTTTTTTCAAAAATTGGTCTTCTTACAGGACTTCTAATAAATATGTTTAGTTTTAATTTTAAATATTTTTCTTTTAGACGAGACAAGACATGCCGCCTGAGGATATCGTCTCATTGCAAGTTGCCCTTATCAATTTGGCACATAAATGTTATCCCGAAAGAGTTGATTACGTCGACAAAGTATTATTCACCACCGTTCAAATATTCGAAAAGCTCAACGTAGAAAAGTAAGTTTATACTTTTTTGTCAATGAATAAAAATGTAAATCGTATTTTCTGCATTCCGATTAATTATAATGATGTTTTTTGCGTTTTTTTTTTTTATAGGCTGGAATACAACAGTGCCGTGTCCCGAGAACTGGCAAGATTGATGAAAATTCCCGTTGATAATTATAAAAATATACTTACAGTATTGAAACTCGAGCATTTCGCACCCCTTCTCGAATATTTCGATTATGAGGGTAGAAAACTTCTCGCTGTTTATATCATCACGAATATACTCGAGAATGAAACTCTCATACCAACACAAGAACAAGTCGATGCCATACTTTCTGTCGTATCTCCACTCGTGCAGGATCAACCGGATCAACCAAGCATCGAAGAAGATCCCGAAGATTTTGCTGAGGAACAGGGACTCCTTGGAAGGCTCATACATCATTTTAAATCGGAAACTGCTGATCAACAGTACATGATACTTAGTGCAGCAAGAAAACATTTTAGTGCTGGAGGAAATAAACGAATAAAATATACACTTCCGCCTATCGTCTTCCAGGCGTATCAACTCGCATTCACTTATAAAGCTCTCAAAGATCAGGTTCGTAAATTTAATTTTTTATTTTTCAGAACTTACGTGAGATTTGTATTAGCCTTGAAAAACATTACAATTACAGAAATTTATAACGTTCGAGACTATGTTGTCTATACTCAATTACGAAATTAATTGCAGGACGAAATGTGGCAGAAAAAATGTCAAAAGATATTCCAATTCTGTCACGCAACGATAACAGCGTTGATGAAAGCGGAACTTGCCGAGTTGCCGTTAAGGTTGTTCCTTCAGGGTGCTTTGGCTATCGGTGAAATAAGATTTGACAACTTCGAGATGGTAGCTTACGAATTCATGAGCCAGGCATTTTCAATTTACGAAGATGAGATCAGTGACTCTAAGGCTCAATTAGCAGCTATTACACTTATTATCGCAACGTTCGAACAGATGAGCTGTTTTGGCGAAGAAAATGCGGAACCTGTGCGAAATCAATGCGCACTTTATGCGAGCAAATTGTTGAGAAAACCTGATCAGTGCAGAGGGGTGGCAACATGTTCGCATATTTTCTGGTCTGGAAAATCGTTAGCGACAGGAGGAAAAGAGGTGATATTTTTTATTCGAATTCTAAAATTATTCGTTAAAAAGAAACTTGTTTTAAAAAACTGCAGCTTTGGGGAAAAAATCAATTGAATTCTTCACTCGTTACTGAAACCAACTTTATCTTTTGTTAATCAGATGCAAGATGGTAACAAAGTGTTGGACTGTTTGAAAAAAGGCATTCGGATTGCGAGTCAATGTATGGACACTTCCGTGCAAGTGCAATTGTACGTAGAGTTGCTGAATCATTACATCTACTTTTACGAAAAAGAAAACTCATCGGTAAGTTTTGAGGCATGACAAAAGATTAATCCAAATAAAAATAGACGATGTTTTATGTGCTATGCATTTATTTTATTTTTTTCAGGTCACGGTGCAAATACTTAATCAGGTAATTGCAAAAATAAAAGAAGAATTGCCTAATCTTGGCGTGAGCGAAGAAACCGAACAAATCCAGAAACACCTCGCTAATACTTTAGAACATCTTCGAAATCGTATGAAGTGTTCAGACACTGAAGGAGGAATGTACCACGATCTAGTGATTTAAGGGCTATGAATAATAGCCATAATATGCAATTTTTCATCATTGAAATGCAACGAATTTAGTTTTATTTATCTAAATGTTAAATTTATTCCAAATTTAGGGTCTAAAATTGATGAAACTGTTATTTACTATATTTTTATCGTGTTCTGTTTCGAACAAACTACAAGATTTTCGAAAATCCCTTAAAAAAATGAAATACGTTCTATTTCAACGATGACAATTTTACTACATAAAAATAACTCTTCTTGTAATTTTGTACATAATAATTCAATGGCAATTCCTTATTCGGCTATGGTTCGAATGAGTATGGATTTTGAAAATACGAATCATGTGATTTTCTGTTCTTCGGATAAAAAAGACAGAACTTATCGTGTTTATTGATTTAATCAAGGCGAGATTATCACTTATAGTTTATCAATTACAAAAAAAATATTATATATTTTACATAGTTGCAAATATATTCATGATTTTTATCAGGCTAGGCCCAAAATGCATTTTTCAATCCGAGAAAACAAAACTGCAGCAGAAAGTTGGTTAATGTATATAGAAAGATTGTACCAATCTATACTTGAAAATTTCGTTTGTATATTTGCCAGAATAAAATTATTATACAAGGATGATTGTTTTTTTTTTAAGCCACAATTTTCAAGGATTAAGATATTTTTAATGCGTCTGAAGAGCATTCACAGATCACAGATACGATTTTTTATCAACAAAAGTAAAGTTGCTCGTTGATACTGCATTCCTTATGTATAAAAGTCACTATTATGTTACTTTTTTGATTTCAATAATTAAAATTGAATTTTTTAACTGATCTTCAATAAATAAAGTCGTAAAAACCCTAACTGCTGCGTTACTTTCAAAAAAACCGCCTTCAGAAAAACTAAAGAATTTATAAGTTTTTTGCCCTAGACCAAAGTCACTAGAAAAATCGCAGTGGGTAGACTTGTCAAACACTTGTTGACCGACCATTCCTTCTCAGAGTTCTAGCCACGTGCAGTTTCATTATATTCAAAGTTTATAAGTGTTGAAAAAGGTGTTTTAAAACAAAAATGGGAAAAGGACGAAGGCACAAACCCAAAAAGAACTTTGCTGAAAAACGTCGTGAGAAGCAAAAGGTAGGATTATGTTTATTTTATAGTATTGACCGGCTCACAAAAAGAGGTTATGTTTTTTTGGAAATCAAAACGATTCGAGCATGCTTTTGTGTATCAATAAAAGTAGATTGAACTGTAGGGCTTTGCTCATTCGTTTCTATGGGTTTACAAATATTACTAGCCTTGAAATGTACTTCACTAATTGAGTACAAAAAATTTCAGAATAAAGATGAATGGGATAAGAGACCTCAGCGTTGTTACGCCGATATCGTCAGGGAGAATAAGGATTTTGAAGACTACTACAAAACTCAAAATATCGTGCCAGAAGAACAATGGGACAAATTTATAACTGCCATGAGGGAAAACCTACCAGTTGCTTTTCGTATTACCGGCTCAAAGGCTGAGACTAAAGCACTTCTCGATATAATAAAAGGAGATTTCTTTGAAGAGATACTAAATATGAAACTTGATACCGATCAAGATACCACTGGTGCGGTAGAAATAATGAAGCCTCGGTGTTTGCCTTTTTATCCCGATTCTCTGGCCTGGCAATTGCAACTTACTCGGAAAGACATTCGCCGATCTGAAGCTTATTTCCGACTTCATAATTTTCTCATCGCTGAAACTAACAGCGGTAGTATCAGCAGACAGGAAGTTGTCAGTATGATACCTCCTTTGGTTCTCGATGTCAAGCCATGGCACAAGGTCAGATTTTTCACTTAATATTACATTTTTATTTTTATTCTTTGGAATCAACCTGCTGTTGGTGATTTTTGTTGTTGAAGATGAATTACTTGTGAAATAATGCCGATTATTTCATTCCATAAAGATTTGGAGGCTAAAAAAGACATGAGTCATTCTTCCTCAATTGAAAAATCATATTTCATCAGAACATAAAAATTGAGACTGTCGTTTATAAGTTTGGAAGCATTCCAAAATATCTTTCTAATATGAAAAAAAATGTGATCATTTGAGAACTAATGTAAGCAATAATGACTGATATTCCTTTATTTTACATGAAATTCCGGATAATTTCAGGTTTTGGATATGTGCGCAGCACCAGGCTCAAAAACAGCTCAGCTCATCGAAGCCATTCATGCAGACGAAAAAGTTGCACATCCCAGTACGTAGAAAAATCAAAGTTATATTTATTATTCCATCAAAAGAAGTGAGATTTGAGAGAGAAAGCAAAATAAAATCCTTTTTCATCGTTCAGGTCTAATGAAATGTTCCTTACTATATTTGAGAAACTGCAATTAGTAAAGAAGAGTGTCGTAAACAATTTTTAAATGTATTTTTATTCATTTCCCGATATAATATTTCGTTGCAACAAGATCAGAAGCTCTGAGAAGAAACATCAACTTTTAATTTTCCAGGTGGTTTCGTAATAGCCAATGATTTGGATAATAACCGTTGCTACATGTTGGTTCATCAGGCAAAGAGACTCAATAGTCCAAACATCTTGATCACTAATCATGATTCATCGGTAATGCCAAACTTCAATATCACGAATCCTGATGGTTCAAAAGGTTTATTGAAGTAAGTAATTTTCAAATAGAACCATAAAACTTTTGCAAGAAGCGTGTAAAAATGAAAAAAATGAGATATGAACATTAACGACACGATCGCTTTTGAGAAATTGATTTTCTGGATCATCAACGAATTTCCTTCAGTCAAAAAAGATCTTGTTTCTAAATTGTAAAATTACAATTTTCTTTATTTGCAGATTCGATAGAATTTTAGCCGACGTACCATGTAGTGGAGACGGAACTATGAGAAAAAATCCTGATATTTGGTGCAAGTGGAGTCCGGCGAATGGGAATAATCTCCATGGGTAAGAATCGCATTTCTTTAAAATGCTCAAAATAATAAAACTAAGACTCGATAATGAAAAAACCACAAATAAAAACTTTTTAATAATATTGTTTTCTTTTTTCCTTCAGAATTCAGTATAGGATAGCAAAGAGGGGTTTAGAGTTGCTGGAAATTGGGGGGAAAATGGTATATTCGACGTGTTCCTTAAATCCAATCGAGAACGAAGCAGTTTTGCACAGGCTCTTGTGCGAGACTGGTGATTCCGTACGATTGATAGACGGTAGAGATTATGTACCTGGTTTGAAATGCGATCCAGGTGTAACGACATGGATGCCTGGTTCGAAAAATTTAAATTATTACAAAACGTGGGAAGAAGTACCAGAACAATGGCAAACGCAAATACGTCCAAAAATGTTTCCTCCCAAAGCGGAGGATGCGCACAAGTACAACCTCGAAAAAAGGTGCACATTATTTCTATTTTTATTATAATTATTCCTTTTTACTGAATAAAAGAAAATTTGTTAAATTTTTTCAGTATGAGGATATTGCCACATCATCAAGACACAGGTGGATTTTTCGTTGCAGTATTGGAAAAATTGAAGACCCTTCCTTGGGAAAGTGAAACTGTATCAGCCAGTCAAAGCAACGAGCAAACGAACAACGAAGAAAAAGAAGAGGTAACGAGTCTCGAGGACGAAGCCGCTAAAGTGGAAAACGAAAAAGCTGAAAATAAGAAACGAGGACCGGAAGAGGTCAAAAGTCCGTGGGGACCGCAAAGAAAACGCAAAAGAGTCGTTGGCTATCGGGAAGATCCTTTCGTATTTTTTAAAGATGAGAACGAAGACGTTTGGGCGTCGATCAAGTGAGTTTCCAAATGATGTCAATAATTCTTGATAAAATATGCAATTATTCGTGAACAATTTTTAGAAAATGATCAATATAAAAACAGCACTTCAAGTCATTTTTTGTTATTTTGATGTCAAAGAGTCAGAAATTTCGGATGGGACATTAATCAATTATTGTTTTTCAGAGAATTTTATCATATATCTGACAAACTGGATCCTCGTTGTTTACTCGTGAGATGTCACGAGGGGAAGAAAAAAAATGTTTATTTCACATCGCCAGCGATTCGTGACATTGTTTTATCAAACGAAGACAGAGTAAAAATGATTAATACGGGAGTCAAAACTTTCGTACGTTGTGACAACAAGAATATGAAATGTGCATTCAGGCTTGCCCAAGAGGGTATGAAAAGCATTTTTTCATACATCGGTGAGGATCGAAAGGTTCACATAAAGAAGGACGATCTAATTATGCTTTTACAAAACGACAATCCTCATACACCGCCAGAAATTGAGAAATTGAGTATATCGACGCAGGAACGTCTCAAAGATTTTCGTAAGAAATATTTCATCATTCTGTTTTGTTTGTTTTTTTTTTTCTAATCTTGGTAAACTAAAGGATTCTATTTACGCCACATAACTTTTTCAATTTATCAAATTAATTCTTTACTTTTTTTCTGCCACTGCTGTAAACGTACTTGAATTTTTGAACAGCAACCGGCAGTTGTATACTTTTGTATACGGACGAAAATGCCGATAATTCGGATCCATTGAAATTGGATATGGTTGGTTGGCGTGGTACGATGTCACTCAGAGCATATGTTCCTATTCACGACGCAATTCATTATCTGCGTTTACTCGGAGCCGACTGTTCCAAATTTGGTAAGTAATAAAGAATAAATTCAACGAGAATTCGAAGAATTACTTCGTATGGTACTTATTATTAGTTTTATTCTGTTGTTTTTTTCTTTTTTTTATACAGAGAAAAATAAGTTCAAAGAGAACCGTGACGCTGTAGCACAAAAGAGTGAATCTGTGAATGGAGACGGTCTGGAAGAACGTGCCTCCAAGGAGAACGAATCAGAAGTCGACAACGAGAAAACAGCATCCATGGAAGTTGACGCAGTCGGTGAAACAACGTGATTCTATATATATTTTAACATTTCTCTGAACGAGGAGAATATTTGATGTTCAAATATTTTCCATAAATCTATTTGACATACGTATAGAAATAAAAAAAAATCGTGGATTCCTCGATTGTTCACACATCTTAATAGTTTTTGTACGGCTTTTTAAATGAGAAAAACTTCTCTCCGCACCGCAGTATGCACGTTCGTCGTTATGTTCGTTGTCGGTATTGCATGCGGGAAAATGCTATAATCTACTCCGTAGTTTGCCATTCTTTACCGACGAATGATTCTGCGTCGATTAGACCCCTGGAAAACCTTGATAGCATGAAAATTAATTTTTTTGGTGCTAACTTCGGTGATAAATCTTCACAATAGTTGTATGCAATGTTCAACACTCACATTCAGATCACTTTAAGGGAAAATTTGATATTACAAAACGCGAATTGCACAAAACATTTACTTAAACGATGGATAGGAATTTTGTGATTCAGTTCATTTTTTTTGTTTCTTTAATATTAGAGTTAAGAAATTACATAGGACGTTACATAACATTTGAGCGTAAAGCACCCTTTTCTTTCTCAGTTTTATCGTGAGAACTCGATCTTGACTCGAGGTTCAACGATAAACAGCTTTACATACTATCGTAAGTGTAAATTACAAACTTGTGGCCGGATAAAGAGGTATTATCGATATTGACCCTGCCAAAAATCGTTGAATTTCAATATATTAATTTTTTTTTTGTAAATTTAATTGCAATACCTTAGAGTCCGTCACTTAAGGCATGGAATTTGATGTTTCGTGGAATGTATGAGAAAACTTTTGTTTTTGTTAAGTCTAAAATTTAACGTTCACACTTTTTCTTCTCTCCTTTAGTCGTCAACATTAATTCATACCGCGATGACAGACTTTTGTCATTTCTAGTGAAACTAGTAATTTCTAAAGGACGGGATTGGGCTATTCTAAATTTCTTATTCTTTTCAATATATGTATAAATATGCAAAAACATTACATCACTAGTAACAGATACATAAACTATAAAAAAAGGGACATAATGAAGAAAAAAATGGTTTCGAAAAATCTAAAATGCTCAACGATTCAAACTTTTGAATTGTTTCGTCTATCACTAATAATCTCGTGCGGTCGGTGACGTCAATTTTCCACTTAAATTTTGAGAATTGGATGGAGATTTTGTGCCTGTAACAAAAAAAAAAGAAACAATTGAGTAAGTTCTAGAAAGAAAAATGTTCGCTTTTATTAAAACTCAATTATTTTGAGGAAAATGTTTTCACGAAAACTTACAAGTTTTGCTAATTTTATTACGGGGGTTGTTCGCGCACGGATGATCTCCCATCAGATGTTCTCTCCACTTGTTTTGATTGACTAGAGCACGACACAGGGGGCATCTTTCGTATCCTTCTATAGGCTCTTAAAAAAGTACATTTTTTCAGAATTTGTATTACTTAGTTTTCGGTCGTGCGGTTCAAATGATTTTAATTAGGAATAAGCCTGACTAATTTGAAAGATTTACGAACATTCCTTTAAAAAAAATGAAAAAGGGTCACCAACTTACTTGTACATTTCTCATCTTTCGAATGTTCAGGAAAGTTTTTTTCGAGAACGGCTTGTTTGCAGATGTCACATTTTACATAATTATTTCGAAGATCACATTCGTCTGAAAGTGAGAGATAACGAGAAAATAATTAAAACTTGTGCCAAATTTATAAAAGAAGGAATAAATAATTCATAATAATAGTAATAATAATAATAATAATAAATATCTCAGGAAACTTGAAAAAACTCACTCAATAGATGTAAATTTAAATAAGAAATCTCAACGACTTGTTTGCACGCCTCGCATCTCGTGAGCATTGGACAAGTTCGCCAATAGTGTATATTCAAACCTTCTTCCGAGTATACTTGGCCTTTAGACAAGCAGAATATACACAATCTGAAAGTTGCAAAACACACACATTTTACATAAAATCAACTTCCATATTATTTTTCCAAAATTTGTTAAACAAGTATTCTTGCCAAAGAATTTTTATACAGAACTTTTCAAAATTTCGAGGATACATTCAAGACACTGTTATACAACTACGTGCAAAATTTTCAAAAGAATTCACTATTACGTTTTCCCGATATTTCCAATCAACAGTTTTCCACGCATTGTTATGGAGAGCAGTAGAAAAATACACATTTCACGAAATAACTCTGAAACATTTCTACTGATTTTCTACAGAAAAACAAAGACTTCTGATCATTTAGTTTAAAAAAATACAGCAAAATAAAGGATAAGCTCTGTGTATTAGATATGAAAAATTTGGTTATTGTTCAAACTGTAAGATATAACAATTATTTTTAAAAGTTGAAAAACGGCATGTTAAAAGAAAAACGATATTTTAAAGTTCATCAAAGAGTTATCTTTTGAATGTGATTGTGACGAGACGACGACGTTAACTAAAAATTCTCTTTAAATATCCAAATAGAAGTTCCATTAATTACTTGTCTCCTTTGTGATCGGTGCTATTTTCTGATGGCGATGTAACACTCGTTGAACTTTCTGTGCTTACAACAGGACTTGTTCTTGGTGGAGATTTGGCAAGATTCGCAACATTGTTATCCACTGATTTTGTACGTGTTGGAGTGGCCGTAGTTTTTGGTGCAGGTTCAGTTTCTTTTTTTCTCTTGATGAATAAATAAAAATAATGAGTATAACTAAATGATATTTTGAAAGTGTATAAGCGTGTGAGGATCAATTTACACGAAAATATCAATCAGAAATCTATAATGTGAAATTCGTAGAATAATTGAGAACGAAAATTACAAAAATAGGAGTGAAAATCTACATGAAAAAATGTAACAAGTATATGAAACGATTCTTAAATACCTGGACGTCTATCAAATCAAATTCATGGAATAATTGACGATACAGTAGATTCCTTCGCGTTATATCGTCATCTGGTGGCAATTGTTTTCTGACAAGACGTGGATTGACTTTATACACGAGAACTAAAATTCTCTCAGAAACTTTCCTAACAGCCTCGGCTGGATGATGCAAACCGGAACAGCCCAATTCGGACAGTGTGCGACACGTTAGTCCACTGCAACAATTACAATACCTTATCACAGCGAGAGAAAGCTCATTTCAATTATTCATATTTTGAGGACTGATCTTTGCGAATCGAAACTTTCTGTGGCAATTAAAATTCAATAAATAATTTCAAAAAAATCCTTGATCATGAACTCGCGGATGAAAAAAGTCTGAAATTTTAATGACGATGGCAAAGATCTCAGATTCCTCAGGAAGATGTTCAAATTCGTATTTTTTTTTTTGGAACTCTTAATAGTTTTTTTTTTCAGGATAGTATTTTACCTTTGCTTGTCCGTAGAGATGCCGTGACTCAGGATTAGTTGTTCGACCATTTCTAGCCTACTAAGGGCCAGCCTCTGATGAGTGCTGCTGCTGACAGGGCGACTAAGAGCGACAGGAATGATGTGCAAATCTCTGACACATTTACAATCTGCCATACTCAGTATGGTGTGAATGGCCATGTTGTGTATCCTTGGAGTCGTGTCTCCGGACTTAGTCAATAATTCAGGAAGAAGACGGTCAACACTTCGTGCTATTTCGGCTGGTGTCACTCTGTTGAATGTTTGGAACGGTTTTTTAGAGAAATTGAAAGCGCAGAAAAAAAAATATGTCGATCGAATGAATAAAAAATCTAATGAGTCTGAATTCAAATAAAAATAAATCTAGTACGTTACTAAAGTAAATACACGAAGAAAATCAAGAGTCGAAATGATTCAGACCTGTCAGTGGCGAATTCCGCGAAGAAAATTCTTATGAGCTGTGCAGCGAGACTGTAAACGCTAAATACTTTGTCTCTGAGTGCTCTGTGTAACAACAGAATAGCCGCCCTTGCAGTTTTGTTTGCCGAGTGCTTAGAAACTTCAGCATCGAAAGTTCTCAATTCTTCCTTTAATTGCATAAGACCTTCTTCTTTGTCCGTAAATTGTTTCGAATAAAATTTTTCCACCTTAAACAATCACAATTATCATTTGCTCAATAAGACTGGAAATAAAATTATAATGACGATATTTTTACCATTTCCATTCCAAAAACTGATATTGGCAAGGCAGCTTGTTTCTTCTCCCTGTCGTTGAGCTTTGACGTCACTTTTATCTCCACATTGTCCATGTGACATTCCCTCGTAAATTCGTTCGTATGCGAGCTGTAATACATTTACTCCTTTTAGTACGAGACATTTATTACAAAATGAAATTTAGAGTCAACAATTTTCTTCGCCCACTTCGAATTCAAGAGAAAAATGAGGTCTTGGTTATTTGGAATATTTCGCCCTGTTTTACTAATTTTTCATACTATTTCATGATTCAAATTCGAACTGATGTCAGACATTTAAAAAATACTTTTTAAACGTTTCATTGCTGAACAGAATCGCAATTCGATTACGTTTCTAAAAAAAAACTCTGTTAAATTTACACAATAGAAACTGTCAACGAATTTCGAACATTACTGGAAAAAGAATTTCTGAGTTCCAACGATGAAAACTTTAATAAAATTATTGTATGTTAGAGAGAGAGAGAGAGAGGGAAAAAGTTACTGTCTCAGAGCTGGTATCGTTCTTTCTTCATAAGCTTCGTAACTAGATCTAAGAGACGGTCCAGCAGATTTCGTTTTTCGTCGTAACGAACCCTTGTTGCAGTTATTGTGCCGTTCGATAACTCCGTTTGGTGGGCTGTCAGTTACATCTGGAAAGAAAAGTTGGTTTTATCGATTGAACGCAATGAAATAATTGTGATTGACTAAAATATAGTTCATCTGATATATAACTTACCAGGACTATTGGATTTTTGATGCAAAGGCGATACCGGTGGCTGATGGGGTGGACCAGTTGGCGACAATGCTCCTTCACGACTAGGCGGCACGACTAATCGGGGCGGTGAAGATATGTCTTCTGGTGCAATCGCAGCTGCTGAACCACAACCAGAATCTCCAGTTTGTGGCTCTTTTCCTTCCACCGAAGATACGTTGTTTTTTTCCAATGGCTGATGGATATTTTTCATGTTATTGAAAAGGATAAATTAAATTATATGAAAATCTTTAGACTCTAAAAATTAAAATTAAAATTTCCACATAGAATATGATTTTATCATTTTTTCCAATTTTTGAAAGACTTTTTACTAAAGTTCATCAAAATTTTCATTTACATTTTTATTGAATCAGCTAAAAATGCAATTAATTAAAAATAACTGGAAGCAATTTCGTTGCTATTCAATGACTCGAACTTCGATATCGTGACACGAAAGTTGTACCGTGTAAAATCTTTAGAAAAATATAATTACCCCATGAAGTTCCAGTAAATCTTCAATTTCCAGGCTTTGATAAACTTGCTGTCGATAATTTTGTGCCTGTGCTTTTTTGGCCTTCGCCTTATCGTAGTCTTCCAGTGCAATGGCATATTTTTTTTCCAATTCATACTTGCCCAGACGTTCACCAGCTTTACGAAGATTTTCCATTGCCACTTTAAGCTTCGAGGCGTATTCGAATCTTTCTTCTGCGTGCCAAAAAAAAAAAAAGATTTCTCAATGTCGCTGTCAGTATTTATGGCTCATATATGTAGTGGCAATTATTTACCCTCTGCAGCTTGAAGCTTTTTCGCCTCCATTTGCCTGATAATCTTGGCAACCTCACGATCGACGTACATCTCGAACACCAAATCGTCGTAGGGTGATGTGTAATGGGGATTATAAGGAGCATCTCCTTGGCCTGTAAGCTCTTTGCCGTATGGATCGCCAAGAATATTGATAGCTATAAGACCCACCTGAACGGAGTAAAAAAAAAAAACAAGGACATGTAAATATAACATATTTAACACAGTCAAAATCTGATAATTCAACATTTTCTTCGTTTGTTCATTTTCCACTTCAAACGAAATGGTCGTAGATATTTTACTGAACATTTGTTAATGCTGTAAAGAAAAAACGTTTTCAAATTCAGAATGTTCGGTAAAAACTTCGACGAATATGTGCAGAGTTTTAAAACTTTTAGTCCAAAATATTTGTGTGCTCCGAAATTAAACACGTTATTTATTTTTTTCAAAAATAAATCTATTAATTTCAAATATTAATAAAAATGATGGCAGTGACTGACTGGTAGGTCGTAGATTTTTATTAATTTTTTTATTTGATAAAAATATGATTTACCTGACCATGAATATTGTGCGCGTTATTATGTGGTTTGTGAAGACGAAGTTTGAGGGACAGTGCTTCCGTTTCCGGTAGAACAACGCTCTTAAGTTCACGACTCTTGTACAAGGTCGAGGCATTATCAGAAAGCGCGATATAGCCCAAGTATGTGAAATCCGTTGATGCCGATGCATTTTCCTCACAGGTCGTCCAGATTTCCAATTTCTCCGCTGACAACAATAAATAATCGAAATGTCAAAGAGTACGCCAGAGATATGGGAATGCATTTTTCAAATCATCGAAATGTGACGCTATTGAATAATTCAGTACAGAACTACAACGTAGAGTCATTTTATGCTAAAGTAAACCAATTTATTTATTCAATTGTTGATGAAAATGTATTTGAATGTTTCAAAGCCTTTGACAGATTTCCTGTTCCAAAAAGTTAAATATGCTTGCGGTTTGTTTACGAATAAGAAAAAAACGATGCATTCTTTGAATTATGATTTTGAAATATTCGTCAAAACCCCTGAAGAATGGGAGTAAAAAAATGGTTTAATTGATTCTCGAAAGAAAGGACTATTTTTCTAAATGGCAATATCAAAAAACGATTCCTCTTCTTAATTGACTAAGAAAAACATATTTATTAAGATTTTATCGTGATTTTTTTCAAAAATAAATAACTCTTGATGAAGAATTGTGATTCGTACTGATCGTACTTCAAATTTAAGAATAATTAAAAAGGAATAAGTAATTATGATGTATTAACTAACGTATGAGATACTGATGCGCAAGGACTTGTATCCTGGCGAGTTTCGTTGGTCCATGGAGTCGTAGAATGAGCTCCTGAGGATAGACACATTTTCTGGCACTTTGCCAGCCCCTTACAGTTGGACCATGAACGTTAAGTTCTAGGGATGAATGTCTCTCCTCATCGCCTATACGAAAAATCAATTAAATACTAATCGAAAATCGTTTAATACAATTTAAAATTCATTCGGTTACCACTTAAAAATCTGCTTTTATTTGTTAACAACGAGCCACAAAATGACATCGATGACATCGTATTTGGAGCACGTGGGTGTCAATTATGCAAATCAATGAAACATCAAGCAATTTTTTTTTACATCAATCTTTCTATTTCATTGAGTTATCAATATAGAAAAAAAATCCCTCAAAAGTTTATCATAAAAGAATTCATAAGTTGACGGATTGTTCGAATTCTTCGAACGTCCGTCAACCCTCTGGCAATCTTCAAATAGCAGAGGGTGAATTCACTGATTCGTGGGAGGGTTTTTAATCGATCAAAACAGCCAGTTTTTGGTTCCCAGGAAATTTCGCAGGTTAATGACAGTCTAAAAATAAAGAAGAAAAATGCATAAAAAATAATGAAAAGAATACTCACTCGTTGCGTATACAACGCTGAACCCAATTTTCCTTGGCATTCTGTTGAATTTGATTTTTTCCTTTTGAAATTCCACGTCGAGAAACGTTACGACGTTTTTGTGGGGGTGTACTAGCGCGAATGTAGGAGAATAAAATGGAGTTTTGTGATATCCGATGCAAAAGGCACAGCCATTCTCAAAAGCTCGATTCACGAGGATCGAGGAGTTGAATGAGAAAGTGAGGCAGCGAATGGAAATAAAAAAACTATGGTACACACGTTTCACCCCGGGCCACGGGAACAACCCCCTCCCCTTGTTACGATGGTCTGAACACGACGAAGCCTGCTACTAAACTGACAGAACTCTCAAAGTCTGAAATAGTCAGCTCTTCGTTTTCTAAGTGGCATAAACCGACAGGGGTCGCGGTTAACATTTCTGCGCGCGATTGACATAAGGGGTGGCTTTAGAGGGAGGAATGTCTGTAAAGATAACAGGCCAGGCTTAATAAGTATAAACGTTACAAATCATTCTCTCAGCGAGAGTTTTATTAAATTTTTCTCAATATACATTGTTCATAATTATTTAAAAAGGTTATAAGGAAAAAAAATAAACAAATCAAATTTTAAGGTCAATGAAACAATATACGAAAATTCAAACAATCATTTTTTTGTCCCATACGAAGATGTTAGTTTCATTTAAATCGCAACGAAAAAAAAGTTCTTATATTAAGTTCTTAATATACGAATGTTCTGGTTTTTTTTCGTTTTTTTTTACATAAAAAACTACTATCCAGCAAGAAGAAATGTTGACTGTTTCGTTATAAATTATTCGTCAAAATGAAAACGACTTTTAATAAATTTTACATTGGGACCATCAATAGGAACAATTTAAAATGAATTGTAAAGTAAATTTGAATAAAACACTGTGGGGAATGATAATTGTAATTAATAGATGATCAAAATTGATGTAATAAAATTCTTGATTCGTTTTATCCAGTTTACCTTTTTATTTTAATGAACAAGCTATTCTTGAAGATCAAGTCGAATCGATAAAAAAATATATGAAAAAGTAATTATTCTTCAGACAGTTAATTGTTGTTGGTTTTTTAATATTTTTTCTGTCACAAAAATTCAAACACCACGTTTTGTACGCTACTGTATTATAGGGTGAGAGACTGTGATTGCCGACAGCCCAACCCTGCCAGATGCGAGAGAGGGAGAGAGAGAAAGGGTGTGGGTTTCTAGGAACGAGAGGTCGTGCAATAAAAAAGATTGAATATTGCAGCAACGAATCATATCTTTGGTACGAGCCACGCGAGCCCTTTGTACGTCTTCTTTCGTATATTTTCCCCCACGTCCGTTAGGCTTCGGAGCTTTGATATTTAATGGCTCTGTGAAAATATTAAGAGTTAAATTTTCTAACCGATCAATAAACGGAGGCTGCGTGACGTCACGGAGAGGGTGCGGCGTGACTGACCGAAATAGGGAGTGACGTGAAAATTGCACGATGAATCTTCGGCTGTTCTATATTCTGAAAATCATTTCCGACCACGTGGACGTACGCACGTGCCTCGCTTCATTTTCCCTCTTGACGCTCATCTACGATCTCAATATTCAGATTAAAATGTCTACAGAAAAAATATTCGCTAATAAAAGAAAAAAAAACACGAATATTGTGTTATTATCTTTTTATCGTTTAGTTTTAATCCTTTATTTGAACATTATTTAATCGAGCGGTATATTTGATAAGGTTTGTTGTTACAATAGATGAAAGTAATTGAATACTTTTGAATTATTGAAAAATTACGTTGTGGCGAATAGATACAAAAGTCCTTTGACGAATTGAACGATTTCCGAACTACCGAGCTTGGATTCACCGTAAACACGATCGACGAACGATATCGGAACCTCACCTATCGTGTAATTAAATTGTCGTGCTCTAACCATCATTTCCATTTGGAAAACGTAGCCCTTGGATACACACGATTGTGTCAGTTTTTCCAATACGTCTTTTCTGTAGAGTCTGCAACTCAAAGGAATCAATATAATTTTTATGGCGAATACAAAACAGTACTGAAATGATGATTTTATGAAATTTGTATTTGTACCGGAAACTTCCTGTCAAATCACTGACTCCTGGCCTCAGCAGTACTTGAGTAAGAAAATTGGCGCCTCTGCTAATTAACTTCCTTTTGAAATCCCAGCCATAAACTCCACCTTCACCAGCGTATCTTGTTCCCGTCACAATATCCAAAGACGATTTCATTTGTTTTTCAATCATTTTTGGAATAAATTTCGGCTGAAAAATTATTTTGAAAATTTAATAGTTTACAGATATGACATTTTGAAATGTTGTCTCGAAAATCGTGCTCGAAATATAGATATAATAATTTTCAATTGATGTCAAATGATTCCAGTCAAGTGAACTCGATAGTTGGAAAATGAGTGAAAAATTTGTAGATTTATAGTTTTTTATGTGTATTTTGTAGATCAACTGTGTTTTTAGTCATTTTATTCAATAGTTTACGTAATTGGTCCTCAGCCTACTTACGTGATGGGAAAGATCAGCATCCATGATAATGATGAAATTCCCAGTCGCATGTTTTATACCGTGGATATAGGCTGTGCCCAACCCAAGCTTCTTTTCTCTTGGTCTTAATAAAATTCTGTCTTCACCATACAATTTTTGCAACTTTTTGGCAACTTCCAAAGTTCCATCTGGTGAACCGTCATCAATGATGATTACTTCATAATCAAAGGCACTGAAACAAGATTTTCATTTGCTTTAATTTATTGTTTCAAAAAGCCGAGCAACTTTTTTCCTTACAGCTTTACTTCATATCAATTCTCTTTTCAATATGCTATAAAATACATCAACTTAGTCTACTAAGTTGTACTTTTGGGTTATCGCTGATCTTAATGAGAGGAAAGTACTGATGTCTTGCTACGGTCATGTTCATTAGTTAACTCTCTGGAAAATTTATAAAAAGTTAGTTCATAATGCCTAGGGTTTCTAACAGCCCATAAATGTCCTCAAGCTTACTTATACGTTCTGTCATTATACTCCTAAAACTCAATGAACAGAAACCAGGTTTTTTTTGAGAAACTCTGTCATATGATTGCAAAAAATGTGAAGTCTTCAATTAATCTTCATAGAAATAGCATGTATAATGGATCGACCAGCTTAAGAAAAAAATAGGTGACTTTGAGGTTATATCATTACTTACCACTGATCCATATACTTGACGATCAACCATATGATAATCGGTAAATTTTCGACTTCGTTGTACGTGGGCAAAAGAATCGAGTATTTATTACCAACAGATTTGTTAGAATCATTTTCGATCTTCTGAGGATCAGTTTCGGCAGTCATTTTTGCAAGGCAAAGCAAAAATCTACGTGTCAGTGCAACCGGCTGTTGTGGACAGAAAGATCCTATAGATTACAGAAACGAGTTTGAGAGAGATCCATCCGTGAGATCAGCTGGTAGTCTGACAGCTAGAAAATGTGCGCGCGTGGAGCAAAAAAAGTCTCGATCGTGCTTGAGAGTGTTTAGATTTATAAATGGACAGTGAAATATTCCAAACATGGGAAAGACCACTAAAGTAGTAGTTTGCGGAATGAAAGGGGTTGGAAAAACGGCTCTTCTTGAGCAGCTCATATACGGGAACGTCACTACCAAGAATGTGAGTTTTAAGGTTATGTTTATTCGTAATTTCGAACGTCAATATTCTTTCAAAAATAAAGTTTCCTCAAATCGTGTGAAAATTTCACCGTTGTCTCGATGAAATTTAATTGTAATTGTTAAAACTCGTGGACATCAGGGAATCAATGCGTAATTAGTAAAAATTGTTCGAACTCAAGGTTTTGATATTTTTTTTCGTACATTTTTTTCTCCATCAGGAAATTCATCCTACTATTGAAGACATTTACGTAGCGAATATAGAGACGGACAGAGGAACGAAAGAAAAAGTAAGATTTTACGATACTGCTGGACTCGAGCCATTGCACAATAATACCAATAATCAACAGTTGGCTCGTCATTATCTTGGCTTCGCCGATGGTTATGTGCTTGTTTATGACACTGCCAAACCTGAATCACTCGATCTTTTACAACCATTGAAACAAGATATTTACAAAAACAAAGACAAGAAAGAAATTTCGTTGATTGTACTGGGAAATAGAACAAAGAGTGATTCTGAGACTCAGTGCCTGGAAAATACAGCAAGTCGTGCCGCCAATTGGTGCAACCGAGAAAAGCTCAAACACTTTGAAGTTAACGCCATGAATAGAGCCTCACTCTATGAGGCTTTTGTCTATCTCGCATCTAAACTCAATCCATTACAAAATAAAAGTACATTTCCGCAATTGAGCATGGGGCGTAAAAACATCAAGGCTGAGGCTACTTGATGGTGTTGTTATTTTATCAATGCTCGTCATTGAGTCCTCGACTAAGATTATGAAAATGGAATTGAAGTTTGCGTCTGTGGAATGCAAACAAAATTCTATGTAATGTTAAGTTTCTGAATTTTTCTAATTACTACCAATGTTTTTTGCTTATGTTCAAAAAGAAATTTCGTGTGATATGGAAAAAAAGTAACAGAAGTTTCGTTGCATTCCAGTCATTAATGCAATTTGCAATATCCTTTATTGTGATTAAAAGACGAATAGAAGGCTCTTAATTTAATGTGATCTTGAAAAACACGGATTTGGTTATTTGGTTTAGCGAATTTTACGGTTTCCTTCAATTCTTTAATTAAGACCAAACATCGATTTTATGGTGGCAAGAAATTACGTCAAAGTTACCGTTATATATCGTGTTTTCAAATAATTTGACTCCGGTTTCAATATTTTTTTCGTAGAACGTACTGAAAATCTAAAATGTGCATTTGAAAGACTTGTTTTAAAAATCGGTAGCTAGCTAACAATGGCGGTAACGTCATTTTTTATTTTTTTATTATTCATAGTTCGCGCTAGCTTATACCCCGATTTTAGGGGGATTAGATTTGTGCCATGATTCTCTATCGATTACAAAGAGAACTATCTAATCCTTTCCCTCCAATGGGAGAAAAAACGATTCAAGTTTAAAGAAGAGGATTTTTGCAATCTCGTATCGCGCGTAGTTGAAGTTCGCTGTTGCAGCTAAGAAGGCGAATTTTCAAAACTTAATTTAAGGGAGAATTGAACATGAAATTAAATTTCAGAAATTGGAAACTTCAGAATTGGACAAAAGTATGAAAAAATTCAGCCATTTTTGAAACTCGACAGACATTGATTTTTGTAACAAAGATCATCAGTCTTAGATTTTTTCGAAACTAATAACGCGTCACGAATTTTTTGCGCGTTTTTGTAAAAAGATTCTATGAAGCGATTTGTTAGTTACTTTTCCGTTCGTTACGTCTCAGCGATGGCTTAATTTTTTCCAATTCTTTGTGAATCACTTATTACTGAAATTTATTAAAAAAAAAAAAATGACTGGCATTATTATACGTGTAGTTAATTCTTAATTCAAGACAGAATGCTTTAAAATTGCACAAAAACATGAATATCGTAGAATTAAAAAAAATAATTCGATACTATTCTTTACGATATGAAAGAAAATATCCGAGAATTTTAGTTTCGTATAAAAGCTAAATTCCATTATAAACTTAAAGCAGCCGTTAAATATACCGAATGCAAATATCTATAGTGTAGCTAGGTTAAGATAACTGAACGAATTGAGAAGAATGATATTTACTATAATGAGAAATTGAAGGTATGGATCACTCACCCATCGAATTGTCAACAGTGACAGTAATTGCTAATTGTATAGAAAGAGTGCGTAAAACATATTTTTATTTTAATCATGAACGAGCACTTAAAAAGTCCTTGATTTTCGTGTTTTCATATTTAACATTTTTTTACCGAATGCTCCGCCAACTTGACGAGTATGGACGGTGCGTTTCTAGAACATCGGAAAGGACACAAAGTTTTCAATTCGAGCACATAAAAAGCACTCAATTTCTGATTATACTGAATATCGTTTGTCTTCGATTAGCTTTTCTAGCTTAACCCGCATGTTTATACAATCGATATTCAAGTTAATGATAAGATCAAGATCTAATTTTCATTAAAATTGTTATTGTTAAGAGTGTAGTATTTAAGAAGACAAGTACTTAAAATCATTCTACCCTCTAGATGATTTACCACAACGAAATCACCAGTACAAATTCGTATATATAATAATAACGAACGTTTAATTATTCCTTTAATTTCCTTGTAACGGTCTACGGCGGATAAGAGAAAAAACGCGGTAAAAAGAAAATGAAAAAAAAAAGTTTCACCGCCAGGTGCAGCACTGTCCGGGATGTACGAACGTGCCGAATAATATTGCGCGCGTAAAAAGTCGATGCCTTCAAAAACATTGAGAAACCATAACAAAAGTATAAACAAAGATGAAAATATTTCTCAAGAAATAATAGAAAAAAATGTCAAAAATGAATCGTTGATAATTCACTAGCATTTATTGTCCGGTGCAAAAAAGTGGTCCGCATTTATAGGTTATAGACAAACTCTGTTCTCATTGACTTGTAAAAATTCTTGAAAGAAAAGTGTTTCCGTTAAAGCTTTGGATAAAAGTGTCAAAAAAATGCAGTCTTTTTTAAAAACGGGAAAATTGGGACCGAGCGATGTGAGAAAAGCGTCAAGTTCGAAATCGAAGGACCAAAAAGCAGGTCCTGCAGCACCGTGGGTTGAAAAATATCGGCCGAGAACTGTGGACGATGTGGTTGAGCAGGCGGAAGTTGTACAGGTATTACGTCAATGTTTGAGTGGCGGAGATTTCCCGAATCTGTTGTTATACGGTCCACCAGGGACGGGAAAAACAAGTACAATTTTGGCCGCGGTGCGTCAACTTTTTGGTGACATGTATAAGGAAAGAATTTTGGAGTTGAACGCATCGGACGAGCGAGGAATCCAAGTTATTCGAGACAAAGTAAAATCTTTTGCTCAGCTGACAGCTGGTGCAATGAGACACAACGGAAAACCTTGTCCAGCGTTCAAAGTTGTTATTTTGGACGAAGCGGACAGCATGACCGGAGCGGCTCAATCGGCGCTGCGTCGCACGATGGAGCGAGAATCTCACAGCACTCGCTTTTGTCTAATCTGTAATTACGTTTCTCGAATAATTGAGCCTCTCACATCGCGTTGCACCAAATTTCGATTCAAGCCTTTGAGCCAAGACAAAATTATTGAACGTCTTGAGCACATTTGCAAAGAAGAAGATCTTGTCACGGAAAAACCTGTTTTAATTCAACTGGTCGAGGCTTCTGACGGCGACTTGAGAAGAGCGATAACTTCTCTTCAATCGGCCACTAGACTCAAGGGCAAAGGTGTTCCAATTACGCTTGCAGACGTCCTTGAAGTTAGCGGCGTCGTTCCTCAGGAATGGCTCGACCGAATGCTTGAGGTTTGTGAGACTCAAGAATACAACTTGATCGAAGGATTCGTGGATGATTTTATGCTCGAAGGATACGCCGGCTCTCACGCCGTTGAACAACTCAACGATGTCATTATTCGATCAGATTCCTTTAACGATAAACAAAAAACTTTCCTTGGGGAGAAACTCGCCGAATGCAGCTACAGATTGCTCGAAGGTGGCAGCGAATATTTACAACTCATTGGTTTATGCTGCGCCATATCCAAAGCTTATTCCATTAAATGATTGTTTAATTACCGATTGCACATTCATCACGATTACGATGTTTTTCATTTTGAATGTATAACTTTTTTTTGGAGCATCATTCTCATAGGTATAAGCATCGAAACATATTTTTAAATCGGATATATTTTTCTACTGTTTCCCTCATACATTTACAAGGTCGTAGCTATTTTCTTTAATGCCCTGGAATTTACTGTAAGCAAATAAAAATATCATTTATAAAATGATGTCCAACTCCGTATCGTTGGAATACAAAAATCTAATTTATTCATGAACTCCTTTGTTATCACTTCAATATTTTTTCGACTGATTCGATCCTTGATCTGAATTCCAAAATGGAAACAAATCTAAAATACTGCTACACAAAATTTAAGGATCAACTAACGACAAGAAATTCGATATCATTTTATCTTGAAATTTGCTGAATATTGTTATTTGCTCGAATCTTTCCAATGTTCGTACATCTCGCATGTGGAGTTTTGTCTTAGTGGGAAAAAATGTTGGAATGTAAATTCAACTGGTTATGAAAAGCTCAAGACAATTTGTTACTTGACTATTGATATGTCTCGTTATCGTTCAATTGTACTTAAAAATTGATCGTTGAAAAATGAGGATCGAGAAAACTTGCTCCGTTCACCCGCTACACAAATTTTTCGAAAATATTGTGCCGCGTCTCGATGTTAATGACGAATACCTTCGTTTTGCGCATCTCTGTTGCGATGATGGGACCATAACGCCGGAAAGGAGAACAATTATTTAATAACGAAACATTTGCAAAATTCATGTCGTTGAATTTCTTCGTTTTTTATTTATCAAATAATTATTATTGAATATAAAAAAAAAATAACAATGTTCTCGATATTGTATCACAATTCATAATATTGGTCATTGAAAAAAATAAAGTTAAGAATAATTTCAAGTTTAAACACGAGCGTCTTTGACTCATTACCAAACTATCGCTTTTCTCAGTTCCTTCAACCTTATTAACGAACCAAATACGAAATCCCACAATCTGCTGCTAATCCCGAATCCTTCATAACAAAAAATATAATTGATTTATTAGAAACAGCATTTCGTTAATTCTGCTGTTCAAAATCACTTTGATCGAATACGACGATCTTTTTTTTTCTCATCAGTCTTTACAGTTCCAAATATTTATTTAAATTTTGTCATACCCCAAAAATTGAGCTACTCTGATTGAGCTGAAAAATTGAGAATATTTCAGCCAATTTTCATAACTCTAAAGCACAAAAAAAAATATTGATCAGTGCTGTAAAAAGTTTTATCGTAAAATTCCAAGAACTTAAAGTTAAGTCATTATTTACCTCGTTCGTGATGCGAGAAATGATGATGATTGTGGTATCGTTTCATAACGTACAAATACGATTCTGCTTTCGGACTGCCATGGTGTAAATAGTAATGCATTAAGTCGTAACACAAGTATCCTTAATAAAACAAAAAAAAACTTGTTCGCTTATTATTTTTATTTATTTTTATTCTATATTATGTTTCAAGGTATATTTTGTTTTCCAATATATTAATCGATATTGCGAAAAATTTTGAATAAATTTTTTTAAATGAGTTCTTGAGAATAATCGTTAAAACTTTGGTTCAAAGAAATTTATTTTGGTACCTGTCATGGTGCCGGATGCAACAAAATATAAAATAACATCCGGTAATACTGCGCTGTATATTTTAAAAAATATAGCAGCAACTAAAACAGCCGCAGCAGGTGGGAATAATAATCTCTGATTATCGAAGGGTGCCTGCAAAAAAAAAAATCTTTTTCGGGTTGAACAAAAAAAATAAGATTTGTCTGTGCCGATGGTTAATTTATCTCACTTTGTGATGGACTCCATGAAGAATGAAGTGGAGTGTGATTAAGGTTTTTGAACTTGCTGGTGGTTTCAGATGGAATAGATTTCGATGTAAAACGTATTCTATAAAAGTCCAAAGAAAAACACCAACAAGTACTGCCAGCAGTAATGCTGGAAAAGAATATTCTGAAATGGAAATAAACAAATGTACGTCTAACTCTATAAATGTGTTGAAGAAAAGTGTCATGAAATATTTTTCCACGATTTTACGTACGAAAGTTTTGAGAATTGTTCGTCACGAATCCCAAATACAAAAATAGCATGGATACTGGTACCCATACCATAGGAACCATGCACCAGGGCGTTATTGTTAAATTTTCCAAAAAGTTTGACTTGAAAAGTCGTATCGAACGATTTACTGGAAGATTAACCCATTCCCAATAACGATCAGCCATTTTTCCCACTTGACCAAGTAAAGGTTCGTTCCAATCGACTAAGTTCTGTAAATCAACAGAATTTTTTTCTAATTCGTATCTTTGACTCTCCATATATTTCGCTTGAATGTTTATCTCACGATTGTCATCGGTTGATTTTTTTTTGGAAAACCCATTTAATTCCATTGAGCGAAAGATCAGTTTTCGGTGTAAATTCAAAAGAAACTTCAATCTTAATATTGAAAAATAAATGTTCGATTGAAATAAACATGAATAGCAACGTGAAGAGTTTCAAGTTTTGTTTCAGCCATAAATTGACTGTACCTCGATGTCGTCGTATTCTCTTTGATTGTCGACGACGAACTCCTCAAAAAGGTGAAAAGCAGCATCCGAATGTGGTACATCGGTCAATACTTTGTCCAAAGCTAATCCTCTAAATGAGCCAAGAGTTCCACGACCACCAGGATGTTTTTTAAGTAAATCGCTTATTTCGTAATTTTTTCCACGATATCTAACAATAAAAAACTTGTCGTTCAGCATCCAATCATTTTCCGAATTTGTATCATTACGTAGTCGGATGTGGGTCTCATTTTCGCTGTCTTTATCGATTCTGAGATCATCAGAGATCGTGTCAAGATTTTCTCTCTTATCAATTTCTCCACGGTCTACTCTATCTTCATTTTTTAGCATCGATGAATCACTGCTCGGCAGACCCATTATCGGAAAAGTCAACACAACTGTCTATTTGTCTTGTTTTTTACAACTTCCCAAAGATTTCGCTTTCCCTCGGTTTACCTCCTCTTCGTAGGTATTTTTCAAATTCGTGAACGCGTAAGTTTATGAGAAAAATCCAAGTTCCCGAGACATGATTCTCGTTGACCCGAAATAATAGAGAATTCGTTGCAGTCCGTCTTTGATATTGTTCTGTGACACAAAACAACATTTTTTTCAATTCATTGTTCATTTCCTCATTGATTCATTGTTTTATCGAGGAAGTTTTTAATTTTCGTTAGTTCCTGATTGTAAATAGAAGAATGAGAACCAGTGATTACAATAATAATAATAATAATAATAATAATCATAATCATAATCATAATATCGCGTTAGTGACACTGAGAATTGACTAGTAAGGGAATTGAATCGTAGAGCAATCAGTAAAATATGTTATCTTTCTACTAGTGCATCGTCATATGATGCGACGACAATAGCATTGCAGATTATAGTGCTTTGAAGAAAATGGCTTGAAAGTAGACAAGTTGAAAAATAGGTTCAAATTCGAATATTGCGATAACCACGCAACTTTCTAAATTCGATGGTCACATTTGTGACCACTGTTAACAGTAATCTTGTTAAATAATTAATACACGAAAAAAAAGCTTCATTAATCTGGAGCACTGGGTTGAATATAGCACTTACATTTCCATAAATTCCAAACCACAATGCTCGTAGTTATATAAAGAAATCCATTTATCGAATATAATATTGTACGATTAAATAATAATACGTCGATCGGTGATTCAACCGTAAAGGTAGAGCTCAACCATCAACGATGCTCTAGTTGCAACTGCACTACCATAACTTCCTACACCGAAGTCAGCCTCATTAACGTGCTTGCGATATCACTTACGTATAGATATCGCGATGATTTTATTTTACGAGAAAGGGGAAAATATGTGTCAATCGCGAATACAATGAATGGTTACAAAAAAAATGACAAAGTGTCAAGGAGAGCTGATTTTTTTTGTGATTAAAACATTTTGTAATTTTAGGACTCGCAGCAGTTCGTGATGACAAAAAAAGGTTCAAGTTCGATCTTTTTTATTTTATGTTTAAACATCTGTCAAATTAAGATAATTTTTGTTTCTCAACATAACAGTTTACACCATGAAATAAAAATATTTAGGAAATATCGAACTTTTTGACCTCTTAGGTGTATGTCCTTGATTCATTAAATATCACCATAAAAAGAGTTTTCTGAATAAAAGGTTTTGTAAATAAAAGTTATACTCGGCAATAAATAAGCTTTTATTTAAATATCTCGAATTTTTGTATACAATACGCTCTATATTTTAAATATATATATTTATTTATACGAATCTAATATTTAGTACGGTTTCGAGGATATTACGACGACAATGCATAGATTTGCGTACGCACACCTGCGAAGAGTGTTACATATTCGTCGTAATAAAAATACTATTGGGTATTTAATTACATGTCGCGTTTTATACTTCATCTTCGATCGATATTTCCTGGGTATAATTTTACGAAAAACTAAAAATGCGGCAATTTGGATAGAATTATTTCATAAGAACGAAGTAGAAAAAATTTTCATATATTTTTTTTTCATTTTCGTTCTCTAATACAATTCCGAATTGCCGATATTTATTGTACTTTATACGAATTATATTACGTCTCGACCCTTCGCTCCAGCGTTTTTTTTGTTCCATTTCGGACACACATCTGTTTTGATCCACTTGACAAATTTATGCAAAAATCTAAGGACGAACGCTAAATCAATAAAAACATTATTTTTTATTTATTTATTTCAACAAATTCTGCTGCAAGCGATCTGAAAGCATTTACTCAACATTTCTCATTACATTTTGGTTGTTAAATCTAGTTCGAGATATTTTTGTGTTTTTTTGTATCACATAAGTTCCGGGAATTTTTGGGGTAAACGATATGTCACCCGCCTCGCAAGGAACGAAGGGTTTTTAATCAAGATCGAATATCAATTTTATTGCTCAATTTCCGAAAACGAATCAGTTCTCCGAGGAATTACTCTTCCCTGGAGTGGGTTATTCCATTTTTTGGCCTTTCTCATATAATGAGTAAAATAATGACAGAAAAATCATTCGTTAAGCACAAATTAAATTCGATAAAAGAACATATATATTCGTTGAGGTTCGGTCAGCCCATTTTTTCATCTTGAATGTCCGAGCTTTCGCGGTAGAAAAAAAAATTGTTTTGAATAAGGAACGTCTTAGAATTTACGATTGAAGTGATAGTGGTGTTTTTCATATACACAAAAATAGCGGAAATTTTTTTTTCGTCAAATTCTTTTCTGAAATGATTGAAACAAAAATCATTAATTACCTTGCATTATAACGATGCAAACTTCAAAAGCAGGACAATTAAATCCAATCAACGTTGAGTCCATCCCTAGGAGTGAGATTCTGACCTACAGAAACGTGAACTTCATACTGTATTTTGACGTCTGTATGTTCATCTATATTTTTTATTTTTTTGTAGTGTTATATAATCGAGACATGGACTGGGACAAAAAGATTACGTGAAATCGCGTAAATTTCGATTGTGGTATGAATATTCGAAAATTTTAATTCATCTTTATTCTAATGAGATGGTTACGGACATAATTGATTACTGCTCTGAAATCATGGATTTAGTTACTAGTGACACAAGAAATAAATGAAATTCTTTTTTTTTCCAGTCTATCATAATTATTTACTGGATTTTACGTAATGTTTTTGTTCGATGATTTCATCGTTTCCGGGAGCAAGGTAAACGTCATGTGCATTTGTATATACATATAGGCAGATGTGTCTGTGACATATAGATGCATTTTGCGAGATCCATTCAATGTCACGCCTCTGATAACGCATTTCCCTCGTTACTATCGATCCATATGTGGCGATAAGAAACCGAAGCTTATGTGACTTGGAAAAATGTTAAATGGCAGTCAAACATGAACAGAGATAAAATTATAATTCCCCTGTACTTGGAAGCGCCTAAAACTCCTTTGAAAGGTAGTGGTTAGATTTTTATCAGACTCTAATAAAAAATTAAAAACTTTGCTTTCGACTGAAAAACCATGAACCAAAAATTGAGGAACTCAACAGAAATTTAAAACATTTCCAAGGGAAAGTTTGATTTTTTAAAAGTGCTTGAATTTCAAACGAAAGAATCAATCGTTCTTTAAATAAATGAGAGACAATATTTTTAATCAATTGAAAATAAACCGTGTTTTTTTTTTTTTTTTTTTTTTTTTAATTTGGGATGTAAAATCCATCATTGTGGTATTTGAAAAGTGAAACTTTAAAGAAAAATTTTCCATTCACATTTTTGCAAGCGTCGGATAAAAATATTGTCAAATATTAGAGTTCAGAATTCAGAGTTTGACAAAATGATATCGAAAAATGTATTTCTGACTCGGTAAGATAGTTCGAAAATTAAAGTTTCAGTTATTATTGGTGTTATAATCAGTTCAACAATGGAGGGACGTAAAAAGAGGAATCGCACAGTGTAAATGAATAAGTTGCAGACGACAATACCTCGATCATCTCTCGTCTTCTCTCGTATTCCCACAGCTCCGTTTTCGTAAAATAACTTCGGTAACAGATGCCGCTGATATTTGAGAATTGTATTATCAAATGAACATCGTTTTCATTAATGAAAAGATTTTCAAAGATCGTGCACTGATAAGCAGATAATTGAGAAATGGTTTTTTCAAATTTTTTAGCCATTTTTTTGTTCGAAAAAAAATAATTAATGCTTATGTGAAGTTTCCCGATTTGTTACCCAGTAAAAGCAAAATGTATGGAAAAATTTATCATCTGAAATTTCTTTCGAGAAGTTAATTAAATCAAATTTTTTAAAAAAAGTTTATTAAGGGATTCAGATTTTATATCAACTCCGGTTAATCTGCGAAGTTTCTGTTATTATTTCAACCAATCGTATAAATAACAGTCACAATAATAATGCGCAACGGTAATGAAATAAAAATCATGTTGTTCATGAACGATTTTGGGAGAATGATTGGTAATTAATAAATCATTTAAAACGCGTTTGGCTAATAATTCGCCTAATTAATATTTACAAATTGTCGCCCTTGCTCCCGACAATATAGTCTTAATTAACATAACAATGTTGCAAATATCGCTTCAATTCGTTCTCGTAGTTTTTTTTTTCTTTTTACAATTCGCACATAGGAATACATATCTTTGCTCTGAATCGCACACGGAAGCTCTTCGTAACGGTTTTTTGAGCTACCGTGAATAATAATTAACTCCTAATTCGTTCGCCCGCTTTCTCTCTCTCTCTCTCTCTTTCGCTCTCTCTCTCTCTCTTTCTCACTCTCTCTTTTCTCACAGATTAATATACACAATAATCCGTCGAATTTATACGTCTACACTTATTATTTTATGTATGTACATTAGGTACAGCTAATTTAGGATGACCAACGGGGAACAAAATGAACCCATTCTTTTTTTAAATATCTTAGCAATGCAATATAAAATACGATAAGATCAATATCTATTGTACAGGTAAATATACATATTTATAATCCTATGGAGCAGTTTTTGTGACCAAGGCTCATTTTTTCTTTTTTTTTTTCAAATTTTATCGATGATTTATGACTTTACAGTCTCGTTTGACAATAATTTTTGAACTAAACCTTTTTTTCTCATTTATTTCAAGCTTTCAATCAATAATAATTGCTGAGATTTTTGGAGTTAGACGATGGGTTTAAACATTTGTGGATTGAAATAAATTTTGAAAGTAAGAGGATTTTTTCTCGGAAAAATTCACTTGCTAGTCTCGAAACCCATTGGAAGGTTTTTTTCTTGATTAAAATAAAAGATTCAACGTTATCCGTTTTTGAAGAACATAAAATTATTTCGATACGTCAATTCACGTCAATTTCGAGTGCATTTAATCGGTTTCTGAAGTTTCGAAGAATTCAGTAAAAAAACGAGAGGTTAATGGTAAATGCTTCATAGATTGTTTCAGTACACTCCGACCTAAAACGCTTGATGAATGTAATGGAAGGTAAATTTTATGATTTAATCTAACAAGGTTGGTTACAAAATGAATGCGATAGTGTATTATCGATTTCGATCTCAACACGAATGCTTATCATTGTACATAAGTAAGTATACAATGCACATGTATTTGCAAGTGTTTTTGTTGTTGTTGTTTTAACCGATAACGTCATCTCGCCTATGAAGCGTAAATAAAATTCGGAAGAGCTCAGCATAAGTATTTCTTCTTTTTAATCTCAGATTTGATCGATCTCTTTGTACTCTCGGGTATTGGTGCGATATATATTCGACACGCTTGTGAAAAACCGAACAAAAAAATCGTTAGAATGACAATGAAAAATGAAAAGATACAACCGAAGTAACGATCAAGGAACTAGTGAAACAATAAATGAATAAATCGCTCCATTTTTCGAGCCTCGTTGGTCACCCCTGCGCAAGAACATTCGTGATGAATTATTATTACTTATTATTGTTTGTTTTTATCATTAGGGTAAACCAGCCAAACACTGATCGCATCTTTGTAAATCTTGAAAGATTTCTTTGGGTACAGGACGAAAAAATAACAAATTTTTCTTTGATAATCGGCTGGGTTTGTTTACCATTTTGTAAAATATGAAATTTGTACCGACTGATTTTTACGAACGCTCACGTGGACTATTCGATCTCATAGCGCTATATTCTTGTTTTTATTGGATTTTTTTTCTTTCATTTTAGTTGTAATTATTCTTCTTCCGCTGTTTTTTTTAATTTTTTGGGACCTAAACAATGATTATAACACTTGTTTTTATTGATTTGGTGATTTTGCCCTATTTTCACCTCTCGTTAGTCGATCAACTCGCGCATTAATTACTATGTCTCAAAATTTCGACTATTTACCGTCCACGAGAATAAGTCATAAATGAAAAGGAACAAAAATGGTTCATTGAGGCTCGCCCCACTAATACTACAGTTCTATTGCCCAGTTTTTATCTACATATATGCGTATATTTACATATACACATAAATCTATGTTTTCCTCCGAATGCCACTTTCGTATGAATGGCAGTTTAATTCCTTGAATTCGTCTTTTTTTCTTTTTTTAATCGTAAATTTCTGTCGTGAAATTAAACCGTATTTTGCTTTTTTATAACTGGCGATTACGGTTCGCCCAAAATTCTTCGGCTTTCGGTTTTTTTTTAAATTTCTGCTGATCTATACAACGCTGTGGAGGTTGGGATTTTGTAAACTATATAAAAGACCAATTTTCAATGTTCTCTCGTCACGTGTGACGAGCATCGTGAATATGTGGCTCGAGTCGGGTATTGCAAATTCGTTAACAATCGAAACGTCGAGCGCATTTTGTTCTATCTCAGAATTCCATCACCTCCATTTTGAAACCTTTGCTCTTGTGCTGATTCGCTGCCATTTTCTGCAGATTCTGGGGAGCCGAATTGTTGTCGTCGTCGCTATTCGCGTCTTCGTCCTCTTCTGAAAAATCTTCCAGTCTACTGTGATACTCGTCCAACTGTAATATTCCAATAGTTTTAGTCAACAATCATTGTCAACACGAGAGCGAATGACTCCCGAGTCGAAAAAATTGGATGATGATTTAATTTTATGTGAATTTCAATTTTGAATACCGAGGTTTTGCAATCCGGAGTTATTTCGTATTATTCAGTCGAATCGTCAGGACAAAAGTACCATCACGATACGTTATTATAAACGTCATTCAACGTGAAAAGAGGACAATAACTGTTGAGGTAATTTTAGACAATTTTTTAACCTTCAGATGTGGCTTAGACAAGTACTGGTTGCACACTTTCAGGTGAAGCCAGTATTTGTTTGGGTGATCGCATAGCCATTCGACGACTTGTGTATCAATCGTTAAGCACAAGGGGATTTTCGTCATGTTTCTGAAGGTCTTTTCCAATTAAAAACTTTGTCTAACGAAGTTCAAAAGATTGAATGAAATGAGGTTAAAATTATAGGTTTCGAAAAGATTGAAATCAAAATAAATGATGCAAAGAAAAAGTGAATACATAGGTTTTTTTCAACTCGGGTTTACGATACAATGAAAAATGGCAACTCTGGTTTATGGTCGACGAAAGATGGCTGAGCGTCTAAGCCGAACAAATTTATATTCTACAATCTCTACACGTTGCGTTTTTAATTTTCCCATTACTCTAAAACTCGCGTTTGAGAGATTTTTTCCGTTTTCTCCAGAGAGAATTCTGCCGTTTAACTGATTGATTTCCTCATGCGTTTTAGTGAAATACAACTTTTTTATCCCTCAATAGAGCTTAATATAGCACTCGATTCAGGAAGCATCTACAAACTGCAAAAAAATGAAATCTCCAACGATATTTCATTCGGATCAATAAATTTCGTTCGATCCAAATAATAGACTTGTGTTTACATTTCTTTGTTTTGCTTTTTTTCGTACTTTCATTCGAATCAAACGTCTTTTATTTGTCCTCGATGATCATTTATTATTCTGTTAGAATATATCAATGAAAAATAATGCTCCTTTGTCATTAATGTACAATCGATTATCGATTTATTGACAATTGGCTAAAATTCTCTAAATTTGCATTCCTAATGAAATAACTACGATAGACTCACATGTAAGGTAGCTACGTAGGAGAATCTTATCGACGTTACCACAGACATGGGATGCTTACCTACAACTGCAGATCGTACATTCAATGTGAGCACCCCGGATAAGCTCAATTGGCTCACTTCGGAATAATGTAAATAAATAAACAAATAAATAATTCGGGAATACTCTAATCGATGCTTATTTTCATAAAATATATATGGAGACGTAAAATATCGACCGTTTTTCAAATTATCCCGTCGAGTGCCAATCGAGACTCTTTCATATTACCGTTTCGTGACAAATTTTCGTTTCTTTACTACAGATTTTCTTAGTACGATCGAAAAATCTGTGATTTTAAGAAAATCTGAGTGACATTTCCATATTTTTGTTGAAAGTTATGCATTTTTTCTATTAAACAGAGATATTTTCCGTGGTATACGATAATCCGCGATGCTGAGGAAATTTGATAGAAAAGTAAAGAGTAATAGGTGGGACGAGCCAAGGCAAAAGCAACGGGGTTCACACCAAACTGTATTCAGCAGACGCTTCCATAATTTAATTCAGACTACGATATTGAAGTATCCGGTGTTGAAACCCAATAATTTTTATTTTCAACTATATTTTTAATTAATTGTTCAAATCGTTTGAATCGAAATTCTTCCCGCAGAAGTAATTTTTAGGTTTCAAAACATCATTTCATTCAATTTTCAACATCTTTCAACATATTTTCCGAATAGCAACAATAAATGAATTAATTTGTTTTTTTTTCTCAAAAATTCCGAAGTATTATTTAACGGAAAAGATTTTTAGACTCTTGATTGAGTGATTGATTGCTTAATCGTTTGTTGTTTCAATTTTGTATAGAATTGCTGTAGAAAGTGCGAAGAAAAAATAATTGAGCTGAATAATTCAGTCATTCAATTTGCAGGAGTCATCACATCAGCAACGTATTTTGAGAAACGTAAGAAATCAAAACAAATATAGGTAGAATTGCAAATTATGGACGCGTCTACTGTACACCGAATATAATTTTGCAGCATTAGGTATAAACGAACACGCACACACTGAATACAATATCGATATAGATAAGGGTATTCAATATAAAAAAGAGGAATTAATTGACTCCATTGACTCATCATGATTGACTCATTCGAATGACGCTCTGGCATCTAATCGCGCAACAAATAACTCTTTCGAGTCATTGCCAAGAGTCTCGATAAGTTGTATCATGAAATAAAAACAATAGTAAAATAAAATACAAAATTACAACAGAAACAAACAATTAGGCACGTTCGAGTAAGCCAACAAAGTATAAAAGGAAACTATAGCGAATCGTTTTTCTCACAATACTTTTAGATACAAAGCTTCTAACAATGCCTCTGGGGTTAATTGATTCAAATTCCAATTCGTTGATAAACGAGCATCAAGTACAAATACAATCAATTTTTTAAATGCAATAAAATGATAAAATATGGCTCATCAAACATTTCCAAAAATCGAATATTTGGTGCCCAATTTTTGTTCTTCGATTTTTATGTCAAATTATATTGATAAATATACCTTTTGCTAACTTGCAGTTGCAAAAATATTATTTATTCACTTATTATGACGAAAAAAATGTTGTACTCACATCGACATCACCCATCATTTCCTTGGTTGACACGGTCGTGTCAATCCGCCGGATACTACCCTGGTGTATATCGACGTCGAGTTTCACACATTGGAATCTTCGCAACAGGAAGACTATCGGTATTGGAGCAACCCCGGCGACAATAATACAGATTCCAATCCCGAGCACCCAGTCGGGATAACTTTTTTGCACAGTCATTCCCTGAAATGTCGAAAAAATAGTAATTATTATTGCATTTGATGATTAAAAATACTTAGAACGGGTAAATAAATGACTGATTTTTCATTGATTTTGTTGATTCAGTGAAAATTCTAATGAGAGGAAAGTATTATTATTTTTATTACTACTGTCGATTCCAATGTTCTATTTCATAGTCGTTTTCGTTAATTACCAAAGAAGCACTCCATGCCGAATATTCGGGTCTTTTGACGAGCATCGAAACCATACTTGAAACAAGGATGCAAACCATGATGAGAGGCGCAAGAAATCGCCAAGTTATCTGCCAGTACCAGCCTGGGCGATAACCCGTCATGTCCTGAATGTCCTTTGAAAATCTTAACGAAGAAAAAGACGAATTATTTAATAAAATAATCGAAGAATCTACATTTTCGAAGCATTGTTCGTGAGCTGAACAATGATATTCATTTCTTGATACGTGGATGCAATTAACTAGTAATTTGACTGTATACTGTTGAAACTTTATACCAAATTCGTTTTAACAAAAATATGGGTTTTTTTTCTGTCATCAATTACAATTCAACTTACTTTTCGTGGCCATATATGAAGATGACAGATATCATTTCCATAAGAGCGACCACCACGAGTCCTATAGTACTGGCAAAACTGTCAAATAATTTGAGCCAATATTCACCAGCCCCTGTGCAAAATATGAGACCAACAAAGAAACAGACAACGCATACGACACCTGCAAAAAAAAAATTAATGCATTAATGGAATCAATTGATTGACTTTTTGTTTTTTACACTGTTTTTTCATTAAGCCTTACCTGTTATATATTGCTTTTTAACTCTTTTGAAAAGATCTATGTCGAAAATAACGCACAACATTCCCTCGAGTATTCCAATTTGTGATCCTATCCCAAGGGCCAACAACATGAGGAAGAATATACAGGACCAAAATGGAGCACCAGGTAGTTCAACGATTGCTTGGGTAAAGACTATGAAAGCTAGGCCTGTCCCTTCAGCGGCCTTGAAGAACAAAAACACACATTCAATAAAATATTTCTGTTTATTCAAATAATTAAATGCTATAATTGAATTGATTAAATGTTTATTTCTTCTCCATGATTTTTAAAGGATCGAATCATTTTTGGGAGGGAAAATAAAGTTTATGGAAATAAAAAGTTGTTTCTCATTTAGTTTTTTCTTTTCATTATGTTTTAAATTGTTTCTTTTTTTCGTCTATAACTTACGTTTTCCAATTGACTGCTGACGCTACAAGCATCGAGGGTGAAATTTTGTCCCGAAGTATTGTAAGTTTCGGCAGCCAATTGATATTGCTCAGTAGTGGCATTGACACTGAGGAATCCAGCATCGATGAGCAATTCTCGATTGCTAAAATCAAAATATTTATGAAGATAAAAATTCGATTTATTTTTCTTTCTCAGAAGACACATGTTCCTGTCATTTCAAGTATTGACGTTTTTCGTGGTACGAGACTCGTCATGAATAACGCAATTTATGGTTTTTTTTTCTTATTACCCTCGTCCTGAAACTGTCTCTAGGTTTCTTTCTCGTGTAATATATAAATAAATTCTCGACATCGATCAAACAGGGTAATACGAGGTCACGAAGGAAGAAGTGAGCTTAGTTCGTGTTTCGTAAATTACAAAATCGATATTTCGTACGACTGTACTCGTTCTTGATCGAAAAAAATGTTTGGACCACTACGAAAGATGGCCTTATATTATTTTTGAAGCATGACAATCGTTGTTTCAATATTGTGAGGTAATTTTTACAAAAACCGTAAACATTGATCGCGTTTATAAATCTAAAGTAAATCGAATAACTCGATTAGTGCATATCTGCATAAAAAAATTGGCTATCTTTATTATCTTTGTTCAAAATTCGGAAATGAATCATGAAATTTAGTTTAAAAAAAAAAAATTTCTTTAATTCTATTGAGTAAATGTTCGTATCTCACCTGGCAAGGCATTTGTCAACGTTGCTCATAGCTTTGAATCCGAGTATCGCAAATACAACGGCACTGGCATACAGTGCAGTGAACACGTTGCAGCAACTGACAAGAATAACGTCACGTACACAATTGTTATCTGGTGTGTTATAGCTTCCAAAGGCTATCAATGAGCCAAAGGCTAAACCAAAACTGTAAAATACTTGAGTCGCAGCGTCCAGCCAAACTCTTGGTTCCAGCAGCTTTTCCACCTTTTGTAGAATCCTTTATTTTTAATTCAGTTTGACATTACGATTGAAAGAAGAATATGAATGAAATGCTCAATGAAAAGTAAAACAGTAAAGCGCGGTGGATGGGATGAATCAGAACCTAATTGAATGTTCATTTAATATTCATTATTTATAGGGCATACTGAGTAAATTGTTCTACTGACCTTAGGTGTGTACATGTGAGCAAGACCAGAACCCGCTCCCCTTAACGTTATTCCTCGTATAAAGAAAATTGTGAGCACCACATAAGGGAAGAGGGATGTGAAATAAACCACCTGTAAGATGCAAAAATATCAAATAAGAAATCAAATAAAATATAAAACAAAATTCCGATCAGTTTCCACTGAGCAAGTGTTACAGTTTTCGATAATCGAGTAAACAGACATGTTTACCTTTCCTGAAGATTGGATTCCTTTCATAACGATAAAGAAGACGATAATCCAACTGAGCAGTAAACAAAGTGCAATCCACCACTTGATATCCTGACCCTCTTCGATCGAGGGTGCAGCGTCCAGGGTGGTGCGATACCAGAAATAAGCTGTCTCCGAACTCTTGGCACACTCATCCACCGGTTTACCATCTATTTGTGGACACGATGCCCATGGCAATGGGTCCTAATGAAAATGACAAAATTATGATATAAAAATGAAGATATATCGAATATAAAAAATTATTATTCGTCCTTTGGAGCTTGTAGCGGATTTGAATATACATGCATGCAACCGATGATGCACATGATTAATGGGATAGAGATAAAGAAGAGCTGCGGATATTGTTTCGATGTCAGTTTTAATACACATGTTAAAAAATTAATGACGAAAAATATGAAGAATCGTAATGAAGAAATATACAATAATTATATAAATAACGAAAAAAAAGTGAAATAAAAAGTTTGATTTAGATTTTGAAAGGTTGAGCTGAGAGAACGAAGAACTGTTACTTAGTTGAATAGAGAGATTTTTTCTATTTGATGTTTTTTGAAAGAATGATTCCACGTCAAATCGAGGGTTGCGGTGCTGTCGAGTTGCGTGAATGACGTTTAGCACTTGAGATATTGCATGAATGGACACAATGAATTTGCAGTTGATTCTTTAAAAATCTATTCTCATGAAATTAGAATCCAAGCTTATGAAGTGCAAGAAAAGTGATATTCGTTCATTAGCTTTATTTCAAGATCTGTTATTTCATACTTACTCCAAATTTAACCGTGATAGTCTATGGTGCACGGATCGAAAAGAAAAGAAAATCATCAATACACGTGGTGGGGATTAGTATAAAAAAATATCTCTCGCGATATTCGAAGGGGTTGTTCAGAAGAAAGGTTTTCAAATCAAAACTTTTGAAAAATCATAATTATTAGGATTCATTTTGATTTTAAGTATTAAATACACGATATTTGTTGTGATCATGGGGGAGAAACTTACCTGAACTGAATTGAAGAGGTAGAAGAAGCACCATGTGATAATAACGTTATAGTACAAGGCGACGAAAAAAGTTACGATACAGGAAGCAATTCCTATGCCCCCGAGCCAAGGATGAATCGTGTTCCAAACCCCAAGGGCTCCCTGTCTCATGCGTTGACCCATGCCCAATTCGATGAGGAAAAGTGGAATTCCTTCCAACACGAGCATGATGAAAAAAGGGATGAGAAAGGCACCTGAAATGAAGAAACGACGTCGTTCAATATCTTTGGACCATATCGAATGGTGAGAGAGGGACAAGATATCAGATTTGATCTTTCGCAAAGGTCATTCTATAAATATCGGCACGATCGTCCATATTGAAGTTTGCATTTAAACTTTTTTAATCAATCAAAACATTGAGCACGAAAAGGTTTTTTATGGCACTTTATTACTTTTAAAGAAAATTTGATACGTGGTTAATCGAGAGTGAGAAGTTATTTCGAAGGAACTTTTTGTAACTTTGTTTAATAACGTTTGAAAAAAAAGCAGAAACAAAATCATTGTAAATATCGAATAAAAGCAATAATTATTGGATTCTTTCCTAATTTCATTTCTATTGAATTATTCACTACAGTTACAAATGAATTGAAAGTTTTCATTATTGTTGAACATGAAAAATTGAAGTCACGATTAAATTCAAACATCAAATAACGTGTACACAAAACTTTGAAATGAGTTTGAATACAGTCGTTATGTCTTGGGGGATCTTTTCATCGGAGTGATTCCCGAGCTCTCATTGTAATTTAAGAAGGCTATCCAGCCCTCCTCAATCTCGTACTGTTGAAACTCGCAGGATCTATGAATATCACAAAAAATGGCTACGGAAGTCTATGCTGGTGATGTTAAAGGCTTTTTTTAATTCCCGAACAAATTCCAAGTCTCACATCTGGGCCAATTAAAAATAAAACATAACAATTATTAAAAAAGCTATCGTTTCTTTAATTGAGCTCAATTAAAAGTATTTTTAGTGTGAGTTTTAGATGCTTAATTCATGAATAAAAAGCAAATTGAATGCTTTGAATTAACGTGTCGAAGTACGAAGTCTTTTTTTCTGACAAGAGAGAGCTGTTGCTCGGAAGTACAAAAATTTTGTATGGAAATTCTCATGTATTTTGAATGAAGTGTTATTTCCGGTAGCATCAATAAATTTCGTTCACCACCTATCAAAACAAATAAATCTTCTGGCGAAAAAGTTTTCCAAATTCCTCAAGAGTAGATATTTGTAATACAGTTCTGTGAGTTGCTGTTCAATGGGGACGAATGTATTAATAATTCGTTCTTATATTACATTCTGTCAAATAACTATAAATCATAATTTACAAGAAATTTAACGAAAATCATTAAATCGAAATAGAGTCACGTTCTTGCAGTCGGAAGTTAACTTGAGAATTTCTATTCTATGTCTATACCGGGTCGGGCAATAATTCTGTCTGGCGAAAATATCCATTATCCAACACTAACCCTCTACTAAAAGCACCTCGACTAACAGAAAAACAAACAGTCGCATATTATAGTCATTTTGATACCGTAAAACTTTTGTCTAAACAAGATTTTTGTACCTCAACAACAATCGGTGATATTTTTACTGAACAGATTTGTTTCTCACCCTGTATATTTGATATTGGTGCAAAATGTTATTCTCAATATACTGAGTTCATTCGGTGTATCAGCTATGCGTGGTATGCATCCCGAAACGCGAGGGCCATAATATCTTTGAAAAAAAAGAAACGTTTTGCTCTGGGTGATGTACGGCTGCATTCATACCCGCAGTTTCTATTTCGGTATAAACATACGTGAAAGGATCCACAGAACGCGATCCACCCACGCGTTTACGTGATATATTGAAAGCCCACGTACGAAAAACTGAAATCTCTCTCTCTGTAACGTATATACACAACAGGAGCTGACTATAGCATAGTATACGAAGAGACGGTCTATTCATCGACCAACTAACCCAGAAAGCTTTCCATCTGATCCGATTTAATGACCAAGTCTAGAAGCAAGCAGTAGAGGTTCGAAGGTCAACCTGTGACCTTCGTTTACAGTCGTCTTCTTTTTTCACCAGGATCTCTAGCCTAACTGCTATTGATTATGCCAAAAAGAATTTTTATCTCAAGCGAAACGAGTCGTTGAAAGTTCGTGCAAAATTTTCCAACGTATATTATTTCTCAACTTCTTGGCTTTAATTAATAAACGTTCTCATAAGTTTCTATCGTGGCAAATTATGAGCCAATTATAAAAGTTCATGACGGTTTAAAGGGGGGAGTCAAAATTTGCAAATTTAAATGCAAAATGAATATTCAGTTTTGGAGTCGTGAATACGTTGCAGTTTACTGCGTCATAATCACTTTGTTACGGAAGGTAAAAAAAAGTTATTTAATTTTAGCCGGAGCTGAAAAAAAGACGTCATCACTATGCTATACGAATTCTGCGTACGTTCGTCAGCAGATTCGCTCTATTCGAAGGCAATAGAGGGAGAGAGAAAAGGAGAGATGAAAAAACCGTCAACGACATTTCTAACCACGCTCTTGAATACGGGAAGTACCGTGAAGAGAGAATCAGTCTGTCTCTTTTTTTCTGTCTCACTCTCCATTGTAACCTCCGCTCTTTGAGATCTAGCTCCATTCATATACATTCGTTCATACTTTTAGAAGTATGTGCATGAGATTGAGAGAAAAGCGGAAGGAAAAAAAACGAAAATAGAGAGAAAGAGGTGTTGTGTCTAACCCTCGGGAGAGTCTCGATTTGCCAGCTGCAGAAACGTGTAAACCTTCCTCTGATTTTAAAGTTCCACATAGATATATGTACGTGTGTATATATAAATATGTAGATTGATTATCGTCGCGTAGCAAGTACTTTCTATCATTTTTCCTTCTCTATTTCGCTTTTGTTGACTCCCACTCTAAGTCTATCTGCGCAGTATTCTTGTCGAGAGTTTAAAAATGATAAGAACATGAGGTTTTGTTGATGAGACAGTAATCTGACCTCTGCCGTTGGTTCTTAGAAGTAAAAAATACTTTTTATAAGATATTCTCTTTCTCTCTTTTTTGTTATCTCATAGCCTGCCACCCTTCTCCCTGCTCTTTCATTGGTATTTTTTTTTCATCCGTCTTTTTACGCGTTGGTACACAGAAGCAGTACGTTTCTCGCGTTCTCCCTTCCACATTGGCCAAGCAGCCAGAGTGTCTCGTATTGATCGAGCGCCCATTGCAACCCCGTTGCTCTCCGTCTCTTATTCTCGTGCTCTCGTTTTTTCCCGTCTCGCAATTTTCTCCCTCTTTGGCCTACGTAGTTATTACGTTATGTACGTCAAATAGTTTGTACAGATTTTTGGAGCATCCCTTACAATAGAGGAGCAGGGTGCGATCAAGAACATGTAGGGAAAAGCCTCCCGCATCCTTAGACGAGATTTGAAAGGACCCAACAACCGCAGCCTCCTTCTGTGTTTTCACATCGTTACCGTTGCGAAATTATCCGAGCAGGGGAAAGTCTAGCTACTTTATTCACCGTTTACTTTGAACAGTACTGACATCTCTCTTATTAATCTTGATAAAAATACGTTGCGATCGACTTACCAGGCCCAACTACAAGTTTTGAATTATTTTCGGACTGCCAAAGTTTGTTTAAATCGGCTCGAGATGCATTAATTTTTGTTTGAAATCGAACCCATGATTACTTTCCTACGTAGAACGAGAATACCTCTGACAACTCGTTTTGAGCTCTGTGGTACGGCGTACTTTATGCTGCAATTACTTGGTAAAACTTTTTTTATCGGTCCACGAAACTCAGAAACTTGCTTAATGTTCGTCCAACATTAAGCATGAACTTAACACTCTCTACTGCGCGCCTCTAGATAAATTGACAGTATTTTTGGCTTGACCCGAGTTCCATTGCATGGAAAAATTCTCACAATAACGAAAAACTTGCAATTGCTCTAAAACGAAAACACATCGGGAATGAAAAAAAAAAAATTACATTTCGGTGGGTTTAAAAATATTTTTCACATTTTCTCAAAGAATTATGAGGAATATTTATTTCTAAATAATTTATCACGTCCTGTCATTCGAGATGCAATTTTATTCGGCACGTTTCAAGTTCAGGGTTGGGTATTCAGGTAATGCAAATTCGTCTCGGTTGCCAAAACGTGGCAACTGTGCTTCGAAAGAGAGGGATGAGAATCCCTACTTAATTGCGAGTGTGAGAAGAACGAGAAACGAAATGTATATAAAAAATGAACAATGCAGCACTATGTTAATTATTCCTTGGTACAAGGTAGAAAAAGGAGTGAAATGGAAATGTTTGTGTTTTGACTCAAGGTTGCAAAACAATTGAAATGATGCTTTCGTTACAAGCATCATTCTGTTTGTCGTTATTTTTTTTGTCGCACTTTCATTTTGCTGTTCGGACAAGGTAAAAGTTTGAAAGAAGAGTACGAAGGGAAAAGTGAAGCGAAAAATGAAGACGTGAAATAAAAGTGGCAAAGCACATGGCCGGTAAGTCACGTGTAACACAATATATAAATAACAGTTTGTGAACGATATAATCGATCGGTACGTGGTCGTTCTATATCGCGGAATTTTCCACTCACATTCGTATCTATATAACAACGAATTGCCTCCATGAGCCAAATGCGTTGTTGAGGTCGACGAAGAATAGCGTTGCGGAAGAGAAGCAGGTGATGCCTTCTTCATTTATTTCTTATGTTTGAGAAAGACAGAGAGAGAGAGAGAGAGAGAGAGAGAGAGGGAGAGAGAGAGAGGCTGATTCGATTTGATTTATTATAACGCCCAAGGAATATGTCACAATAATATGCGGCGAAACCGAAAGTGCAAGCGATAAATGTAGTTCATACGCATGAGACACGGTCTGACGTAGAAAAATAAAAACAATAGTCATTAATAAGTCGAGCAACACAATAGCAAAAGTAAAAATAAATCAATTAAGTGTTGATAAGAAAAATAAGATGGCGTGCGATTAAATATTAGTCCAAAAAAAAATCGGGAATGTTGAGAGAACGGTGAAAAAGTATTTATAATTATGATGACAACTAGTACGAGTAATACGAAAAAGAGAGAATCGTGTGACCCGTAATTACGTTTACATTATTTCGCGAAATGGTTTTTTGCGTGTTCTGTCGCCATTCCTCTTGACGTCTGCAAAAAATTACGAGCCAAATAATCCCGGGGATTCCATTACTTGCGAATGAAAAACCACCCTCAACCTTTTAAACTGACATTTTTTATGAATCATAAACGAATTTTTTTGGGCTAAAAACAGTACGACTGTCACTTTTATTTATTTATTATTTATCAGAGTGTGCATAGTTCAGCACTAATATATGAGTTCTGCTATTCAATGAGTTTCATTGCTCAATTTTGAGAAGTCTCTACATCAATAATTATTATTTTTTCTTTTCTTCTCTTCTCCATGAATACAAAACTGTGATGCAATAATGTGTTTTTGTATTACAGTTATACGATTCAAAATGAGTTTCAGGCGGTATAACATACCGATAAATTGTTCTTGTTCCAAAGCATGCAAATACAAAAAATTCATATCTTTGATTCCACGTCCACCTTCAAGAATTCACTGGTAATTAAAATATGTAGGTCAATGAAAAGACGAATCACTCATTAGAAGACAATTGAAAAAACAAAGAGAATAAGCACTGTCTGTGAGTCTGATATTAAAATAGAAAAAGGTAACATCTATGTTTGTAAATTGATTGAAATTTTGGAAATTTCGTTATATTTTGTTACTACGGTTTGATGAATTAGCGAAGCCTCAGTCAAAGCTATGGTTATTTGTAAATATTTATATAAACATAGCAAGAAGTACACGAATGAATGTCACGTGGCTCGCACATACTATTTTGTTCCCAGAAAATGGTTAATTGAATAAACAATATGGGGCAACCCAATTAATTAATCAAATTTCATCATTTTTATGTATTTGGTATAAATTATATTTACTATGGGCAAACTTGCGTGTGTAATAATTCATCAGGTGAAAATTGCAACACGAGAAAAACGACACACCTGTATATGTAGGTTCATAAATATAAATATATGTCGAGCCTTCTGGAGCAGTGTCTCTGTCAGGAGGTACGATCAATACCCACTCTCTGATACGTACGGAAAGGTCAGCAGCACTTACACGTCTCTTCGTACAGAGAGTGGCGAAATTACGATGTGCATGCATCATGTATGTTCATACAAATAATTAATTTTCTAAAATTACAAGTACTAGTAACAAAAAAAGAATCAATAAAATGAAACGATTTCACGAGCATTGAACAGATCGTTGATGGGAATGATAACTTTCTTTAATTACTGATATCTGTCATTCAATCGTCATTGACCTCATTATAACTTTTGAGAACTTCGTTTTCTAGAGATGAAAAAAAAAGTTTTATGAACAAACGGTATATAAATATCTAGGCTATAAGAATTTTAGAACTCTAAACAAATCTTTTCGGCGCTAAGTAGTAGTCACGGAAATATCGTTTCGTGTTCCACTCGGAACAGCCCTGATTTGTAAGTACAGGGTAAAAATACACCTCGCTAGATACGCTTATGTGGGGATTTACAGTGACTAATCAAAAATAGATGGTAAGCTCCATCTATGAAATTATATTCTATATTGACGGAAAAAAATCACCCTTTATTGCCACGTCATTGCAAAACGAATATATGATGCGAATATATTATAAATGTACACAAATTGGTATGTAGGATATTAAAAATTAAATAGAAGAAAGAATAATTAGAGGCATTGAAATTTCAAGTAATTGAAAAAGGTTTACAAAACGTTTGTAAGAGGTGAAAAACCCTTAACTTTCTTTTTAATCAACCCGGACTGGTTTTAATAAAGCTCTGGAAAATCTTTGAAATAAATAATTATTATCAGAGACCGTTAGTTGCATTTCACTATGAAAATGTATTCTATCGTGTTTTTGCAAGAAAAAAGTTATACTAACCCTCAGCGAGTCACTATCGCTTGTATCCTATCAGGTGAGTTTAATCCACTTTCATGAAACGCTATACGACCGACAACGATATTGCCTGCGATGGTGTAAGATAAAAAAAACGGATAACGGAAGTGATTGTTACCAGGATCGCATGATCCCATTTACTGTCATGGTTAATCAATGTCGTATTTGTTCTTTCACATTAGTTCGCCGTTATCCAGTTGATATTAATTGTCCTGTTAAAACTGACGATATTGTCGAGTTTTCTCCTAAATTCCTGAACCCGGAGTGACGTCAATAAAGGGTATACATGGGACAACTTTGGAAGTGCAAAGATCGCATATGGGACTGAAATAACTCTGGACATTTCTCATGTGACTCATCTTGTCGTTTCTCGTATTCTATATTCACCAAACGAAATAAAGAATATGCCAGAATGTGCAAATAATTTAACAATTTTATTTCTCTCTTGCAAGCCAGCATTTTTTTTCAATCTCCATTTTTGCCTACAAGGTTTTTCATTTTTATCAGTAATATTTATCGGTTTGAAGGAATCATCGTATACGATTTCTATTAGATGATTTGAGAGTATTGCTCCTATGGTTTCCGAGAGCTGATAAAGACTGCTCTACAGATCGAAAGCTTTTCTCCCCAGCACATGTCAGCGAAAAGCCGTCTATTGACGAGAGTGTTGCGGCGTCGGTGAGGGCTTGATATCAAAAGAGGAGAAGGAAGTGACTGGAGGATAAAATCCCTATAGAATTGTACGTGTTGACCCATATTTACATTCGAGACCTTGAACCTGGAATATTAATCAAAGAGAATGACTATCGAAACTCTCGCAAAGTGTTACAACCATTTCATCGTTTAATATTGTATATTGAATGTTTTTAAAAAAGTATTAAATTGCATTTAAAAATCATTCTATTTCCAATATGCACATTAACCATGGATTGAACTGTAATTAAATTTCAATTTTTTGAGACTTCAAAGTTTTTTCTATGAACTCTTGATGTCAGTAATTAATAATTGCTAATGCCTTTTAATACAAATCAATTGTTAAAGGCTCACTGAATATTTGCATCAATAATCGGCAAATTACTTGAAGTATCGATGTGTTAAGATGATTAGAAAACGAAGTACTCTGTAGCCATGAAATCGCGTGCCTATCGACTTTCCCTAAGAAGCTATATGTAGGAGAATCTGGGTTAGAGGATCCCCGAACGTTGCAGAATTGATCGCTCAGGCCCGGCAGCAGACCTGTGATGTAACCGCTTTTCCCTCTTTTTTGTTATACCCAACGAACTTTCATCAGCTGTCCGTCATTTTCTGTAACGGCCAAAAACGAATGTTCGAGACGACCCGCCAAAAACGAATGGACTAAACACGTGAAAACTATATTTCAACCGATGAGTTTGATCTTTGTCAACCTGTATTTAATTTAATAATAAAAACAAGAATTCTAATTATTGGTTTTCATTTAAATTACCATTAAAATACTGAAAATGATTGCTAAGTTTACAAAGGATTGACCAATAAACACTTTTTCACTTACGAACGAGTATGAAAGTTTATAAAGTAGCAACGTACGAGCCATTTTTGGAGCATTAAAAAACAAAAATGTTACATGGACGAAGGTTGTGATGGAAAAGTTATATGCATGGAAATGATGCACGCAAGAAAAGGGAGAAATTCATAAGAAGATTTGGAGATGTGCCAACAAATTTGAAGATCAGGAATGTCGAGGACAGATGTATGAGACTAATGACAAAAAAATGCAGGGGGTGCGACGAACGTGGGCTTTTTCGTCTTAAATTTTCGATGATGAATCGAAGAGACAAGGTAGCTCAAGTTATGGCGATTTATGAATAGCCTGAGTGATTCCTTAATGAAATTGGCAACGAGATTAAACATCGCGGAAAAATGAGTATAGGGTCGTGAATTTCTGAGAATGACAAAGCGTCATCGAATGTGATAGTAATTCGTACGCATCCGATATTACAGAATTTCAGATCATGCCAAAAATTTATTTCCATTTTATTTTATGCTATAAATTTACATTAATGGCACACGAAAGGAAGAATCTTGGCATTGAATTTCCTGGAAAACGATAACTTTCCATACGTTCCATGAAATATGTTTATTTAAATAAAAACTCAACCATAGCAATTTCGTCAAATAGGAAAATGTGTGCCCATGTTTCTTGAAAACAGTAGAACATCACCAAAGAGTTGTTTTGTATTGAAATATCCGAGAATAAGTGAAGAATTTTACACTTAATAATATTTTTTAATTAATTATTTCAGTTTTAATTTGAGCCCAAAGTTTAAATGAATTGACTGAAAAACTGCGTGCCAAAGTTTTACTTTGGAACCTAGAATTTATGGTACTCCAGAAAATGCACTTCGTTATAAAGCAACCTTGAGAGCCTGAAAAATAAACGTGAGTGCATTGTGAATTTTTCAACTTCCACTTTTGCTATAATTGCGTATAAATGAACTAGGGGCAACATTCATTAAGTTGCGCAGCCTTGAGAATTCGAAAATATATATGAAGAATGTTTGTTTGTTTTTAAATCGCAAACAAGAGAAAAAAAATTCAGGTGAACTCACCACCCCCATTTTGTTGGCATAAGTATGGAAACCTCCAGATATTGCCAAGGCCAACGCTGTAACCGATGATGCTGAGGAAGAATTGCATCTTACCGCTCCACGCGGCTCTGTTTTCATTTCCATCTTGTCCTGCAGCTGCATTCTGATTCGAGGTCACAACAATCGTTACGTTGTGACCACCCTGGCGTTCCTCATTCAGGGGTGCCAACTCGTGGCCATTACGCGCGTTTTCAGATTTCGTAACCATTCTCGTTTATTAATATAACAATCCCTATTATTTTCTTTCGTAATTCGTAAGCAATGCTAATTATAATATTGACACTTGAAAACTTGATTTATTTATCTTTCTTTTTCGTAATCGATATTTTTCAATAATTCAGCAACAGTTTAGTTATTTTCGAGATTCTCATATATTTCAATCGCAATTGATTGTTGAAAATAGAATTCACACACTGGATGCAATCGATCGATCACAGGATTATGAACATTTATTAACAACCACGACGAATAAGATGACACCTGGATTTAATCGTATTTTTTTTTCACGTAGAAAAATGATTACGTTCGTACGAGATGGAAGGCATTCCGCAGTTTCAAGGCATTAAATACTAAGTCATAGTAAATGCATGTCTCTTGGGTCTGTATCATTGATCTTTCGTTTTTCTTAGGAGGTCTTGAGATTAATTTTTTCGTGCGAATTTATTTCCTCAAAATATATATGTCTGTTTGTATTAATGTCACTGTATTTGTGTTTTCTTTGACGTATCCTCCAGAAAGTCCTGTTTGATTTTCCTCCGTTTATCTTTCGTCGTAAATTCTTGAGGAACTCGGAGAAAAATGTTCTTGAGCGTTTGACAACATGTACCAAGATGACGTAAGTGTATGGGTATATATATTTTTATACATATATATATTTCGTATTTGACATATCGTTAAAATTCTTTATGCACCAATAAAATAATATATAGTCGTTTGATCCATACATTTATATTTATTATTGTGTGTTTTCGATTTGTTTTTCTTTCCCTCCCTTTTGAATTTCGTGTCCGGGAGTGTTTGGTGATGGTTAGTTTTCCCGTTCGCGGGTCTCGCGAGACTCAATCGTCGCGGCGATTTAACTTCGTGATTCTCTTTCCTCCTTCTCCACCTCGCCTGTCCTCTCCTCGTGCCCCTTCCCCTTCTTCTGTAATTCTACCTCAACAACAATAATCGGCGACGTTGTCTCCGTTGTCGTTGTCGTCGTCCCTTAACGGGATCGAGGAACGAGCCCCCTGAGAAAGGCCAGATGCACTGATCGAAACGGATCGACGATCGCACTTGACTAACGAGCTTTATTACTCTTGACGGCGTATTTTGTCACCACAATGTCGTGACTCGGTCAAAAGGGATCCACCAATTGTTGATATTTTTGTTGACTAATCTGAGCAAACGTGCTCAGAGAAAAAAATCCAAATTTCTTCGTCGCTGTCTGCTTGAAAAATAACTTTTTATCGAACGCAGAATTTTATGAGACTGCAAAGTACTTCGGAAAAAGTCACCCTCCACAAGATTCTCGTACAAGAAACTTCTCAGTAGATAATTTTCGTGCCGATCAGACGTCGAGGCGTTGCAATGAAATATTTTTATTGTTCGTCAGTTATTCATCAGTAGAGAAAATTAATCGATCAATTTTTTCGTTTTGTTCTCTTATAAGTTTAGTTGCGTGTCTTCCCTGAAATTTAATTATTATCCAGAAAATTCGAGCTGTATGCTGCACATGTATTCATTCCCGTCAAACAACTGGGACTGTCGAATTGATCACAGAACGTGACACTCACGCTCTTTGCACACACGTACAATTTACAATTTTCTCGTTATCCGTATTTTATTTATCAATCTAGCGAACAGGTGAGTGAAAATTGTACATTCAAAAGATCTTCCAGCCGAAGTGCATCAGCAATTAGGCTGCTTTTTTATTATATGTCGGTATCGCTGTCTTGAAAATACGTCAAAGGAATAAAAGAAAATGAATTTCCACACTTCTTTTTCAGATTTGCATACGGCAATACGCAGACAATATATAATATACTATGTATATATAGCACAGCCCTCGATGATTTATCGTCGTCGATTTTTCAACCCTGATTAAACTACCGTCGAGTCGTAGACTTTTCTCGGCTCGCTTTGACACTCTGTCACACTTTGAAAACTCCAATTTGTTATTCTTCTTTTTGCAATTAAAAACTCAAATTTACGATGACGTTTATTCGTTATTTTGTTATAAAATTCTTCGAAACTTCGGACGATACACGAAGCGTGAGGATAATTATGAGCTGAGAATTTTTCTTGATTTATTACATATTACAATATGTTTTTATATTTTTCCAACCTTTTGCGTTGTATTTAATTATTATTTTTTTTTCAAATCACGTAACTATTACGGAGCTCCTTATCGTACACAGCGAATTTCAATTTCCATATAATTTTCAATACATTATATTTTTATATACGTTTGTATATATATATTCATATATATATGTGTATATGTAAATATATTATATATCTACAAATGCGTGTGTATATTTTCGATTACTTAAATTTGATACTCTTGAGATTGCGCAAGCTCGTATTGTACTCGGTGTGTATGGAGGCGGGCCTTGCGGATTTCGGACCCATGTATACCGTTTGGTGAGGCTTTTTTTTCTCCAATTGCCCCAATTTCACTTTTCACCGTGGCTCAATTTTCGTTATTTTACGTTTTCGTTAGTTATTCTTTTTCCGGCTTCGCGTAATCGCCCAGTGCCGCATGTGCACGTGCACAATTTATTGTAACTTGCAATTATTGATCTTGTTAATGTTTTGCCGATATTTTCTTTCGTTTATTTTATAAATGCTTCTTGCTGATTGTTATTTATTTGTATTTATATATTAATTTTATTTATTTCAATGCAAACGTGCAACGTGATCTGCTTCGTACGGAAGCCGATAACAAACTGAGGGAAGGAACACGCGCATCGTATGTTACGTCCTTGCGTCGAAAGCTTCGTTCGGTGTTCGTCCGTGTTAGAGTGCAGAGGGTATATTTGTGTCTAGCCTATTCCTGAGTGTTAGGGCGCGCTTGTAACTTTGCTCGTGTGTAGGTGCTTCGGGACGAGTCGGGGATAAAAAACACCGGCGTCGTTAAAACTCGGCTCTCAACAGATTCCCCATTGGCTGACACAGAATTCTTCTCCTCCTTCGGTCCTCAAATTTTCAGATATTTAACCCTATCGAATGTCAACATTTTTCGAACAATTAACTCATTTCTAAATTCATTTTTAAAGATTTCATTTTTGACCTTCATCCAAACAATTTTTCTTCGCTAAGTTGATTAATCGCGATAATTAATAAATACAAAATAGACTTGAGGAAAAAAAGTATCGCTGAAGAGACCTGATTAACATATATGTCCGTTCTAATTACGATCTACGTGTTGCAATGTAAACAAACAGATGGAATAGCAATCATGTGGGAAAGAATCAACTTTATTTTATTTTCTAATCAATTGTCAGGATTGACAAGAATCTCGGGCCAGATTCTGTGAGGAATTTTGAATCATGCGCTTTTCGAGCATTAACATTTACCCCAACCAATGTTTGTATCACTGAAAAATAAAAAATAAATCGATAAAATATTCATTTCAATACGTCGAACACAAGCCAACGTTCGATATTGAAAATTGCTTTAAAACTTAAAAAATATAAGTTTCTTGCAAAAATTATCTTGGACATGAAAGAAAAAGTTTAGCAGCCCTCACAGAACCGAAATAATGGAGATGGCATGGATGTTTTTTGACCTTGTGGACAACAGAGTACATCTATTGAACGTTAGAACGAGCGAGGAGAAAATCTGGATCACTGAATCACCAATTACTGGTGTCGCAAAAACATGGTTAGAAAAAGCATGAAAAAGTTTGAAATCGATTGACCAGTGAATTCCAGAGATTTTGAAGAATTGAAAAAATATATATAATTCGAATCGTTACAGTCCGTATCATTTCGGATCAGAAAACTCGAACCACTTACTTCCATATTACCAGCAGAGTAGACCGCGCATCGTTTTGTCTATACCCATCACAGTGGCGTGTTTCAACCTTTCCAAACCGGGCCAACCCCTCCAGCCACCCTCCTCCCTTCGCATCGATCGAATCGCGACGATATGCGGGGGCGTATCTCGGTGACGTTCGATTCTATTTCAACCTCATCATAGGCCTTCTATATATGCACGAATATATACATGCATGTACATTATGCCTGAAATACATAATGTACGTTTGGAGGTTACACGAAGAATTCCGATTCAATGGATCAAACCATGGAGCTAAGAATAATGCAAGAAGGTTGGAAAAATCGTTTGATCAATTAACACATTATTTTTTATAATACATTTAAAACGAGTCTTTTGTTTCCATGATAATTTATCGACCGTCTTTCGCACGTATTGTTGTAAACACCTTTAATTTTTTAGAGCATTGCATTTGATGTGGAATATCTCGTATAAAGTAGACGTTATTTTCGTGGCTATGGCTGGCATTGCTCCCCTCGTGAATTCGTATTGGTGAGACTAACACTTCTCTTTTGCTTATATATGTATAATATATAGAGGCCTGATGCTGCCTATACATCGTCGGTTCACGTCACGTGACGTAGCAGCTGGGACCGTTTCAACCCTGCGTCCCC